>CM035161.1:141848829-142235434 GCA_020205615.1 Panax quinquefolius | reverse complement strand
TTTTAATAAAATATTTTGTCTTTTTTCTCGATCAAATGATAATTACATTGTGAGGTCCACCGATGATTGATTAGTAGTTATACGAATATTTCTATTAAAATGAATATTCCTGACCAATCGAATATAATATAACCAACTTGCATACTTTTGCAAAATTTATAAATATTACCCACAACTATAACATTATATCAAATTATTCCATAATATTCAAAAATAATATTTATAGAAAATTCATCTTTATTTATAAAAAGTTGGGGTCTTACAACCTCCCTTCTTATGAAATTTAAGCCCTCGAAATTAGGAGTACGTCACGGTATGTCGAAGAGGTAAGGATACCTTGATTTCATTTGATTCTAACTCCCAGTCATTTCTCCGACGCCATTGGTTCCTCCACAAACTTTGACGAGGTATAACCTTAGGCGTAGAATATGTTCATGCTTATCAAAATTTGAACAGGAACCTCTTCATACGTCAAAATCTTCCATTATTTAAATGGGTTACAACTTTCGATAATATGGTTTGGGTCTTTTTACATATTTACGTAACATGGATATATGAAAAGCGTTATGAACACGAGACATATTTGGCGATAAGCGAGTCTATAGGCCACGATTCCTACTTTCGATCGAGGATTTAAAATGGACCGATGAATCGAGGATTAAGTTTTCTCTCTTTCCAAATCTTGTAACTCCTTTCCGTGGAGCGACTCTTAACAACACATGATCTCTATATCGAATTCCACGTCCTTTTCGATGAAGATCGGTATAACTCTTTTATCGATTTTGTGAGGTTTTATCGTTGTCGGATCGTTTGAATCTTTTAAAGTAGTCATACGTACCAACTCGGTCCCAACAAGCGTTGCTTCACCCACCTCGTCGACTATCTTGGAAGCGACACTTTCTTCCATACCTGGCGCTTGAATGGAGCCATGCCGATACTTGCTTGATGCTTTGTTGTTGTAGGAAAACTCCACCGATGGTAAGAACTTGTCGAACTCCTTGAAATCAAGGACACGAGTCTTAATAGATCTTGAGAGTTTGAATAGTCCTCTCCGTATTGTCGTCAAATTCGAGGATGATATCTTGAAACTAAATCGTGAAATCACGTGCCCATAGCTTTTTGCAAAGTAACCCGAAAATCGTGAAGTGAATCTTGGGTCTCGATCGAAACTATGGATCTTGGCATACCATGCGATCTTACAATCTCGTTTATGTACATCTGAAGCGAGCGTTCAAGTGTATAAGTTTCTCGTATCGGTAAGAAATGAAAGCGGACTTGGTGATCTATCAATAATGACCCAAATCGCATCGATGCCTTGAGAAACCTTAGGAAGGCCAGAGTGCTTGAAATCCATGGTAATGTGCTCCCACTTCCATTACGGAATTTCAAGTGGTTCTGATGGACCTTTTGGTACTTGATGCTCTCGCTTTAACTTCGTTGACAAGTTAGACACCTTGAGATAAGCAGCGCTATCTCTCTCTTCATATTGCTCCACCAAAATGTATGGCGAATATCGTGATACATTTGGTACTCGAGATGGATTACAAATGGTGTGTTGTGCGCCTCCATCATGATATTATACTTTAAATCGGGGTCGTTAGGAACCTGAAAGTGCGGAGTTGACTCGAAGTATTCCTTCTTCATCGATTCTTGCTTCGGCGTAGCACCCTTCTTGCACTTTCTTCCTCATGCGCATCGGCTCGAGTGCGTAGCTTGGAAGCTTTAACTTTATCGATTAAAAGTCGGTTCTACTCGTATATTACATTATCATCACATCGTCCACAGAGTCTTTAACTCTATCTCCATCCTTTGCAAGTCACAAAATGAGGCCTTTGCGTTAACAATATCGCTTTTCGTGCTTGCGTATGATCTTTACTCGATGTCGTCATTTACCGTTCGCTTTTCGAGGATGGTATTGGATGGTATGATCATAATCTTTCTTGAGTTCAAGCGAGCGTCGTTGTCGCGTGTTGAGTTCCTTTTGAGTGAAGAAATATTTGAGGCTTTTATGATCAAGTAAAGATCTCCACTTTCTCCCCATACAAGTAATGCCTCCAAATTTTAAGTCTGAGACACCAGTTTTGACTCTCGGATCATGAGTAGGATAATTCCTCTCATATTCTTTGAGTTATCTTGAGGCATAAGCTATAACTTTTCCATGTTGCATGAGAACACATCCCAACCCTTTGCACGAAGCATCATTTGTAGATGACAAATCCTCTCAAGGCGGATGGTATTGTCGGAATAGGTGTTTGAAATAAGTCTCTCTTGAGTTCTTGAAAACTCTTCTCACGTTCTTCGCTCAATCAGAACTTTGTATCTTTTCGAGTCAATTTGAGTCGATGGAGTAGCGATTGAGAAAATCCTTACGAATCTCAGATAATAACCCACTAAGCCAAGAAAGCTACGTACTTGATCCTTTGATTTAGGTTGTTCCCGACTTTGAATAGCTTGATCTTTCTTTGGGTCAGCGGATATTCCATGACTTGATACCGCGTGCCCAAGGAATGCTACTTCTTGAGCCGAAACTCGCATTTCTTGACTTGGCATAAAAGCTTATATTCCACGAAGCTTTTGGAGTGTCGGCCTCAAGTGTTGCTTCATGATCTTCACGGCTTTTGGAATAAATAAGGATGTCATGATAAAGGCGACCAAAAAGTGATCTAAATATTCCTTGAATACTCGGTTCATTATATCCATGAAGGCGTTAGGAGCATTAGTGATCAAAGGACATGACTAGGAATTCATAATGCCCAAAGGAGTTCGAAAAGCCGTCTTTGGAATGTCAGCCGGTTCTAATCTTGATTGGTGATATCCCAGACGAAGATCGATCTTTGAAAAGAATTTGGCTCCTTGCGGCGGTCGAAACGGGTCATCAATACGTGGTGTGATGGATACCTATTTTTGATGGTGACATGATTCGACTCCGATAATCAATACAAAATCGCATACTCCCCATCTTTCTTCTTCTTCACGAATAGAGCAGGGAGCACCCCGAGGAGAAGTCTTGGGGATGAATAAAGCCGATGTCTAACAATTCTGCGGTTGGGTCTTTAACTCACGAAGTTGATATAGAGCCATTCGATATGGGGCTTTGGAAATGGGTTTTGTACCGGGGTCGAAGGTCGATCTGAAATTCAATTTCACGCTCTGAGGGGTAGGCAGGAAGTTCTTCTTCGAGAATCGTCGGGAAATTTATTAACAATAGAAATATCATTCAAAAGCGGCGTATTTTTGTTTAAATCTGTGACATGAGCTAAGAAAGCTTGACATCCATTTTGATAAGCGAATAGCTTTATGGCTTGAGATAGTAGTGATTGATTTTAATGGTTTGGTCGTTTGAATTAGCATAATAGGTTGATTAGGAATATGAAAGCTAATGACCTTACGAAAACAATCAATTTTGCATGATAAGTAGTTAACGATCGATCCACAGAATCACGTCAAATCAAGTATTTTTAATGAAATAAGATCGACGGGTAATGTGAAATGCCGATTTGAACCAAACAAGACTTATAAGCGAGTGGATGTAATGAAGGTTTCTCCCAGCGGAGTTTCCACGAGATAAATCAAAGTCTAATTTCTCGGTCAAATTTAATCGTTGGTATAGTAGGAGAAATAAAGAATGGGTAGAAGCAGGTATCAAATAAAGTATAGACTTCATTAGAGTTTATGATAAGCTTACGTGATGACCTCGTTCGGGTTCCTTAGCTCTCACGGGGAGGTCTGACAAAGCGCTCTCCCTTGCAACTTTCTAGGTTTGACTTTTACGGGGCGGACCTTTGGTGCCTCCATCCTAGTTGAATTTGTCTTGATGGCAACAAAATCGAGCTAAGTGACCTTCTCTTCCACAATTATAACATGCTTTGAATGGCGTAGCGCGATTTGGTGATGTGTCCCTCTCTCCTCATTTGAAGCATATGATAGGTGGTCTTTCTCCTTCCTTAACAACGGGTCTTTGGTCTTGGCGTCTTTCCATCATTGTTGAATCTCCGTTTCTTGAAATGTCCATTCTTATTGTTTTTTGTACGATTACTGCAGAAGTGGTTACCATATCGGCACATTGATTCCTCACGCTTGTTATCCAAGCCCCGATGACTCTCTACCATTTGGTATTATAATTTTTCTTGATTGCTCTCTTTTAGTTCGTTGACTCGTTATCGTGCTCCACTAAGCGAGCCCTATTTACAATATCCCGAATACAAACACGGTTTATGAGAAATAAGATGTTGGCGTATCTCGGACTTCAAACCTCTTAAAAACATTAGCGTCATTCTCTCTTCATTATCCACCAAGTGGGGCCATGAAGCCCAGTGATAACTCGGCAAATTTTGCCTCGTATTGCGTGCGATCATATTGTTTTGTTCGACTTGATAAACTCCACCTCCTTCGTGTGGCGAATACTTTCGGGAAAGTATTTGTCGTTGAGCGACTCTTGGAACTTCTCCCAAGATATCTTGATCTGACGAGGTTGAGTACGTTTCTACGATTCCCACCGATGTCTGCCTCTCTCCGCATGACATAAAGGTGGCCGAAGGAACCTTTTGCTCCTCGGAGCATCGAAGACATCAAATATCTTGGTAATCTGCTTTATCCATGCTTCTTGCCTTAAGTGGTTTGGCTCTCCCTTAAACTCCGGTGGTCAGCTCCTTGAATTGTTTAGCGGTAATGTCAGAGAGTTTCGGTGTTTCCACTACGTTTTGGGCGGAAGTCGCTCTACTTTCTTTGTTGCATAAATTGCATAAAGCCTCGAACATTTGATCGTTCATCGTTTGGTCGGTGTTGTTGTTTGCATGAGGATTATCGCCTTCACGATGCACATTATCACGATTATTGATATGTGGTGAATCAGCGATAGCACTTGTGCTCCATTCTTATTCTCAACATTCTCGGATGTCATTTCGAGATCTTGCCACAAAACAAAAGATTAATTGACATATAACAATTATCTTTATATTACGGCCACCAATAAAATATACAAATAAACTTAGGTAGGTCATCTTATGAAAGTATTCCCGTCTCTCCCTCTAGTACTTTTCTCACATCTTAGCGAGGATCATATCCCTAGCTACGATACCTGTTGTGGCGCCCCCAAAATTAGGTATACATCACCCATCTTGGGTCGCTTCCGAATACATGGTATGAAATTTAAATACAACTTATAAATATATGTCGTGTGTAATATATGCATATAAAGCGTGAGTTTAAATACAAATATAAATGTCTACTAGATATTATACAAACTCAAACAAAAAGTCCTCATTACAATTATTATCACACTTTATTTCACAGAATAGTGAGGACTACTAATCTTATCTTCGGGACCATCACTCCGTTTCCTCGACTCGTCCCATTATATTCTCATTTCACGAAGAAACGGTGAAAGAAAGGGTGAGCTCAACTAGCCCGGTAAGAAATATTATGACTAAGATAATGCGAGAATAAATTATCATTAGCCTTCAACAGATGTTAAAGCGATAAAATATAATAAACATCAAGTTTAAGCTGCGGTGAACAAACAATCCATTAAAAAGTCAGTAGAAAATAAAATCTACTATCTTTTATGATTTAAAGGTTTTTCATCACTTTTATATTTGAGACTCGAAACTTTAATAAATAATCCACATCATGAATCACCTTACGCACACGCCCGAGGATATTCTTTAGTATCACGACCACAATTATTCATGCACTACGGGCGAGAATATTTGTGTATTCATTAATGGTCATGATCATGCCAACAAGCGTCCATCGATGCACTACTGACCAATGCGAGGATTTTTACCACATCATTTGTAACATTACGGTCGTGATTACAAGAATAATCACACGGTCGTAATCATACCAAGTCCATCCATACTACTGAGTCATAGATGACTTTAAAAAAAATATAAACATGAGGATGATGACAATGATATAAGAATTGATAAAACAAGTTCAAGAATTAAGTTATTCGAGGAACTAATAACATCAAATTGTCGACATGATCTTTGCTTTGTAGAGTAAAATTCAAGAATGATCGGAAGAATATTTCCATGAAAAGATCTTTGGATGAAAGCAAATATCGAGGATATTCTACTAATTTCATGGAGTATAGAAGTCAAAGTTTTAACCAATTTGGGTATAATAAAGAATGGAATAACAAAAGAAATCACCGTAAATGCGATAAACCGCATAGGCGAGGTTATTCAACAGAATAATAAATAACGGAACGGTCGGTGTGAAATTACACACTTGAACGGGATGTTCAACGAGAATAATAAAGATGGAACCGGATCAGGTGTAAAACACACGAGATAGGATATTCAACGAAGAATGATAAAAAGCGGAACCGAAGTCCAGGTGTAAAACACCTGAGCGGGATGTTCCAAGCGAGAATAATAAAAAGCGGAATACCGACAGGATGTCCGTAAATAACAAATGCACAGGATGTTCAATGTAATAATAGAAGAATGGAATAAAAGAAGAAGATCACCAAGTATAGGGGATTAGCGTATACTGAGTTATTCAAACGAGAATAAATAAGAATGGAATAACAAAAGTTCTCTTCTGAATAATACAAAAGAATAACACCCTTACTAGTACAACAAATAATATTCCCTACTAGTAAAAGAAATGAATATAAAAAAGAAGTGAAGTAGCAGAATACTCTTCTTCTTTCTATAACTTTCTCTATAGCATTCTCTCATAATTTCTCTCTCAGAGTTTCAATGAATTAAAAGAAAATAATGAAGGAATGAGCTTTATTTATAGGAAAATGGAATGCATAGTAACTAATCCATGAGCGGTCAGATTGATTTACTTTAATCGGCGGTCCATATTTAAAGCAAAATCTTTTAAATAAAATATAATATATTCTATTTATATATAAAATTTTTTTACTAAAACATTTATACAAAACATTATACGAAATATCTACTATGAAACTTATCGTAATAAAATATAATATATTTTATTTATAAAATAACTTTAATAAAGTATTACATTTTATATAAAAGATGTTTCGCTGTTTTATTACGTTAATATATCTGAATAAAAAAAAGTCATTATCGCTATAATAATTCATGACAATAATGGAATCAAACCTGGTGACTTCTCACATAAGCATCAATAATCAATACTTGCAGGTGTCTTCTTATGCAACCACACGCATTATTCTTTGCTTTTCTACTACAAGAGTAGTTCAACAAAGATCAACCGGTAAAACTTCCATAGTTATTTTAATAAAATATTTTTGTCTTTTTCAATCCGAAATAATAATTACATTGTGGGGTCCACTGATGATTGAGTAGTTATACGAATATTTCACGCTAAAACCGAATATTCCCTGACCAATCGAATATAATATAACCACTTGCATACTTTGCAAAATTTATAAATATTACCTATAACTATAACATTATATCAAATTATTCCATAATATTCAAAAATAATATTTATAGAAAATTCATCTTTATTTATAAAAGTGAGGGTCTTCTAACCTCCCTTCTTATGAAATTTCGCCTCAAATTAGGGTACGTACACGGTATGTCGAAGAGGTAAGGATACCTTGATTTCATTTGATTCTAACTCCCAAGTCATTTCCTCAACATCGTGGTTCCTCCACAAAACTTTGACTTGAGGTATAACCTTGGAGCGTAGAATATGTTCCTTATATCAAAATTTGAACAGAACCTCTTAACGTCAAATCTTCCGCTATTTCATCCGGTTCTAACTCAATAATATGGTTCGGGTCTTTCACATATTTACGTAACATGGATATGTGAAAAGCGTTATGAACACTTAGACATATTTGGCGGAAAGCGAGTCTATAGGCCACAGCCTACTCGATCGAGGATTAAAATGGAATGGAATGAATCGAGGATTAAGTTTTTCTCTCTTTCCAAATCTTGTAACTCCTTTCCATGGAGCAACTCTTAACAACACATGATCTCCTATATCGAATTCCACGTCCTTTCGATGAAGATCAAAGATAACTCTTTTGTCGATTTTGTGAGGTTTTATACGTTGTCGGATCGTTTGAATCTTTTTCGTAGTCATAAATACGTACAACTCCGGTCCCAACAACGTTGCTTCACCCACCTCATCCCGATATCTTTGGAGAAGCGACACTTTCTTCCATACAACGCTTTGAATGGAGCCGTACAATACTTTGCTTGATAAGCTGTTGTTGTAGGAAAACTCCACCGATGGTAAGAACTTGTCCCAACTTCCTTGAAATCAAGAACACGAGTCTTAATAGATCTTCAAGAGTTTGAATAGTCTCTCTCGATTCGGTCGTCCGTCCGAGGATGATATGCCGAAGCTAAATCGTGAAAGTCCGTGCTCATAGCTTTTGCAAACTAACCCAAAATCGTGAAGTGAATCTTGGGTCTCGATCGAAACTATGGATCTGCGGATACCATGCGATCTTACAATCTCGTTTATGTACATACTGAGCAAGGCGTTCAAGTGTATAAGTTTCTCGTATCGGTGAAGAAATGAGCGAGACTTGGTCAATCTATCAATAATGACCCAAATCGCATCAATGCCTTGAGAAACCTTAGGAAGGCCGAGTGCTTGAAATCCATGGTAATGTGCTCCCACTTCCATTCCGGAATTTCAAGTGGTTGCAATGGACCTTTTGGTACTTGATGCTCCGCTTTAACTCGTTGACAAGTTAGACACCTTGAGATAAAGCAGTATCTATCTCTCTTCGATATTGCTCCACCAAAATGTATGGCGAATATCATGATACATTTTGGTACTCCCGAGATGGATTGCAAATGGTGTGTTATGCGCCTCCATCATGATATTATACTTTAAATCGTGGTCGTTAGGAACACAAAGTCCGGAGTTGACTCAAGTATTCCTTCTTCATCGATTCTTACTTCAAAGATAGCACCTCTCTTGCACTTTCTTCCTCATCGCATCGACTCCGTGTGCGTAGCTGAGAAGCTTTAACTTTATCGATTAAAGTCTGGTTCTACTCGTATATTATTTATCATCACATGCGTCCACAGAGTCTTTAACTCTATCTCCATCCTTTGCAAGTCACACAAAATGGGCCGCTGCGTTGGCAATAACGCACTTCGTCTTGCGTATGATCTTACTACTCGATAAATCATTTACCACGTTCGCTTTTCCAGGATGGTATTGGATGGTATGATCATAATCTTTCAAGCAGTTCAAGCCAACGTCGTTATCGCATGTTAAGTTCCTTTTGAGTGAAGAAATATTTGAGGCTTTTATGATCAAGTAAAGATCTCCACTTTCTCCCCATCAAGTAATGCCTCCAAATTTTAAGTGCAAAGACAATTGTTGCTGACTCCGGATCATGAGTAGGATAATTCTCTCATATTCTTTGAGTTGTCATGAGGCATAGGCTATAACTTTTCCATGTTGCATGAGAACACATCCCAACCCTTTGCCGAAGCATCATTTGAGATGACAAATCCCTCCAAGGCGGATGGTATTGTCGAATAGGTCTTTGAAATAAGTCTCTCTTGAGTTCTTGAAAACTCTTCTCACATTCTTCAGCTCAATCAAACTTTGTATCTTTTTCGAGTCGGTGAAGTCGATGGAGTAGCGATTCGAGAAAATCCTTCCACGAATCTCCGATAATAACCGACTAAACCGAGAAAGCTACGTCTGCCGATCAACGATTTAGGTTGTTCGACTTTGAATAGCTTCGATCTTTCTTTGGGTCAAGCAGATATTCATGACTTGATACCACGTGCCCAAGGAATGCTACTTCTTCTTGCCGAACTCGCATTTCTTCAACTTGGCATAAATCTTATATTCACGAAGCTTTTGGAGTGTCGACCTCAAGTGTTGCTTTCATGATCTTCACGACTTTTGGAATAAATAAGGATGTCATCAATAAAGGCGACAAAAAGTGATCTAAATATTCCTTGAATACTCGGTTCATTATATCCATGAAGGCGTAGGAGCATTAGTCGATCAAAGGACATGACTAGGAATTCATAATGCCCGTCTTAGGAGTTAAAGCCGTCTTTGGAATGTCGTGACTCTAATCTTGATTGGTGATATCCGGAACGAAGATCGATATTTGAAAGAATTTGGCTCCTTTGTGTTGGTCAAACAGGTCATCAATACGTGGCAATGGATACCTATTTTGATGGTGACATGATTCAACTCCGATAATCAATACAAAGTCGCATACTCCCATCTTTCTTCTTCACGAATAGAGCAGGAGCACCCGAGGAGAAGTACTAGGATGAATAAAGCCGATGTCTAACAATTCTGCGAGTTGGGTCTTTAACTCACGAAGTTCAATAGGAGCCATTCGATATGGGGCTTTGGAAATAGGTTTTGTATGCCGGGTTCAAGGTCGATACAAAATTCAATTTCACGCTCCGGGGTAGGCAGGGAAGTTCTTCTTGGGAATACGTCAGGAAATTTATTAACAATAGAAATATCGCTCAAAAGCGGCGTATTTTTGTTTAAATCGTGACATGAGCTAAGAAAGCTTGACATCCATTTTTCAATAAGCGAATAGCTTTATGGCTTGAGATGACCGTGATTGATTTTAATGGTTTGGTCGTTTGAATTCGCATAATAGGTTGATTAGGAATATGAAAGCTAACAACTACGAAAACAATCAATTTTTGCATGATAAATAGTTAACCAATCAATCCTAGAATCACGTCAAATGCAAGTATTTTTAATGAAATAAGATCGGCGAGGTAATGTGAGGGTACCGATTTGAACCAAACAAGACTTATAAGCAAGTGGATGTAATGAAGGTTTCTCCCAACGGAGTTTCCACGAGATAAGTCAAAGTCTAATTTCTCCGAGTCAAATTTAATCGATGGCGCAAGTAGGAGAAATAAAAGAATGGGTAGAACCAAGTATCAAATAAAGTGTAGACTTCATTAGAGTTTATGATAAGCTTACC
This sequence comes from Panax quinquefolius, assembly GCA_020205615.1. Classification (NCBI taxonomy): domain Eukaryota; kingdom Viridiplantae; phylum Streptophyta; class Magnoliopsida; order Apiales; family Araliaceae; genus Panax; species Panax quinquefolius. The sequence continues at coordinate 142,224,534 of CM035161.1, read as the reverse complement.
CGTGATGACCTCACTCGGGTTCCTTGCTCTCCGGGAGGTCACAACAAACGCTTTCCCTTGACTTTCTACGGTTTGACTTTTTCCGACGGCCTTTGGTGCCTCCATCCTAGTTGAATTTGTCTTCTTGAATGGCACAAAATCGAGCTAAGTGACCTTCTCTTCCACAATTATAACATGCTTTGGATGGCATGGCACAGATTCGGATCGATGTGTCCCTCTTCTCCTCATTTGAAGCATATGATAGGTGGTCTTTCTCCTTCCTTAACAAGCGGGTCTTTGGTCTTGGCGTCTTTCCATCATTGTTGAATCTCCATTTCTTGAAATGTCCATTTTATTGTTTTTGTACGATTACCACCAAGGTGGTTACCATATCGGCACCGTTGATTCCCTCCACGTTTGTTATCACCGCTCGATGACTACTCTCATTTGGTATTATAACTTTGCCGAACGCTTCTTTTAGTTGCGTTGACTCGTTATCGCGCTCCACTAATCGAGCCCTATTTACAATATCTGAATACAAACACGGTTTATGAGAAATAAGATGTTGACGTATCTCGACTTCAAACCTCTTAAAAACATTCGCGCCATTCTCTCTTTATTATCCACCAAAAGTGGGATATGAACCGTGATAACTCATGCAAATTTTGCTTCGTATTGCGACACGGTCATATTGTTTTGTTCAACTTAATAAACTCCACCTCCTTCATGTGGCGAATACTTTCGTGAAAGTATTTGTCGTTGAAACGCCTCTGGAACTTCTCCCAAGATATCTTGAAGACAAAGAAGTTGAGTACGTTTCACCGATTCCCACCAAGAATCCGCTTCCACGCAACATAAAGGCAAAGGAACCTTTTGCTCTCGGAGCATCCCAAGACATCAAATATCTTGGTAATCTGCTTTATCCATGCTTCCGCCGTGAAGTGGTTTTGGCTCTCCCTTAAACTCCGGTGGTCCCGGCTCCTTGAATTGTTTAGCGGTGATGCACCGAGAGAGTTTTCCGTGTTTCCACCCTACGTTTTGGGCAGAGTCGCTCTCTCGCCGTCATTGCATAAATTATATAAAGCCTCCGAACATTTGATCATTCATCATTTGGTGGGTGTTGTTGTTGTTTCACATGAGGATTCGCCTTCACGATGCACATTATCCACGATTATTGATATGTGGTGAATCAACGATAGCTTTGTGCTCCATTCTTATTCTCAACATTCTCAGATGTCATTTTCAGATACTGCCACAAAACAAAAGATTAATTGACATGTAACAATTATCTTTATATTACTGACCGACCAATAAAATAGCACATAAACTTAGGTAGGTCATACTAGCGAAGGTATTCCCCGTGCCTCCCTCCTAGTACTTTTCTCACATCTTAGCTGGGGATCATATCCTTAGCTCGATATTAATCTAATTGTGACGCCCCAAAATTAGGTATACATCACCCATCTTGGGTCGCCACTTACATGGTATGTAATTTAAATACAACTTATTAACATAAGCGTCAGGTACAATACGACGTATAAATCTGTCAAATTAAATACAAATATCGCTTCACTAGATATTATACAAACTCAAACAAAAAGTCCTCATTACAATTATTATCACACTATTTCACGAGAATAGTGAGGACTACTAATCTTATCTTCAGGACCATCACTCGTTTCCTCGACTCGTCCCGCCTATATTCTCATTTCACGAAGAGAATAAGTGAAAGAAAGGGTGAGCTCAACTAGCCCAGTAAGAAATATTATGACTAAGATAATGCAGAATAAATTATCAATAGCCTTCAACAAGTGTTAAAGCGATAAAATATAATAAACATCAAGTTTAAGCTGCACCGGAACAAACAATCCATTAAAAGAGTCAAGTAGAAAATAAAATCTACTATCTTTTATGATTTAAAAGGTTTTTCATCATCTTTGTTATAAATGAGACTCGGCTTTAATAAATAATCCACATCATCGAATCACCCACACACTACGTCCAAGGATATTCTTAAGTATCGCGACCACAATTATTCATGCACTACGGCCAAGAATAGTTGTGTATTCATTAATGGTCATGATCATGCCAACAATCATCCATCAATGCACTACTACTAATCGAGGATTTTTACCACATCATTTGTAACATTACGGTCGTGATTATAATGAATAATCCTCGGTCATAATCATACCAAGTCCATCCATGCTCTCTGTGTCATAGATGACTTTAAAAAAAATATAAACATGAGGATGATGACAATGATATAAGAATTCAATAAAAACAAGTTCAAGAATTAAGTTATTCAGAACTAATAACATCCAATTGTCGACAATGATCTTGCTTTGTAGAGTAAAATTCAAGAATGATCGGAAGAATATTTCCATGAAAAGATATCTTTGGATGAAACGCAAATATCAAGGATATTCTACTAATTTCATGGAGTATAGAAGTCAAAGTTTTAACCAACTGGGTATAATAAAGAATGGAATAACAAAAGAAATCACCGTGCATGCGATAAGCCGCACAGCAAAGTTATTCCAACGAGAATAATAAATAACGGAACCGGTCGGTGAAATTCACCGCAAGCGATGGATGTTCCAAATGAATAATAAAGATGGAACTGGATCCGGTGTAAAACACACGGATAGGATATTCCAACAGAATGATAAAAGCGGAACCAGTCAAAGGTGTAAAACACATGCAGAGGATGTTCCAACAGAATAATAAAGAGGCGGAACGGTGTCCTGTGTAAAACACATGCATGGATGTTCCAAATGAGTAATAATAGAAGAATGGAATAAAAGAAGAAGATCACCAAGTATAGGGGATTCAGCGATACTCTGAGTTATTCCAATGAGAATAAATAAGAATGGAATAACAAAAGTTCTCTTCACGTAATACAAAAGAATAACACCCTTACTAGATTACAACAAATAATATTCCCTACCGTAAAAGAACTGAATATAAAAGTAGTGAAGTAGCGAATACTCTCTTCTTTCATAACTTTCTCTATAGCTTCTCTCTATAATTTCTCTCTCAGAGTTTCAATGAATTCGTAAGAAAATAATGAAGGAATGAGCTTATTTATAGGAAAATGGAATGCATAGTAACTAATCCATGAGCGGTCAGATTGATTTACTTTAATCTCGACGGTCCATATTTAAAGCAAAATCTTTTAAATAAAATATAATATATTCTATTTATATAAAAACATTTTACTATGCAAACACTATACAAAACACTATGCAAAAACACTATGCAACACTATGCATAATAAAATATAATATATTTTATTTATAAAATAACTTTAATAAAGTATTACATTTTATATAAAAGATGTTTCGCATTTTATTACGTTAATAATACGATTAAAACAAAAAGTCATTATCATTATAATAATTCATGACAATAATGGAATCAAACTGAGTGACTTTCACACATAAGCATCAATAATCAATACCGGTGTACTATGCAACCACACGACGTATCGCACTTTTTACTACCTGGAGTAGTTCAACGAAGATCAACGGTAAAACTTCCGCCGTTATTTTAATAAAATATTTTTGTCTTTTTCTCAATCAAACAATAATTACATTGTGGGGTCCACCAATGATTGAGTAGTCAGACGAATATTCCTCGCTAAACCGAATATTTCCCAGACCAATCGAATATAATATAACCACTGCATACTTTTAAAATTTATAAATATTACCTACAACTATAACATTATATCAAATTATTCCATAATATTCAAAAATAATATTTATAGAAAATTCATCTTTATTTATAAAAGTCGGGTCTTACATAAAGGTTAGTCATTGATTACTATTGAGCGTAAGGATAGAGATTGTGACTCTTCACACACGTTTAGGAAGCGTGGAGGTGGGATCTGGTTCACGTGAAGGGTTAGGCCAGAGGATAAGTCCGCATGAAATAGAAGTTAAAGAAGGATCGAAGGAGACCTCGGAGAGGCTTGCCATAGCGTAGGAGGGTGGAGTACGAGAGTCGTCAAGTCTTGATCGTCTGCAGAAGATGATTGCCGTGCAAAGAAGGCTAAACTTGAGGAGACATACTCTACACTACAAAATGCTGATGAATGTGGTCCAAAATCGAGTTAGGAAATATCCAATCCAGTTTGAGGATCTACCATCATATATGCTAGATCGTAGAACGATGTGCCGCATCATGGAGGAGGAACGAAAGGCTATCCAAAGACTCGACTGCAACGGTGATAGAATTTGTTTAATTATGTGAAAGACTTAATTAGTTTTTATATGTAAATTCTGACGTGTTTATGAACGAAAGAATATTTGAATGTTTTAAATCTTGTGGATTCTTTATTCCGGGATAGTTGATGTAAATAGCGGTTATCTTTATCGTTTAATGTTAAAACTTTGATTTGAATACAAATATATCAAGTTGTTTGAGATGATGTGTTAAGTGATATGTTAAATTGTTGAGTAATGCCTTAACTATTTAGAGAAATTAATAAAGTTCTAATAAAGCGTTTATTTAATAAAAAATGCCACCAAGAAGACGACCAAATCATCGACCAGCCCAGGAAGGGTCAATGAATAACAACAACAACACCACCAATGTCAATTCTATTCGGCAGTTGTTGAATTCTTTGGTGGAGCAATTAACAATCAACCACAAGCCCCACCAAACACCACGTTCAAAGGATTTTAAAGGCGGTGGGACCGCCAGAGTTTAAAGGTTCTATAGAACCCAATGAAGCTCAAACATGGGTTATGGAGATGGAGAAGGTGTTTGATGACGCGAGTAAAGGGAAGACGAGAAGACCGCATAAGCAACATTCATGTGAAGTGAAGCCGCCTATTGGTGGCGAGCAAACAAATACTGGGATGAGAAGATGTAATAACCTGGGAGAGATTTAAGGAGATGTTTTTCGAGATGTATTTTCCGACTAGTTCGCAAAACCAAATGGAAGTTCAGTTTTTGGAGTTGAAACAGGGGAATATGTCCGTAGCAGATTATGCGGCAAGGTTCAACGAATTGGCTAGGTTCGCCACATATCAAGTGCATACTGACGAGAGAAAGGCAAGACGTTTCGAGCATGGATGAAGCCCTGGTTGTATAGCAAGGTGTCAATGTTCCAATTGAACATTTTGCTGGAGTGTTAGAGAAGGCCATACTCGCTGAAGGTGGAAGCGATGCGGTATCTAAATATAATCGAGGATCGAGAAGAAAAGCGGTGAAAATGAAGGAATTAACAAAGATCGGTGGAAGTAGCACGGGAGGTAATAATAATCAGAAGAGAAAGTGGTCCGATAACTCGTCAGCTGGAAGTCAACAAGGAGGGCAAAAGAAGAAGATTGAAGCGTGCTCAACCTGCGGAAAAGCTCATCTGGGAGTTTGCATGAAGGGAAAACGAGTATGCTACAATTGTGGTCAGGAAGGCCACATAGCACCTAACTGTTCTAAACCAAAGAAGGGTGCCTGCTTCACTTGTGGCTCAAAGGATCATCTTGCAAGGGATTGTCCTAAGAAGGGATCTGGAGGAACAGGATCAGGAGGGAATAGAGGAAACAACGGTGGAAGCACTCTGACTATCACAGGACCAACTGCAACCAACCGACCGACCGCCAGAACATTCAACATGACAGTTCAGGATGCAGTGCAGTCTCGCGATGTGGTGTCAGGTATCATTCCGATCAATAAAGTTAATGCTTATGTATTATTTGATTCGGGTGCTACTTGTTCATTTATATCCGATGACTTTGCCAAGAACTTAGAATTGCCTAAGGATGAGTTAGAATACCCCATGAACATAGAAATTGCGAATAGAGAAATTATTCCTGTTAAGTACGTGCACAAGAACTGTAGAGTAGATATTAAGGGTACCATTATGAACGTAGATCTTATCCTTATTCGACTTGGAGAATTCGATATTATCTTGGGTATGGATTGGTTATCCAATTATGGGGCGGTAATTGATTGCCAGAAGAAGCGTATTAACCTTATAACTCCATCAAAGGTTGTGTTTTATGGTAGTAAGTCACCTAGACAAGCGAGTTGTCTGACGATGATACAGGCCAGGAAGTTGTTAAGACAAGGCTGTGTAGGATATCTAGCTTACATAGTCGATATTCGTAAAGAAAATCCAAAAATAGAGGAGATACCAGTAGTGAGGGATTTCGCAGACGTATTTTCGGATGATTTGCCAGGACTTCCACCAGATAGAGCGGTTGAATTCGTGATCGATTTGGCTCCAGGAACGGTTCCAATATCGAAGGCACCATACCGAATGGCACCGGTAGAGATGAAAGAGCTGATGGTTCAACTACAAGAATTACTAGACAAGAAGTATATCCAACCAAGCGTATCACCGTGGGGAGCGCCGATTTTATTCGTAAAGAAGAAAGATGGGACAATACAGGTCTGCATCGACTATAGAGAATTGAATAAGGTCACGATCAAGAATAGATATCCATTACCGCGAATCGACGACTTGTTCGATCAGTTAAAGGGAGCGAGATACTTTTCAAAGATAGATTTGAGGAGTGGTTATCATCAATTGAAGGTGAGACCAGAAGATGTACCGAAGACAACATTCAGAACCCGATACGGTCACTACGAATTTATGGTAATATCATTTGGTCTAATAAATGCTCCTGCAGCATTTATGGGCTTAATGAATGGAGTGTTCAAGCCGTTTTTGGACAAATTCGTATTGGTATTTATAGATGACATTTTGGTATATTCGAAAACCAAGGAAGAACATGAAGAACATTTGAGGGTGACATTAGAGACGTTGAGAAGAGAGAAGTTGTACGCTAAATTTTTGAAATGTGAATTCGGATTGAAAGGTACAATTTCTTGGACATGTGATCGAGCAGGGACGGAATTTTGGTGGATCCTCCAAAGTTGAAGCCGTGATTAATCGGGATCACCAAGACGCCGTTTAAGTAAGAAGTTTTCTTGGATTGGCGAGGTTATTACGGAAGATTCATTCGAGATTTTCCAAGATCGCAACCCAGTTGACGAATCGACTAGAAAATTGATGAAATTTTGTTCGACCGGAGAAGTGTGAGGAAAGCTTTCAAGAATTAAAGAAGAGGTTAAGTTCATTTCTTGTGTTATCTCTTCCGGATGACACAGAAATTTTGTGGTATATAGTGATGCGTCGCACAAAGGACTTGGGCCGTGTGCTCATGCAAAATGGCGTAGTCATTAAAGACAGCGCCACGACAATGAAAGATTATGAGAAGGGGTATCCGACCCATGACTTGGAGTTAGCTGCAGTAGTTTTTGCTTTAAAAATCTGGAGGCACTATCTCTATGGGGAGAAGTGTGAAATATATACAGACCACAAGAGTCTAAAATATATTTTTACACAGAAAGACTTGAATATACGCCAAAGAAGGTGGTTGGAGTTAATTAAGGACTACGATTGTGAGATTCTATACCATCCGGGTAAGGCAAATGTCGTGCCCGACGCCTTAAGTAGAAAGGGTCGGGAGAAACTGATGTTGTTAACCGTACAGGAGGAGTTAATTTCAGCAATGGAGAAGCTGGAATTGGAAGTGAAGTATCCCATGGAGATTGATGAGAAAATATTTCAGATGAAATCTGGTATAACCCTACTGAATAAAGTTAAGGAGGCTCAGCTTTAGAATGAAGAATGTAAAAATGTGACAAAGAAGATATCTGAAGGAACCGAACCAAGATTTAAGATGGATAAGGAAGGAATACCGAGATTTGATAATAGAATTTGGGTACCGCTTGATTCAAGAGATTAAGGAAGATATTTTAAGCGAGGCTCATAGTTCACGATATTCGATTCACCTGGTAGTACCAAGATGTACCAAGATCTAGACAACATTTCGGTGGCCGAATTTGAAGCGTGATGTTGCGAGAATGTGTTGCTAAGTGTCCGACACATCGAGAAAGTGAAAGCGGAACATCGAGAGATGAGGTGGATTGCTACAACCGTTAGAGATCCCAGTGGAAATGGGAACATATTACAATGGACTTCGTGGTTGGCCTTCCGACGACTCGGAAAGGCTACGACACGCGATATGGGTTATCGTTAATCAACCGACCAAAATCGCACACTTCCTTCCGATCAAAATAAGATTCAACTTAGATCAGTTGGCGAGGCTATACGTAAAAGAGATTGTTTCGAGGCACGGAGTTTTGGTATCAATTGTTTCAGATAGGGATCCGCGCTTCACATCAAATTTCTGGAAACGTCTTCAGGAATGCATGGGTACGCAATTGCGAATGAGTATAACTTACCACCCTCAAACAGACGGACAGAGTGAGAGAACGATTCAGACATTAGAAGATATGCTAAGAGCCTGTGTGATGGACTTTAAAGGAAATTGGGATGATCACCTACCATTAGTAGAGTTCGGTTACAACAACAGTTACCACGCTAGTATTGGAATGCCACCCTATGAAGCGTTATACGGCAGAAAGTGCAGAACTCCACTATATTGGGATGAAGTTGGCGAAAGACAACTACTAGGCCCGGAATTGGTACAACAAACAGCAGACATAGTCAAGGTGATTCGAGCAAGATTGACAGCAGCTCAAGATAGACAGAAGAAATACGCCGATCCACACCGTAAGAATGTTGAGTTCGAACCAGGTAGTTATGTGTTCTTAAAGGTCTCTCCTTGGAAAGGAAAGATCAGATTCGGAAAGAAGGAAAAATTGAGCCCAAGATTCATCGGACCCTTTGAAGTTCGGAAGAGGGTGGAGAAGTCTTTATGAGGTAGCCTTACTCCATCTCTAGAGAATGTCCACAATGTTTTCCATGTCTCAGTCTTACGACCCTACAAATTCGATTACAAGCATGTGATTGAATATGAACCCCTACATTTCGACAAAGACTTGTCTTACGAAGAAATTCCTGTTCAAATTATCGACCAAAAAGAACAAGTTCTGAGAAATAAAGTAATACCTTCTGTTAAGGTAATTTGGAGGAACCACAACGCTGAAGAAGTTACGTGGGAACTCGAAGAGAATATGATGAAGAATTATCCTCATTTATTTACTTAGATTGTTATATGCGATTCTGGGGACAGAATCTTTGTAATGGGGGGAGAATGTAACGGGTTTTTTGAGTTGTGATTCTGGGGACAGAATTCTTTTAAGAGGGGAAAGATGTGACAACCGTAATTTTGTAATTTAATTTTAATATTTATTAGATTGAATAAATATTTTTCGATGAATTAATTATTAGATTAATTAATTAATTGATGAAGTTGTGATAGATTAATTTAATTATATGTGTTATATTTATTAAATTAATTAGGAGAATTTTATTATTCAAGTATGTGATTATGCGAGCTTATTGAATTAAAAGAAATATATTTAATAAGCTTATGTTATTTAAATTAATTAAATTATTAATTAGAGATTTAATAATTTAATATTATATGAGAAATTAAATATATGACTATGTGAATTTATGAGAAGTTATTATATTTTATTTATATTAAATAAGATATTTGATTATTGTGCAAGTGGGTGTGACATGAATTAAGCATGTGATAAAGTTTTATTAAATTAAATTATTTTTGAAACCTATTCTAGCTAGGCAAACATGGCACTAAAGGGAGTTGGGGCTAGTTAACCCACGATCGGGTAGCGACCACCACCAACGCGTCGATTGTTCATTATTTAGTTTACGTATTCTTTTATTTCTTCTTCATTATTTGCCTAAGTCTGAAAGCATAACAAATGAGAAATACAGAGAAAGAGTTGAGAAGTCAGAATTGTTAAGAGGATTGTGAGAGTCATCTGAGAAGGAATTCATCTTCCATTAATTATACTCTGGGTAATTCTCCTTCCCAAATTCTATTTTACGTCATTAAGTTTTTATAAGAAAATGGCTTTCAAAGTTTCGTAAAGCCTCGTGATTGAGAAAGGAGTAATATTTATGAGTTATTTATGGGTTAAGATGTATAAAATCGTATTTTATATATATATATTGCATGATTCCATATCATCAGTTTCATAATATTACATCGTATATGATTTCTACAAAATTACAGAGTATGGGTTTTGGCCTTATGGCCTTATCACGTGATATTTTATGTATTAAGCGTATATTATCCCTAAATTTTACACTCGTATATTATTATGCATGTTGATCTGAAGAGACCAAAGTTTAAATAAATGGATTGATTGTTATAACGAATTCAGAGTGACAATTTTCATGTTTTATTTTCAAAACCTTCAAGAAAGTCAATTGGAAGTAAATGTGTTGATTTTGCAAATTATGTGTTGTGTAACTTGTTAAAAATCATGCTAGATGGGTTAAGTAATCATTATATATGTATTACAATGATTGGGTAAGTCTAAATTGTGTAAAAATAACTAATTAGAAGTTATGGCCATATTCATGTATAATTTTACCTGTGATTGATTTTTGGCCTAATTTGGCCTTGTTATGTTAATGAATCAGAATGCAGACTGCGCAGAAAATGAGCTGGGTAACCCCGCCTTTGCATGCGTTACCAAACTAAATTACCTCACTCCATTGTTAAAAAAATAATAAAAAAAATAAAAAAATAAATATTTGATGAAAATTATTATTAAAATATTTATAAATTAAATATTTTAATTGAGATATTTATGGAATAAAATAAATATTTGATGAAAATTATTATTAAAATATTTATAAAATAAATTAAATATTTTAATTGAGATATTTATGGAATAAAATAAATATTCGATGAAAATTATTATTAAAATATTTATAAAATAAATTAAATATTTTAATTGAGATATTTATGGAATAAAATAAATATTCGATGAAAATTATTATTAAAATATTTATAAAATAAATTAAATATTTTAATTGAGATATTTATGGAATAAAATAAATATTCGATGAAAATTATTATTAAAATATTTATAAAATAAAGTAAATATTTTAATTGAGATATTTATGGAATAAAATAAATATTCGATGAAAATTATTATGAAATAATTTATTAAGAGTGTAATAATAGTAAGTGAGCGAAAATATTCTAATTTAATTAAGTAATTAAATTAGAAGGGTAATTATTTGTTAAATAAAGTGGAGTTTATATTAAATAATTAAGTAAAAATATAACTAATGAATGTCGTGAATACATATGGTATGTGTGTAGGATTTGTGGTGAGCGAAAGTAGTAATCGTTTAGCTTACACGCTTGCGAGGCAAGTTTCTAACCCTACTTGTCATTATTGTTCAAGTTATTAGTTACCTCGAGTAAATTATCGTTCTTATTATTCAAGTTCAATTGTTATATTAAAGATTTATTATCTTTTCAAAGCATGATTCAGCTTATACAATAATTGTTCTATTGTATACTTCTTGAGATTATTATTCAAATCGAATATCATTATTGTTGAACCTTATTAGACTAGTGAACTTTATTGATTCAACTAGTCCTTAGTTGATGAACGTTCTAAATTTCGAACCCTTATTGAATTATCCAAACCAAACTTCCTTTAGTGCAAACTCGAATGTCAAATCGAGATGAACAACCCTTCAAAGGATTTTACTTATGCGTTAGCGTTAAGATTTTGTGCAAAGATGGTACCAAAATCGATCCCTTAAATACGAGAAGAAAGATCCATAGTCTTATGATTGTTAAAGGTTTCAAGTATAACCCTTGATAACTTGGGGACATAGTTCAAGGTCTTATGACCCTCGTAATTCTTTTTGATTCTTGTTATTCATTCTTGATTCAAAAGTTGAGCTTTCATTCGAGATGTTTTGATTTACTCGCATGTTATTATCTTGTTATTTCATTATTATACTTGTCAGGCAATAGTGCTCACTCGCTTAATAATAACATTGCAAAGAAAAGAATGAAAGAACCGATGAACCTTCCACTAGTAAAGGCAAGGGCAAAGTTAGCAAGTGATGAAGACTTGTTATTTTTATTAGATGATGTATTTATGTTTAAGACTTGAATTATTGATGTTATTTAAGACTTATTTGTGTATGATTCCGCACAGATGTTTAAGGTTAGTTTAACCTGGGATTGTATTATTATTATTCAGATGTTGTAACCCTTAAGGGAAAGATTTTTATTCTATCTATTGCGTGGCTTGCATTTATTATGGGTAGATAGATAGATGATATTTGTACAGTAAACACCAAATCCCGTGGAATTGAAGTACCCGGATTTGGGGGGTGTCATGATCTCGAGACCATCACACTATTTCCTATTATCTTCGGCTTAAATTGCCATACACTCTTATTACGAAAGGAATTGTGAAGCAAAGGGGGTAAGCACAAATAGCCCAATAAAGAATATCATGACTAAAGATAATTAAATTATCAATAGCCTTCGTCGATAATAAATCGAGATTTAGAACATATGGTAGATGATAAAACTTTTCAACCATAGTTCTGGTGAACGAAGCAATCCATTAGAAGAGTCAAATAAACCATCGTGTCTATTATCTTCTCCATGTTAAAAGTCCACCAATAATGTTTTATCCTGTAACATCAATCAACAATTCGCCCACAATCATATGAATAACTTCATAATCATAATTGTGATTCTAAATTCCTTTTTCGCACCTGTGATCTAAGATAATTTTCATCACCTATCTTCACTGAAACATCAAAAATCATGGTTATACCAAATCACAATTCACCGCTTCATAATTATACTAATAAATTCATCTTTGCACTACGACCCAAAGATATTCATTAACAATTTATTCTTTGAATCTGCAGCCAAAGACATACTGTTGTATTTTAGAAGAGTCAAGTAGAGCATGATATCTACTATCTTTACGAATTAAAAGTGTATAATCAATATTTTATCATCGAGACTCATTTTAATAAATAATCCACATCATCGAATCATCCTCGCATCATGCCAAGGATATTCATGTAATCATCAATGGTCATGATTATACCGAATAATCCCTAGTTATAATCATACCAATAACTGTCCATCAATGCACTACGGGCCAATGAGGACTTTTACCACTTCATCTATAACATTACGGGTTATGATTATACCGAATGATCCCTGGTCATAATCATACCAATAAGCGATTCATCTATGCACATAAGCCAAAGATACTTATCAATCAATAGTTCATTTGCACGTAAGCCAAAGATATACTGTCAGTAAAATCAATAATCAATGATCCATCTTTGCACGTAAGCCAAAGATATACAACTGTAAAACCAACAATCAATAGTCCGTCTTTGCACGTAAGCCAAAGATGACTTTCATCATAATATAAGCATGAGGATGATGACAATTATATAAGCATTAATCAAACGAAAACAAGGATAAATATTAAAGACTTTAAATTTATCCAAATATTATCAATCAGTTAATAAACTCATAATCTAATATTATTAATATTATAACAATATTTTAATCACTTCTTAAATTTATTTCAATCAATTGTTTATACTTTACCAAATAATGCATTTAATCATTCAAAAATTCCATACTCATAAGATTTCATCACCAATGATCAAATCCCTCATTAAAAATATGCATATACCCTATATAGGATTCCCAAGCCATAAAATCCTATTTTCCAATTTTGTTACTTCACATAACATATTTAATTCAATTACTCATAACTAGTTCATTTTCATGAAAAATATCAAATCAGTCCCAAAAATATTTCTTTTCTGGGATTTAGCAGAATATAGTCCCATATTGAACATATATTTTTCTCAGAATTTTTAAAATTCATTTACTATTTTTTTATATGGTCAAAACTGCCGAATATTTAGACATTTATCATAAATTGTACTTTTGTCCAAAAATTCCAAAATTTACAGGGTATACTTCCTGTTATATACATGTACTCCTAATAAAAATTTCACCAATTTTAGAGTTAACAACAAAGAGTTATAAGGGCTTTCTTTTAAAATAGTCTTTTTCCATAAAATTCATAACTCTTAATCTTTACATCCAAAAATTGCTATTTTTGGACACAATCTAGAAAACTCATCAAATCATCATTTCAAATTTTTCCAGAATTTTTGAGGGTCAAAAAAATTACGAAACTGCCCCTGGAAGAAACCCCTTTTGAATGAAAATACTATTCATATGATTACAAAGGATCCTTCACCATGCATGCGGTAATCCACATAGATGGGTTATTCCAACAAAATAATAAATAATGGAACCAGGTAAGGCGTAATACGCACCGACAGGATATTCCAACAGAATAATAAAGAATGGAATAACAACAAAAATCACCATGCATGCGATAGACAGCACAGACAAGTTAGTCCAACAGAATAATAAATAATGGAACCTGTGTCAAAGCGTAATACGATGCAAACAAGATATTCCAACGAGAATAATAAAGAATGGAATAACAACATAAATCACCATGCATGCGATAGACCGCATTGCATGTGTTATTCCAACAAAATAATAAATAATGGAACCGTGTCAAAGTATGAAATACATGACCGACAAGATATTCCAATGAATAATAAAGAATGGAATAATGGAAGAATTTCACTATATATGCGGTGCTCAGATGTATGAGTTATTCCAACAGAATAATAAGGAATGGAATAACAATAGCTCTCTTCATGAATACGAAAGAAATAATACCCTCACCTTAGAAGAAAAGCTGGATCTTTGGAATAGTGAGGTAGTAGACTTCTCTTCTTTTTTCTCTCTATAATTTCTCTCTACAATAATTGCTTTATAGTTTTAGTGAATTGGTGAGAAATGAAGGAAGAATGAGCTTCTATTTATAGGAAAATATAGTTTCAATAATTGCACGTTTTGGGGCTCGAAATATTACAGTATAATAACTTCCCCTTTTTCTTCATTTTTAATTTAGTCCTGCAAGTATTATCAAACTTGCACCACCTCCCCTAATAATAAATAATGTGAATCAATAGTTCAATCATGTGAATCAATAGTTATAATCATGTGAAAATACGAATTACAAGATATAGTACCTCCATCTATACCTCTATTTTAACTTAGTCATGTAAGTATTATCAATCTTGCACCAACTCCCCCTAATAGTACAAGAATGTGATTCAATAGTACACATGTGAACAAATAGTTATATAAGCATGTGAATTAGTAGAAATTAATTATTCATTTATCCGATTAATTACTCGATTTATCAATATAACCCCGGACATCAATTATCATCTAATAGATGTCGATTTCCATTAACACTAATAATTCCAAACACTGATGGAACTATCAAATTCATCTTTAATCAACACGAACTTATTCATCATTAATATTATAACTCACAATATTTAACAACCAGGTCGTTCTGTGAAAGAGGGGCTTTCCGATAAGGATTTCTCCTTATTCGACGCCATGATTAGATGACCAAACCTCTCCTCGATGTAACTTCTAGACATTGTCAATATTAAAAATAATAATATGAATAACTTTGTCGTCTCAATTATTAATTTATTAATATATAAAATATTATGCAGATGATACTATGATAATAATTGAATCAATAATATGAGAGATATGATACAACAATTATTGTAGCAATAATTAAGTATATTTGAGTGACTTCTCACATAAGCATTAATAATCAGTGTCATGTGCTACTATGCAAACACGCGTATTACTATACTTTTACTACCGGTTATTTATGACAACTTGCTTACTTTGAAAAATTTTCACATATCACCCTTAACTATTTACCAAAATAGAAAAATTGAATACTTTTATTTCATAAAATTGGGATCTCACAATGACCGTAATGTGACGAATGATGTGGTGAAAGTCCTCAGTGCCCTGAAGTGCATTGATGGACAGTTTTTGGTATGATTATGACCAGGGATTATTCGGTATAGTCATGACCATTGATGATTTAATGAATATCCTTGGCCCGTAGTGCAGGAAAGATTCAATGATATGGTTTATTTATTAAGCTGAGTCTCAGCGATAAAAATTGATGAAAATATTTTAAATCATAGAAGATAGTAGATATCATGCTCTACTTGACTTCTTCTAATGGATTGCTTATTCACCGCAGCTAAACTTGATGTCTATTGTATTTTATCAGTTTAACATTGTTAAAGACTAATGATAATTTATTCTGCATTATCTTAGTCATAATATTTCTTACTGGGTTAGTTGAGCTCACCCTTTTGCTTTCATTGTTCTCTTCAGGAAATAAGAATGTAGCCGGGACTAGTCGGGGAACAGAGTGATGGTTCGAGATGGTGTATTAGTAGTCCTCACTATTCTATAAAATAGTGTGACAATAAATGTAATGAGGACTCTATTTGAGAGTGGATAGTGTGACAATAAATGTAATGGTGCATTAGTAGTCCTCACAATGTTAATTAACCCTTGTTTTGTGACAGTGTTTGAAAATGGCATCTGAAAATGTTGAGATCAGCAATGAAGCACATGAGACCGTTGAGTCACTAATGATCAATACCCAGGATAATGTGCAACAGGAAGACAATAATCCTCAGGTAAATAACAACACCGATCAGATGAAGAACGATGAGATGTTCAGAGACTTTATGCAATTCATGCAACATTAGGCGAGAAAGACTCCTGTTCAAAATGAAGGTGGAAATACTGACAACTCTCGAGTGATCACCGCTAAACAGTTCAAGGAGCTGACCGCCGGAGTTTTTGGGAAAGCCAGAACCACTGAAGGCAGAGACATGGTTAAAACAGATCACCAAGATATTTGATGTCTTGGGATGCCCCAAGGAGCAAAAGGTTCCCTTTGCCACCTTTATGTTGCGTGAAGAAGCAGATTACTGGTGGGATTCTGTAAAACATTGTGACGCCCCCAAAATAGGTATACAACACCCATTCTGAGTCGCCAAATACATGGTACAGAAACAACTACAACTTTATTAATACAATTGTCGTGCAAATTATGACAACACAGAAACTGTGTGTTTAAATATAAATATTGTCATCTAAACAATATCCACATTCAAATAAGTAACCATTACAATTATTGATACACTATTTTATAAAATAGTGAGGACTACTAAGACAACTTCTAGAACCATCATTCCATACCCCGACTAGTACTCGCTACATTCTCGCCTCATGAGAAGAAAAATGGAACAAAAAGGAAAAGGACGAGCTCAACTAGCCCAGTAAAGAATATTATGACTAAGATAATATAGAACAAATTATCGTTAGTCTTCAACAGGGAAAAATCTAATAGAATACAATAGACAACAAGTTTTAAATCAATATTCGCAGTGGAAATAATAATTCATAGAAGAGTTACGTAGAGAATGAAATCTACTATTATCTATGAATTTAAAAGTCCATCATCAATATTTTATCTCTGTAACATCAATCAATATACATCTTAAGTCAAATATTCATTTTTGCACTACAGGCCAAAGATATTCATCAGTTGGTCATGTTCATCTCAACACCTGTACATCTTTGCACTACGGACCAAAGATATTCATAAGAAAATCAACTATCTTTGCACTACAGGCCAAAGATATTCAGTAATATCATTATTTAAGACTAACGATGATGAAAAAAATATTTTAAAGACAACGAATCCAGTGAAACAAAAGAATAAATATTAAGGATTCGTACTTTAAATAATCCGAGTTCAAAAATACTTCATAAATAATCATAGTGGAGTAAAATTTAAGAATGATCAAAATATGGATACAATCAAAGCTAGTATCCATAATAGATATTTTGGATAAAAAACGAAAAATTTAATTTTTTCTATGAATAATGTCGTATTCGTGAATAGTGCCGTATACGTGAATAGTAACCCCGCCACTAAAAGACAAGAATTTCACAAGAAAAATCTTACCAATACTCTGGCATAATGATATTAGAAGAAATAATATCATTTTAAAAAAATAACATCCCTTATCTCGAAAAGCAAAGATTTAAGCGGAATATCGAATATAGTCTTTGAAGGAACTTTTAATTAATAAAGAACACTCAAAGTATCAAAATACTCACAAGAATACGCTCGATAATATAGAGAGAGAAAGAGAGAGAAAACTTGTTTCTGGTGTGATTTTTAATTCTAACCTAAGCACCCTATTTATAGGAAAATGCTTAGAACACCAAAGTAAAAAATTTAATAAAATAATAATATTTATAATAATTTTTCTACGCCAACCTTTGAATTCTGATTTCAAACATGTTTAACAACAAGTGAGCCCACCAATAATAACAAAAACATTTTTTTAAATAAAATATTTAAACTTTCAAAAATTATTTATTCCAGAACTTCAATAATTCATAATAAATAGCCCTTTTATCAGAAAAATTCAAATCTTATGTCCATTTCATAGGAAATTCAATTCTCTACAACTTTGTAGTTTTAAGTTTTTACAAATTTCAAACAGAAATTGACCGAAATCCACATACGGACGATTTTACAGGCTATCATCAAATTTCAGTCAAGAAATGTGGTCCACAAACATGAAAAACATGTTTTAAATATTTTTAGTAACAAAATTACTCTTCCTTCCCATATATTCATATATCCCACATTCATTATAAAAATATCACCATTATTATATTATTAAAATATAATAATATATTTAAATAAATTATTTTATCAGAAAAGATAAAATATAAATTTTTCAACAATTGTCACTTTAAAATTTTCTCCATCTATAACCACATAAAATGAATATTTTCCTTATCATATAAATCAATAATTAATTATTCACAAATAATATTACAGAATCACAATATCGACAACCAGGTCGTTCCCAGGAAAGAGGAGGCTTTCCAATAAGGATATTTCTTTACTGGCGCCCAATTAGGTGACCAAACCTCTCCTTAGACAGAACTTTCTAGACATTGCCAATAATGCTATCTAATAATATTATTCAAATAATATGAATTATTGATTTGATAAAGGAAAATACTGTGCAGTGACAATTATTGAAACAAAAATAATATAAAATATCAACGTAGCAATTATTGAATCAATAAAATAAAATATCGAACAATAATTACTGTAACAATTATTGAGTATTGCCTTCTTACGTAAGAATCAATAATTGGTGCAATACCGTGTGCTACTGTGTTTTAACCACCGGGTATTCCAACAGTATGAACGGTAACAACTACGCCATTTTTTATTAATAACTTATACTTGTCATTTTCTTTATCCAATCGCTTTTCGTTATGGGGCCCACACAAGGCTGCGCCGTCGTACGAATATTCCCCGACACTAAGAATATTCCACGACCAAACGAATATTCCTCGACAATAATGAATATTTTATAACCACTTGCTTATTTGAAATATTTACGTATTTTACCCATAACTAACCACATTAATCAAATCAACCCTTACTATTTCAAAATAATAAATAGAGGAAATTTAATTTCATTTATAATAAGTTGGGGTCTTACAACCTCCCCTCCTTATGAAATTTCGTCCTCGAAATTGACGACGCATACGGTGTTTGAAAAGGTGAGGATACCTCGCTTTCATTTCCGTCATTTTCGATAGCAACTCCACAAAACTTTCTTTGTGTCATTTCCTTCAATCCAAGAGCATGGTTCTTCCACAAAACTTTGACTTGTGGTATGACCTTTGTGCGTAGGACATGCTCCTTCCTATCCAAGATCTTGACAGGTACCTCGTCTGGTTCTAACTCAATAACGTGGATTGAGCTTTCCTCTCTTCCCAAATCTTGTAACTCCCTTCCATGGAGCAACACGCAACAATACATAATACCCAATACTAAATTTCACGTCTTTTTGATGAAGATCTGCATAACTCTTTTGTCGATCCTGTGCCGTTTGTATACATTGTCGAATCATTTGGATCTTTTCTATAGTAATACACACCAACTCTGGTCCCAACAATGTTGCTTCACCCACCTCATCCCAACATACTGTAGAGCGACACTTTCATCCATACAATGCTTTGAATGGAGCCACACCTATACTTGCTTGATAACTGTTGTTGTAGGAGAATTCCACCAATGGTAAATACTTATCCAACTCTCTTTGATGTCTTGGACACAGAGTCTTAATAGATCTTCAAGAGTTTGAATAATCCTCTCTGATTGTCCATCCGTTTGAGGATGGTGTGCCGAACTGAATCGTAAATCCGTGCCCATAGCTTTTTACAAGCTAATCCAAAATCGTGAAGTGAATCTTGGGTCACGATCCGAAACTATAGATACTGGCATGCCATGCAATCTCACAATCTCATTTACGTACATACGAGCAAGACGTTCAAGGGAATAAGTCTCCCGTATCGGCAAGAAATGAGCAGACTTGGTTAATCTATCAACAATAACCCAAATAGCATTTATGCCTTGAGAAACCGTGGGAAGACCCGTAACGAAATCCATGGTAATGTGTTCCCACTTCCATTTTAGAATCTCAAGTGGTTGCAACGGACCCTTAGGTACTTGATGCTTCGCCTTTATACGTTGACAAGTTAAACACCTCGAGTTAAACTTTGCAATCTCTCTCTTCATATTGTTCCACCAAAATGTATGTCGAAGATTATGATACATTTTGGTACTTCCAGGATGGATTGCAAACGGTGTATTGTGTGCCTCCATCATGATCTTGTACTTTAAATCAGAGTCGTTAGGAATACAAAGTCTGGAGTGGACTCGAAGTAATCCTTCTTCATCGATTCTTGCTTCTGGGATAACACCTTATTGTACTTTCTTCTTCATAAGCATCAGCTCCAGGTTTGTGGCTTGAACAACTTTAACTTCATTGATTAAAGTTGGTTCTGTGCGTATACCTGACATTATCGCATAGGTTCCCTGATTCTTGAATTCTATCTTCATCTTTTGTAAATCACACAAAATAGGCCTTTGTGTTAACAATATCGCACTCGTTCTAGCATATGATCTTCTACTCAACGCGTCAGCTACCACGTTCGATTTTCCAGGATGGTATTGAATGGTGTTGTCGTAATCTTTTAACAGCTCGAGCCAACGTCGTTGCCGCATGTTGAGTTCCTTTTGGGTGAAGAAATATTTGAGGCTTTTATGGTCTGAATATATCTCCATTTTCTCCCTATATAGATAGTGCCTCCAGATCTTTAGCGCAAAAATGAATGCTGCCAAATCTAGACCATGAGTAGGATAATTACTCTTATATTCATTAAGTTGTCGCGAGGCATAGGCTATGACTTTCCCATGTTGCATGAGAACACATCCTAACCCTTTGCCTGAAGCGTCGCTGTAGATAACAAATCCATCCGAACTAGATTGTATTGTCAGAACAGGTGCCAAAATGAGTCTCCTCTTAAGCTCTTGAAAACTCTTCTCGCATTCCTCGCTCCATATGAATTTTGTATTCTTCCGAGTAAGTTGAGTTAACGGAGTAGTAATTCGAGAAAATCCTTCCACAAATCTCCGATAATAACCAGCTAAACCCAGAAAGCTACGTACTTCGGTCACCGACTTCGGTTGCTCCCAACTTTGTATTGCTTCAATCTTTGTCGGGTCAACAGATACTCCATGTTTTGACACCACGTGCCCAAGGAATGCTACTTCCTCAAGCCAGAACTCGCATTTATTCAACTTAGCATAAAGCTTATTTTCACGAAGCCTTTGGAGTACCAGCTTCAAATGGTGCTCATGATCTTCACAGCTTTTGGAATATATGAGGATGTCATCAATAAAGACAACAACGAACTGATCCAAATATTCCTTGAATATTCGGTTCATCATATCCATGAAAGCTGCATGAGTATTAGTCAATCTAAACGACATGACTAAGAATTCATAATGCCCGTACCGAGTTCTGAAGGCAGTCTTTGAAATATCCTCAATTCTAATCTTCAGCATATGATATCCAGAACGAAGATCGATCTTTGAAAAGAATTGTGCTCCTTGCAACTGGTCAAATAGGTCATCAATGCGAGGTAGCGGATACCTATTCTTGATGGTGACATGGTTCAATTCTCGATAGTCAATACAAAGTCGCATACTTTGAGTCTTTCTTCTTTATAAATAAAAGCAGAGCACCCCGAGGAGATGTACTAGGGACGAATGAAATCGATGTCCAATAACTCACGTAGTTGGACCTTTAACTCCTCAAGTTCAATAGAGCCATTCGATTTGGGGTTTTAGAAATAGGCTTTGTACCGAGTTCAAGATCAATAAAGAATTCAACTTCACGTTATGGGGGTAGACCGGGAAGTTCTTCAGGAAATACGTCAGGAAATTTACTAACAACAGGAATATTATTCAAATCTAACGTGTCTTTATTCAAATCCATAACATGAGCTAAGAAAGCTTGACATCCTTTTTTTAATAAACGAATAGCTTTATGACTTGATATGACAGTGATTGATTTTAGTGGTTTAGTTACTTGAATTGCATACTGACGGGTTGGTTAGGAATATGAAAACTAATAACCTTACAAAAACAATCAATTTTGGCATGATGAGTAGTTAACCAATCAATCCCTAAAATCACATCAAAAACAAGTATCTTTAAAGAGATAAGGTCAACAAGTAATGTGATGGTGCCAACTTGGATCAAACAAGATTTATAAACAGTGGATGTAATGAAAGTTTCTCTAATCTGAGTCTCCACAAATAAGTCAAAGTCTTATTTCTCTGAGTCAAGTTTAAACGTTGAGCACAAGTAGGAGAGATAAATGAATGGGTAGCAACCGATATCTAGTAAGGTATAAACTTCACAAGAATTTATGATTAGCTTACCCGTGATCACCTCGTTTGGGTTCCTCGCATTTTGACCGAGGCATGACAAACGCTCTTAGAAGAAGATTGACTTTGACTTTTCTGGGACAACCTTTTGAGTCACCATCCCCGCTGGACTTGGTTTTGCTACAGTACAATCTCGAGCGATATGTCTTTCCTTTCCACAATTATAACATACCTTGAACTGTTGTGTGGTGGGTTTTGGGTGATATGTCCTCTTTTCCCGTGATTTATAGCATCTGATCGGTGGTCGTTCTCCTCCTTAGAAACCGCTTTGGTCTTGCCGACGTCTTCACATTGTCATTGTTGAATCTCCTCTTTTTAAAATCTCCCCCCGACTCGCTTCTTCTATTTTCATGGCCATGATTACCACCAGAGTGGTTGTCGCTCTTGTTGTCCGCATTTTTCTTTCCCCATTGGTTATCGTTGTTCGATGATTTATCACACATGGTATGACCTGGTTGTGGTCCCTCGGTTGAATGTACTCGTTATCTTGCTCTAATAATTGAGCCCTGTTGACAACATCTAAATATAGAGAAAATTTATGAGAAATGAGATACTGACGTATGTCGGGTTTCAAACCTCTCAGAAACATCCGCTTCATACGTTCCTCATTCTCCACCAAATGAGGTGTAAACTTGGATAACTCCGTGAACTTTACCTCGTACTGGGACACCGTCATGTTGTTTTGCTCCAGTCTAATAAACTATACGTCCTTCATATGTGAATACTTTCGTGAAAGTACTTATCATTGAATAGTTTAAATGTTTTCCAAGACACGATGAGTGCGCGTTGTACGGATGGGTACGCTTATCGATTCCACCATGTAATCGCCTCATTACGAAACATAAAGGTGGCTAATGGAACCTTCTGTTCCTTCATGCATCCCAAGACGTCGAATATTTTGGTAATTTGCTTGACCCACATCTCCGCCTTAATCAGATCTGATTTTCCCCAGAATTCTGGTGGTCCCAACTCTTTGAAGCCGGCTTTGGTGTGACAAACCGTATGCGTTGTTATCATTTCCACCACAGGTATTTTATACACGAGTCTCCTTAAATGCGATTTTGCATGAATTGCAAAAAGCTTCAAAACATCCCATCGTTCATCGTCTACTTAGTGGTGTTGTTTACAGGAGGAACATTGCCGGCTTGTTTCACGTTCTCCTCATTGGTGAGTAAAGGTGTCTCCACCGTCTCATTTACTCCTCTATTAACATTCTTAGTTGCCATTCTCAAATACTGCAATAAAACAAGGGTTAATTAAAGAAATTAACATATCACATAATATCCCTATATTCTGACTAACCAACAAATAAGCTTAGGTAGGACACACTAGCGAAGGATTTACTCATCTCTCCCTCCTAGTTCTATTTCCCGATCTCGCTTGAGACCATATCCTAAGCTACGATACCAAGCTGTGACGCCCCAAAATAGGTATACAACACCCATTTCGAGTCGCCAGATATATGGTACAAAAATAACTACAACTTTATTAATACAATTGTCGTGCAAAATACGACAACACATAAACTGTGTGTTTAAATATAAATATTGTCATCTAAACAATATCCACACTCAAATAAGTCATCATTACAATTATTGATACACTATTTTACAAAATAGTGAGGACTACTAAAACAACTTCTAGAACCATCATTCCATACCCCGACTAGTACTCGCTACATTATCGCCTCCTGAGAAGAAAAATGGAACAAAAAGGAAAAGGACGAGCTCAACTAGCCCAGTAAAGAATATTATGACTAAGATAATATAGAACAAATTATTGTTAGTCTTCAACAGGGAAAAATTTGATTGAATACAATAGATAACAAGTTTTAAATCAATATTCGCAGCGGAAATAATAATTCATAGAAGAGTTACATAGAGAATGAAATCTACTATTATCTATGAATTTAAAAGTCCATCATCAATATTTTATCTCTATAACATCAATCAATATACATCTTAAGTCAAATATTCATCTTTTGCACTACAGCCAAAGATATTTCATCAGTTGGTCATGTTCATCTCAACACACTGTACATCTTTTGCACTACGGGCCAAAGATATTCATAAGAAAATCAACTATCTTTTTACTTTACAGCCAAAGATATTCAAGAATATCATCATTTAGGACCTGAGGAATGATGAAAAAATATTTTAAAAGACAAGCGAATCCAAAGTGAAACAAAAGAACAAATATTAAGGATTCGTACTTTAAACAATCCGAGTTCAAAAAATACTTCATAAATAATCATAGTGGAGTAAAATTTAAGAATGATCAAAACATGGATACAATCAAAGCTAGTATCCATAATAGATATTTTGGATAAAAAAAATGAAAATTTAATTTTTACATGAATAATAATGTCGTATTCGTGAATAAAGTCAGATAAGTATCGTGAATATCGTGAATAGTGAATAGTAACCACTAAAAGACAAGAATTTTACAAGAAAAATCTTACCAATATTACGGCATAATGATATTAGAAGAAATAATATCATTTTAAAAAATAACATCCCTTATCTCGAAAAGCAAGATTTATTTGGAATATTGAATATAGTCTTTGAAGGAACTTGCACCGAATAGCAACACTCAAAGTATCAAAATACTCACAAGAATACGCTCGATAATATAGAGAGAGAAAGAGAGAGAAAACTTGTTTCTGGTGTGATTTTTCATTCTAACCTAAGCACCCTATTTATAGGAAAATGCTTAGAACACCAAAGTAGAAAATTTAATAAAATAATAATATTTATAATAATTTTTCTACGCCAACCTTTGAATTCAGATTTCAAACATGTTTAACAACAAGTGAGCCCACCAATAATAACAAAAACGTTTTTTTAAAAAAAAAATATTTAAACTTTCAAAAATTAATTATTCCAGAACTTCAATAATTCATAATAAAAAGCCCCTTTATCAAAAAAATTCAAATCTTATTTCCATTTCATAGGAAATTCAATTCTCTACAACTTTGTAGTTTTAAGTTTTTCCAAATTTCAAACATAAATTGACCGAAATTCACATACGGACGATTTTACAGGCTATAATCAAATTTCAGTCAAGAAATGTGGTCCACAAACATGAAAAACATGTTTTAAATATTTTTAGTAACAAAATTACTCTTCCTTCCCATATATTCATATATCCCACATTCATTATAAAAATATCACCATTATTATATTATTAAAATATAATAATATATTTAAATAAATTATTTTATCAGAAAAGATAAAATATGAATTTTTCAACAATTGTCATTTTAAAATTTTCTCCATCTATAACCACATAAAATGAATATTTTCCTTATCATATAAATCAATAATTAATTATTCACAAATAATATTACGAATCACAATATCGATAAACCGGATCGTTTCCTGTGAAAGAGGGGCTTTCAATAAGGATTTTTCCTCACTTGGCGTGCAATTAGGTGACCAAACCTCTCCTTAGATGTAACTTTCTAGACATTGCCAATAATGCTATCTAATAATATTATTCAAATAATATGAATTATTGATTTGATAAAGGAAAATCTTGTGCAAGTGACAATTATTGAAACATAAATAATATAAAATATCAATGTAGCAATTATTGAATCAATAATATAAAATATCGAACAATAATTATCGTAACAATTATTGAGTATTACCTTCTTACGTAAGAATCAATAATTGGTGCAATCTGCAATCTTCTTGTGTTTTAACCAAGGGTATTCCAACGGTAAGATAATTGAGAATAACTACGCCATTTTTTATTAATAACTTATACTTGTCATTTTCTTCATCCAATCGCTTTTCGTTATGGGGCCCACACAAGGCTGCGCCGTCGTACGAATATTCCCCGACACTAAGAATATTCCACGACCAAACGAATATTCCTCGACAATAATGAATATTTTATAACCACTTGCTTATTTGAAATATTTACGTATTTTACCCATAACTAACCACATTAATCAAATCAACCCTTACTATTTCAAAATAATAAATAGAGGAAATTTAATTTCATTTATAATAAGTTGGGGTCTTACAACCTCCCCTCCTTATGAAATTTCGTCCTCGAAATTGACGTACGTACCTGGTGTTTCGAAAAGGTGAGGATACCTCGCTTTCATTTCCGTTTCCAACTCCCAGGTCATTTCCTCAATAGCATGGTTCTTCCACAAAACTTTGACTTGTGGTATGACCTTTGTGCGTAGGACATGCTCCTTCCTATCCAAGATCTTGACAGGTACCTCGTCTGGTTCTAACTCAATAACGTGGATTGAGCTTTCCTCTCTTCCCAAATCTTGTAACTCCCTTCCGAGCAACACGCAACAATACATAATACCCAATACTAAATTTCACGTCTTTTTGATGAAGATCTCGCATAACTCTTTTGTCGATCCTGTCGCTTTGTATACATTGTCGAATCATTTGGATCTTTTCTATAGTAATACACACCAACTCTGGTCCCAACAATGTTGCTTCACCCACCTCATCCCAACATACTTTGTAGAAGCGACACTTTCATCCATACAATGCTTTGAATGGAGCCACACCTATACTTAACGATAAGCATTTGTTGTAGGAGAATTCCACCAATGGTAAATACTTATCCAACTCTCTTTGATGTCTTGGACACACAGTCTTAATAGATCTTCAAGAGTTTGAATAATCCTCTCGATTGTCCATCCGTTTTGAGGATGGGTGTCTAAATCAATCGTAGAATCCGCGCTCCATAGCTTTTACAAGCTAATCGAAAAATCGTGAAGTGAATCTTGGGTCACGATCCGAAACTATAGATATCTTGGCATGCCATGCAATCTCACAATCTCATTTACGTACATACTGAGCAAGATGTTCAAGGGAATAAGTCTCCGTATCGGTAAGAAGAAATGAGCGGACTTGGTTAATCTATCAACAATAACCCAAATAAGCATTTATGCGCTTGAGAAACCGTGGGAAGACTGCGAAATCCATGGTAATGTGTTCCCACTTCCATTTTAGAATCTCAAGTGGTTGCAACGGACCCTTAGGTACTTGATGTTTCGCCTTTATACGTTGACAAGTTAAACACCTCGAGTTAAACTTTGCAATCTCTCTCTTCATATTGTTCCACCAAAATGTATGTCGAAGATTATGATACATTTTGGTACTTCCAAGATGGATTGCAAACGGTGTATTGTGTGCCTCCATCATGATCTTGTACTTTAAATCAGAGTCGTTAGGAATACAAAGTCTGGAGTGGACTCGAAGTATTCTTTCTTCATCGATTCTTGCTTCTGGGATAACACCTTATTGTACTTTCTTCTTCATAAGCATCAGCTCCAGGTTTGTGGCTTGAACAACTTTAACTTCATTGATTAAAGTTGGTTCTGTGCGTATACCTGACATTATCGCATAGGTTCCCTGATTCTTGAATTCTATCTTCATCTTTTGTAAATCACACAAAATAGGCCTTTGTGTTAACAATATCGCACTCGTTCTAGCATATGATCTTCTACTCAACGCGTCAGCTACCACGTTCGATTTTCCAGGATGGTATTGAATGGTGTTGTCGTAATCTTTTAACAGCTCGAGCCAACGTCGTTGCCGCATGTTGAGTTCCTTTTGGGTGAAGAAATATTTGAGGCTTTTATGGTCTGAATATATCTCCATTTTCTCCCTATATAGATAGTGCCTCCAGATCTTTAGCGCAAAAATGAATGCTGCCAAATCTAGACCATGAGTAGGATAATTACTCTCATATTCATTAAGTTGTCGCGAGGCATAGGCTATGACTTTCCCATGTTGCATGAGAACACATCCTAACCCTTTGCCTGAAGCGTCGCTATAGATAACAAATCCATCCGAACCAGATTGTATTGTCAGAACAGGTGCCAAAATGAGTCTCCTCTTAAGCTCTTAAAAACTCTACTCGCATTCCTCGCTTCCATATGAATTTTGTATCCTTCCAAGCCAGCTGAGTTAATGGAGTAGTAATTCGAGAAAATCCTTCCACAAATCTCCGATAATAACCAGCTAAACCCAGAAAACTACTTACTTCAGTCACCGACTTCGGTTGCTCCCAACTTTGTATTGCTTCAATCTTTGTCGGGTCAACAGATACTCCATGTTTTGACACCACGTGCCCAAGGAATTCTACTTCCTCAAGCCAGAACTCGCATTTATTCAACTTAGCATAAAGCTTATTTTCACGAAGCCTTTGGAGTACCGACTTGAATAAATGGTGCTCATGATCTTCATGACTTTTGGAATATATGAGGATGTCATCAATAAAGACAATAACGAATCGATCCAAATATTCCTTGAATATTTGGTTCATCATATCCACGAAAAGCCGCATGAGTATTAGTCAATCCAAACGATATGACTAAGAATTCATAATGCCGTCATCGAGTTACAAGGCGTCTTTGGAATATCCTCAATTCTAATCTTCAGCTTATGATATCCAGAACGAAGATCGATCTTTGAAAAGAATTGTGCTCCTTGCAACTGGTCAAATAGGTAATCAATGCGAGGTAGCGGATACCTATTCTTGATGGTGACATGGTTCAATTCTCGATGGTCAATACAAAGTCGCATACTTCCGTCTTTCTTCTTTACAAATAAAACAGGAGCACCCCAAGGAGATGTACTAGGACGAATGAAATCGATGTCCAATAACTCCTGTAGTTGGACCTTTAACTCCTGAAGTTCAATAGGAGCCATTCGATATGGGGTTTTAGAAATAGGCTTTGTACCAGGTTCAAGATCAATAAAGAATTCAACTTCACGTTCTGGGGGTAGACCGGGAAGTTCTTCAGGAAATACATCAGGAAATTTACTAACAACAGGAATATTATTCAAATCTAACGTGTTTTTATTCAAATCCATAACATGAGCTAAGAAAGCTTGACATCCGTTTTTCAATAAACGAATAGCTTTATGACTTGATATGACAGTGATTGATTTTAGTGGTTTAGTTACTTGAATTCGTACAACAGGTTGGTTAGGAATATGAAAACTAACAACCTTACAAAAACAATCAATTTTGGCATGATGAGTAGTTAACCAATCAATCCCTAAAATCACATCAAAAACAAGTATCTTTAAATAGATAAGGTCAACAGGTAATGTGATGGTGCCAACTTGGATCAAACAAGATTTATAAACAGTGGATGTATTGAAAGTTTCTCCTAACGGAGTCTCCACAAATAAGTCAAAGTCTTATTTCTCCGGAGTCAAGTTTAAACGTTGAGCACAAGTAGGAGAGATAAATGAATGGGTAGCACCGATATCTAGTAAGGTATAAACTTCACAAGAATTTATGATTAGCTTACCCGTGATCACCTCGTTTGGGTTCCTCGCATTTTGACCAGGCATGACAAACGCTCTTCCAGGAACCGTTGACTTTGACTTTTCTAGGACAGCCTTTTGAGTCACCATCCCCACTAGACTTGGTTTTGCTACAATACAATCTCGAGCGATATGTCCTTCCTTTCCACAATTATAACATACCTTGAACTGTTGTGGTCAGTTTGGGTTGATATGTCCCTCTTTTTCGCATTTATAGCATACTTCCGGTGGTCGTTCTCCTCCCTTAGAACCAGCTGGTGCTGACGTCTTCACATTGTCATTGTTGAATCTCCTCTTTTTAAAATCTCCCCCCGACTCGCTTCTTCTATTTTCATGGCCATGATTACCACCAGAGTGGTTGCCGCTTCTTGTCGCATTTTTCTTTCCTCATTGGTTATCGTTGTTCGATGATTTGCCGTCACCATATGATGACCGGTTGTGGTCCCTCGGTTGAATGTACTCGTTATCTTGCTCTAATAATTGAGCCCTATTGACAACATCTGAATATAGAGAAAATTTATGAGAAATGAGATACTAACGTATGTCGGGTTTCAAACCTCTCAGAAACATCTGCGTCATACGTTCCTCATTCTCCACCAAATGAGGTATAAACCTGGATAACTCCGCGAACTTTGCCTCGTACTGGGACACCGTCATGTTGTTTTGCTCCAGTCTAATAAACTCTACCTCCTTTATATGACGAATACTTTCAGGAAAGTACTTATCATTGAACAGTTTCTGAAATGTTTTCCAAGACATCTTTGAAGGCAATTTGGATGGTACGCTTTCGATTCCCACCAAGAATCGCCTCATTACGAACATAAAGGTGGCTAATGGAACCTTACATTCCTCGCATCCCAAGACGTCGAATATCTTGGTAATTTGTTTGACCCACATCTCCGCCTTTAATCGGATCTCGATTTTCCTGCAATTCTGGTGGTCCCAACTCTTTGAATCAAGCCACATGACAAAGCGTAATGCTGCTTATCATTTCCACCTATATTTTATACACGAGTCTCCTTCGTCTGATTTTGCATGAATTGCAAAAAGCTTCAAAACATCCCATCGTTCATCGTCTGCTTAGTGGTGTTGTTTACAGGAGGAACATTGCCGGCTTGTTGCACGTTCTCCTCATTGGTGAGTAAAGGTGTCTCCACCGTCTCATTTACTCCTTTGTTAACATTCTCAGTTGCCATTCTCAAATACTGCCATAAAACAAGGGTTAATTAAAGAAATTAACATATCACATATGTAAGACCCCAGCTTTTATAAATAAAGATGAATTTTCTATAAATATTATTTTTGAATATTATGGAATAAATTTGATATAATGTTATAGTTGTGGGTAATATTTATAAATTTTGCAAAGTAAGCAAGTTGTTATAAAATATTCGTTTGGTCGGGGAATATTCTTTTTGTCTGGGAATATTCGTACGATGGCTCAATCATTGGTGGACCCCACAACGGAAGTATTGTCGTAGTTAGAAAACGACAAAATTATCTTTCTATAAAAATAACGGTAGAGGTGTTACCGTTAAAACTGTTGAACTACCCGGTGGTAAAAGTAAAGAATAATGCTGTGGTTGCATAAGTAATACACTGTATTGATTATTGATGCTTACGTGAGAAGTCACTTAGTTATACTCAATTATTGCTACAATAATTGTTGCATCATATCTCTTATATTATTGATTCAATTATTGTCACAGTATCATTTGTATAATATGTTATATTATTAATTGAGACGACGAGTTATAAATGATTAATAATTATTGAAAGATTAAAAATGTGTTGATTAAAAATAAAATGATTTGTGGTAATATTTATTCAATCCTTGATGTATATAAAGAGTCTGTTATGAGACGTTTGTGGTAAGTTTGATTATTTTATGGGGGGCCCATATGTCATCATCTAAGAGTCTCTTCGTCAATAGTAATTACCTTTGTGAATAGTAATTACCTTCGTCAATAGTATTTACCTTCGTCAATAGTAATTACCTTCTTCAATAGTATTTACCTTCGTCAATAGTATTTACCTTCGTCAATAGTAATTACCCCTTCGTAAATAGTAGTTGTCCCTTCAATATTACCAAGAGTTAATCGCTCTTGATTGTTCCAAAGGTTAATTACCCCTTCAAGAAATAGTAGTTGTCTCTTCAATATTACCAAGAGTCATTTTGACCTTCGTTAAGACCAAGAGCCACCCTCGGTTTTTTCTATAAATAGAAAGCTCATTCCTTCATTATTTCTTATTTAATTCATTGAAACTCAGAGAGAAACTATAGAGAAAAGAAGAAAAATATTTTGCTACTTCACTTTTCCAATATTCAGGTTCTTCTAAGGTAGGAATATTATTTGTTGTACTCGTAAGTGGGTGTTATACTTTCTTATTCATGAAGAGAACTTTTGTTATTCCATTCTTTATTATTACATTGAATAACTTTGTAAAAGTGGCATACCCTATACATAACTCAGTATACGCAGCGTACCCTATACTTGGTGAAATCCTTATGTTATTCCATTCTTATTTATTACATTGGAATAACTTTTGTATACGTGGTTTACCCTATACTTGGTGACATTCTTCTATTATTCTCATTGGAACATCACATCGTGTGTTTTACAGGACTTGGTTAAAATCTTTTATTATTATTCCATTTGGAACATCGCGGTTAATGCATGTGTTTTACAACCGGACCTGGTTCCGCCTTTTATTATTATTTCGTTGGAACATCCCGCTCATGCGCTTTTACGCCGACCGGTTCCGTTATTTATTATTCTTGGAATAACTCGCCTGCAAGGGTGATTCTATCGCATGCATGGTGATTTCTTTTGTTATTCCATTCTTTATTATACCCAAATTGGTTAAAACTTTGACTTATACTCCATGAAATTAGTAGAATATCCTCGATATTTGCGTTTCATCCAAAGATCTTTTCATGGAAATATTCTTTCGATCATTCTTGAATTTTACTCTACAAAACAAAGATCATGTTGACAATTTGGACGTTAATAATTCCTGGATAAAATAATTCTTGAACTTGTTTTATTGAATTCTTATATCATTGTCATCATCCTCATGTTTATATTATGTTGAAAGTCATCTGTGGCCTGTAGTGCATAGATGGACTTGGTATGATTATGACCAGAGACTATTCGGTGTAATCATGACCGTAATGTTACAAATGATGTGATGAAAGTCATCTGTGGCCTGTAGTGCATAGATGGACTTGGTATGATTATGACCAGAGACTATTCGGTGTAATCATGACCGTAATGTTACAAATGATGTGATAAAAATCCTCAGTGGCCGTAGTGCATTGATGGACAGTTGTTGGCATGATCATGACCATTAATGAATACACAACTATTCTTGACCGTAGGTATGAATAATTGTGGTCGTGATCTTAAAGAATATCCTGGGCAGTAAAAGCGGGGTGATTCGATGATGTGGAATATTTATTAAAGTCGAGTCTCAAATTTATACTTGATGATGAAAACCTTTTAAATTATAAAAGATAGTAGATTTTATTTTCTACTTGACTCTTTTAATGGATTCTTTGGTTCATTGTAGTTAAACTTGATGTTCATTATATTTTATCGGTTTAACATCTTTTTGTAGGATAATGATAATTTATTTCGCATTATCTTAGTCATAATATTTCTTCATCGAGCTAGTTGAGCTCACCCTTTCTTTCACTCGTTTCTTCAGAAATGAGAATATAATTTGGATTTGAGTCTGGGAGCGGAGTAATGGTCGAGAGGATAAGATTAGTAGTCCTCACTATTACGTGAAATAGTGTGATAATAATTGTAATGAGGACTCCTTTTGAGTTTGTATAATATCTAGTAGACAATATTTGTATTCAAACTGTTTTATGTCGTATTGCATACCTACGCAGTTATATTAATAAGTTGTATTTAAATTCTGTACCATGTATCTGACTACCCAAGATGGGTGATGTATACCTAATTTTGGGGGCGTCACAACATAATATCTCAATATTCTGACCAACCAACAAATAAGCTTAGGTAGGACACACTAGCGAAGGATTTACTCGTCTCTCCCCTCCTAGTTTTATTCTCTGATCTCCCCTTGAGACCATATCCCTAAGCTCGATACCTCTTGTGGCGCCCTAAAATAGGTATACAACACCCATTCTGAGTCAGCAGATACATGGTACAGAAACAACTACAACTTTATTAATACAATTGTCGTGCAAAATACGACAACACATAAACTGTGTGTTTAAATATAAATATTGTCATCTAAACAATATCCACACTCAAATAAGTCATCATTATTAATTATTGATACACTATTTTACAAAATAGTCAAGTGACTACTAAGACAACTTCTAGAACCATCATTCCATACCCCGACTAGTACTCGCTACATTCTCGCCTCCTGAGAAGAAAAATGGAACAAAAAGGAAAATGACGAGCTCAACTAGCCCAGTAAAGAATATTATGACTAAGATAATATAGAACGATATTCAACAGGGAAAAATCTGATAGAATACAATAGACAAAAAGTTTTAAATCAATATTCGCAGCGAAAATAATAATTCATAGAAGAGTTACGTAGAGAATGAAATCTACTATTATCTATGAATTTAAAAGTCCATCATCAATATTTTATCTCTGTAACATCAATCAATATACATCTTAAGTCAAATATTCATCTTTGCACTACAGGCCAAAGATATTCATCGGGTTGGTGGGTCATGTTCATCTCAACACTGTACATCTTTGCACTACGGGCCAAAGATATTCATAAGAAAATCAACTATCTTTTGCACTACGTGCCAAAGATATTGAGAATATCATCATTTAGACCGAGGATGATGAAAAAAATATTTTAAAGACAACGAATCCAGTGAAACAAAAGAACAAATATTAAGGATTCGTACTTTAAACAATCCAAGTTCAAAAATACTTCATAAATAATCATAGTGGGGTAAAATTCAAGAATGATCAAAACATGGATACAATCAAAGCTAGTATCCATAATAGATATTTTGGATAAAAAATGAAAAATTTAATTTTTCTGTGAATAATGTCGTATTCGTGAATAGTGCCGTATACGTGAATAGTAACCCCGCCACTAAAAGACAAGAATTTCACAAGAAAAATCTTACCAATACTCCGGCATAATGATATTAGAAGAAATAATATCATTTTAAAAAAATAACATCCCTTATCTCTAAAAAAAGACTTACGATTGGAATCTTTGAATATAGTCTTTGAAGGAACTTACCGAATCAATAAGAAACACTCAAAGTATCAAAATACTCACAAGAATACGCTCGATAATATAGAGAGAGAAAGAGAGAGAAAACTTATTTCTGGTGTGATTTTCAATTCTAACCTAAGCACCTTATTTATAGGAAAATACTTAGAACACCAAAGCAGAAAATTTAATAAAATAATAATATTTATAATAATTTTTCTACGCCAACCTTTGAATTCAGATTTCAAAAATGTTTAACAACAAGTGAGCCCACCAATAATAACAAAAACGTTTTTTTTTTAAAAAATATTTAAACTTTCAAAAATTAATTATTCCAGAACTTCAATAATTCATAATAAATAGCCCTTTTATCAGAAAAATTCAAATCTTATGTCCATTCCATAGGAAATTCAATTCTCTACAACTTTGTAGATTTAAGTTTTTCTAAATTTCAAACAGAAATTGACTGAAATCCACATCTGGGAGCGATTTCTGTGCTATAATCAAATTTCGGTCAAGAAATGGGGTCCACAAACATGAAAAAACATGTTTTAAATATTTTAGTAACAAAATATTCTTCCTTCCCATATATTCATATATCCCACATTCATTATAAAAATATCACCATTATTATATTATTAAAATATAATAATATATTTAAATAAATTATTTTATCGAGAAAAGATAAAATATGAATTTTCAACAATTGTCACTTTAAAATTTTCTCCATCTATAACCACATAAAATGAATATTTTCCTTATCATATAAATCAATAATTAATTATTCACAAAAATAATATCTGAGAATCACAATATCGACAACCGTCGTCGTTCACAGAAAGAGGGCTTTCCAATAAGAATTTTTTTCTTCTTGTAGCCTTAATTAAGTGACCAAACCTCTCCTTAGATGTAACTTTCTAGACATTGCCAATAATCTTTATCTAATAATATTATTCAAATAATATGAATTATTGATTTGATAAAGGAAAATATCATGTAAATGATAATTATTGAAACAACAATAATATAAAATATCAACGTAGCAATTATTGAATCAATAAAATAAAATATCGAACAATAATTATTGTAACAATTATTGAGTAGTGCCTTCTTACGTAAGAATCAATAATTGGTGCAATACTGTGTGCTACTGTGTTTTAACCGCCGGGTATTCCAACAGTATTAACGGTAACAACTACTCTGTTTTTTATAAACAACTTATACTTGTCGTTTTTCTTCATCCAATCGCTTTCCGTTATGGGGCCCACACAAGGCTGCGCCGTCATACGAATATTCCCCGACAGTAAGAATATTCCACGACCAAACGAATATTTCCCGACAACAATGAATATTTTATAACCACTTGTTTATTTGAAATATTTACGCATTTTACCCATAACTAACCACATTAATCAAATCAACCCTTACTATTTCAAAATAATAAATAGAGGAAATTTAATTTCGTTTATAATAAGTTGGGGTCTTACAAACGTACCCAGCCTGACGCACTCAAGATGTCTTGGGAGAAGTTCCAAGAGTTGTTCAACGACAAGTACTTTCCCGAAAGTATTCATCATATGAAGGAGGTGGAATTCATCAAGTTGGACCAAAACAATATGACCGTGTCGCAATGCGAAGCTAAGTTTGCCGAGTTATCCCGGTTTGTATCCCATTTGGTCGATAATGAGGAGCGAATGACGCAAATGTTTCTAAGAGGTTTAAAACCCGGTATACGTCAATACCTCATTTCTCACAAACTTTTTTAATATTCAGATGTTGTGAATAGGGCTCAGTTATTGGAGTGCGATAATGCGTCAGCACAACCAAAAGGCAACGACCAACAACACGATAATAATCGTACTAGTGGCAACGGCCATCGGAACAATGATAACCATCGTGTGGGAAATTATCATGCCAAGAATGGTAACCACTTTGGTGGTAATCATGACCAACATAATAGAAGTGGAAAATTCAACAAGAAAAGGTCACCTAGCCCAACACCAACACCAGCAACAAATTCTAGGGAAGGAGAACAACCACCAATTGTATACTTCAAAGGCGGAAGGGAGGGACATATCAGTCCAAACTGCATGATGCAGTCCAAAGCATGTTATAATTGTGGAAAAGAAGGTCACACTACTTTGATTTTGTCGTGCACCAAAGTCAAGTCCGGTGGGACGGTGGCACCAAAGGCGGATCTGGATAAAACAAAGTCGGTGGTTTCAAGGAGGCGTTTTCGTGACTTCTCAAAAGTGAGTAACTTAGAACAAAGTTAGCACCAAGTTAGTTAATTATAAATTCTTGCGAAGTCTATACCTTATTAGATCTAGGTTCTACCCATTCTTTTATCTCTTCGCTTATTTCAACTATTAAATTTGACTTTGGAGAAATTAAACTTTGACTTATCGGTTGAAACTTCGTTAGTAGAAACCTTCATTTCATGTGTTATCCAAGTCTTGGATGAGAGTCACAGTTTTCAAATGATATTTCTATCGTTAATAAATTTCCTGACGTATTCTTGAAGACTTCTTGACCTACCCCCAGAGCGTGAAATAGAATTTTGTATTAACCCCAATACAAAACCCATTTCTAAAACCCTCAAATATTTTTTCAACTAAAACGAATGTATCATGCACCAAAGACGTTGGCTCGAGCTGTTGAAGATTATGACTATACCATTTAATATCATCGTGGAAGAACTAACGTGGTAGCTGACGCATTGAGTAGAAGATCGTATGCGTTTACGAATGCAATGTTGTTAAGACAAAAACCCATTTCGTATAACTTATAAATGATGAAGATAGAGTTAAAGACTCTAGGGACCCACGTGAAGAAAATAAATATACGAGTAGAATCGACGTTAACCGATAAAGTTAAAACCGCTCAAGCTACACACCCGAAGCTGATGAATGTGAAGAAGAAGGTTCAAGAAGGCGTTATTCTAGAAGCAAGAATTGACGAATAGAGGAAATCTCAACCCTCGATTTAATTGGCCCATTTGAAATCCTCGATCGAGCAGGAACTGTGGCCTATAAACTCGTTTTACATCCAAGTATGTCACGTGTTCATAACGTTTTTCACGTATCGATGTTACGTAAATATGTGGATAAGAAGGATTATATTCGACACTCAAAGGTTATACCACAAGAGTTAGAATCTGAAATGAAGTCAAGGTATCCTCACCTTTTCGGCATACCAGGTACGTACGTAAATTTTGAGGGCAAAATTTCATAAGGAGGGGATATTGTGAGACCCCAAATTTTATGAATAAAGATTTAAATTTCTCGAAATATTTTTTTTGAATATTATGGTGTGGATTTGATATAATGTTATAGTTGTGGGTAATATTTTTAAACTTTGCAAAGTATGCAAGTTATTATATAATATTCGATTGGTCGGGAAATATTCTTTTTATCGGGGAATATCCGTACGACGGCACAATCATTGGTGGACCCCATAATGAAAGTATTGTCGTAGTAAGAAAATGATGTAATTATCATTTTATAAAAAAATAACGACGAAAGTGTTACCGTTAAAACCGTTGAACTACCCGATAGTAAAAAGTATAGTAATACGCGTGGTTGCATAAGAATATTACCAGTATTGATTATTGATCTTTACGTAAGAAGTCACTCATTATACTCAATTATTGCTATAGTAATTATTACATCATATCTCTCATATTATTGATTCAATTACTGTCACAGTATCATCTATATAATATGTTATACTATTAAATAAATAATTGAGACGACAAAGTTATTCATATTATTATTTGCAATATTGACAATGTCTAGAAGTTCTGTCAAGGAGAGGTTTGGTCACCTAATTGCGCGCCAATAAGGAGAAATCCTTATCGAAAAGCTCCCTCTTTCCTACAAACGACCTGGTTGTTAAATATTGTGAATTATAATATTAATGATGAATAAGTTCATGTTGATGAAAGATGAAATTGAGAGTTTCATTGTGTTGGAATTATTAGTGTTAGTGAAAATCGACATTTATTTTGATAATAATTGATGTCTGGAGGTTATATTGACCAATCGGGTAATTAACCAGATAAATGAGAAATTAATTGCTATTGATTCACATGATTATAACTATTTATTCACATGTGTGTACTATTGATTCACATTCATTTACTATTAGGGGAGATGGTGCAAGATTGA
The DNA here is from genome assembly GCA_020205615.1 of Panax quinquefolius. Taxonomy (NCBI): domain Eukaryota; kingdom Viridiplantae; phylum Streptophyta; class Magnoliopsida; order Apiales; family Araliaceae; genus Panax; species Panax quinquefolius. The sequence goes on along the minus strand of CM035161.1, from coordinate 142,185,174 downwards.
TAATACTTGCATGACTAAGTTAAAAATGGAGGTATAGATGGAGGTACTATACTGTAATTAATATTTTCACATGTCTAGAACGATTAATTCACATGATTTACTATTGGGGGAGGTGGAGCAAGTTTGATAATACTTGCAGGACTAAATTAAAAATGAAAGAAAAGAGGAAGGTATTATACTGTAATATTTCGATCCTCAAAACGTGCAATTATCGAAACTATATTTTCCAATAAATAGAAGCTCATTCCTTCATTATTTTTCAGCAATTCACTAAAGCTATAAAGCAATTATTATAGAGAGAAATTATAGAGAGAAAGAAAGAGAAGTCTGCTACCTCACTATTCCAAAGATATCCGTCTTCTTTCGGAGGTGGGGTATTATTCTTTTCGTATTCACGAAGAGAGTTATTTTCTTTCAATACTCGTAAGAGTTGTTATTCCATTCTTTATTATTATGTTGAATAACTCGTCTCGCCAAGTATCGCATACGTGGTGAAATTCTTCGTTATTCCATTCTTTATTATTCTTTGGAATAACTCATGCATCATGCGATCTATCGCATGCCTCGTGAATTCTGTTGTTATTCCATTATTTATTATTCGTTAGAATATTTCGTACATCATGGATTACGCATGACCTGGTTCCATTCTTTATTATTATTCGCTGGAATATCCCGCCTACGGATTACGTATTTGACTGGTTCCATTCTTTATTATTCTATTGGAATATATGTATACGCGCTGAATTACGCATTGACTGGTTCCATTCTTTATTATTCTATTGGAATATCATGTGCCGCTTATGCAATTACGCATGACACGGTTCCATTCTTTATTATACATTGGAATATCATGTTTGTCGCGGATTACGCGTGACACAGTTCCATTCTTTATTATTCATTGGGAATAACTCAGATGTATGTCTTCCTATCGCATGCATGGTGAATTCTTTCGTTATTCCATTATTTATTATTACATTGGAATAACCCCGCCTATGTGGATTACTGCGTCGATGAATGTAAGACCAAATTTTTTAAAATAAAAAGAAATTTCCTTTATTTATTATTTTGAAATTAGTAAGGGTTGATTTGATTAATGTGGATAGTTAAGGGTTAAATACGCTTAAATATTTTAAAATAAGCAAGTGGTTATAAAATATTCATTATTGTCGGGGAATATTCGTTTGGTCGTGGAATATTAGATCTTGTCGGAGAATATTAAATTTGACGGCCACAGCAGACCATGTGTGGGCCCCATAACGGAAAGCGATTGGATGAGGAAAGCGACAAATATAAGTTGTTTAAAAATAACAGGCGTAATTGTTACCAATTATCATTGTTGGAATACCCGGTGGTTAAAACACACTAATGGCGTTGTTGAACAAGAAGACACGCGGTATTGCATCAATTATTGATCCTTACGTAAGAAGGCACTACTCAATAATTGTTACAATAATTCTTGTTCAAAGATTTTATTTTATTGATTCAATAATTCTTTGCGTTGGTATTTTATATTATTCTTTGTTTCAATAATTGTCACTACACAAATATTTCCATTATCGGATCAATAATTCATATTATTTGAATAATATTATTAGATAACATTATTGGCAATGTCTAGAAAGTTACATCTAAGGAGAGGTTTGGTCACCTAATTGCGGCCAAGAAGGAGATATCTTTATTGGAAAGTCCCTCTTTCCGGGAAAATTTGGTTGTCATTATAAATGTGATTCTCGTAATATTATTTGTGAATAATTAATTATTGATTCATATGATAAGGAAATATTTGTTTTATATGAATATAAATGATGGATTTATTTATGTGGTTATTAATGAAGGAATTAATCTTTGAGATGTTTTATTTGTATTTTTGTCGGATTGGAGGTATTAAAAGATCAAATCGGTGTTATTACTGACTTTATTGTGTGAGTTATAATATTTAATCAAATACCGTTGGATCGTTGTAATTTTGGATATGTTATACATATATAAGTTGAGTATATGTCCACAAATTTTGAACCGTTAAAAATGAGTGTAAAATTTATTATGAATTTTAAGAGGTGATTTGATTCGTAAATTAGGTTATAAATGATTTTGGTGGAAAATTCTAGAATTGGTGGGCCCCACTTGTGGTTGGTGAAAAATGTGCTGAATTTTATATCAAATGTGGTGGGTGGCAATAGTAGAGGTGTAAAGCCATCGTGTAGCGCAGTCAAGTCTCGCCTTACGGGCTAACATTTTCCTATAAATAGAGGCTAAGTTAGAATTGAAAATCACACGTAAAACAAAGTTTTCTCTCTCTCTCTCTATATTATTGAGCGTATTTTGTGAGTATTTAGATACTTTAAGAGTTGTTGTCAAAGATAAGTTTCATTCAAACATCACTTAGATCTTTCCTTCCAAGAAATCTTGATTCTTTGAGGTAAGGGATATTATTTTTTTCGTAATGATATTATTTCTTCAATATCATTATCTTTGAAATATTGGTTGGAACTTTTTATCAAATTTGGAACTTTTTCATGCTCGGGGTTACTTATTCATGAGTTCTTATTCACGATTCTACTATTCATGAGTTACTATTCACGAGTTACTATTCACGAGTACTATTCATGTAAGCGTGAAGATGTTTTTTGTGGAATTTCTATCTTTTGGTGTCGAGATTCTTTATTCACGTATCAAGACTTTATTCACGTTATCTGAGACTATTCACGTATCTAAAGACTATTCATAGAAAAATAAAATTTCTTCTTTTCGTCAAAATATCTATTACGGATACTAGCTTTGATTGTATCCATGTTTTGATTATTCTTGAATTTTACACCACTATGATTATTTTTGAGGTATTGTTGGACATGGATAAAACAAAGTACGAATCCTTAATCCTTAATCCTTGTCATTTTGTTTCTTTGGATTCGTTCTTTAAAAATATTTTCATCATCCTCGGTCTTAAATGATGATATTATTGAATATCTTTGGCTTTGTAGTGCAAAGATGAATGATTTCTGAAAAATATCTTTGGCACGTAGTGCAAAAGATGAGCAGTGTTTAAATGAACATGACCGGTGATGAATATCTTTGGCCTTTAGTGCAAAAGATGAGCAGTGTTGAGATGAACATGACCAGATTGATGAATATCTTTGGCACAGTAGGCAAAGATGAATATTTGATTTGAGATGAATATTGATTGATGTTACGAGGATAAAATATTGATGATGGATTTGTTAAATTCATAGATTATATTAGATTTCATTTCTACGTAACTCTTCTATGAATTATTATTTCGCTACGAATATTGATCTCGAAACTTGTTATTCATTGTATTCTATCAGATTTTTCCTGTTGGAGACTAACGATAATTTGTTGTATATTATCTTAGTCATAGTATTCTTTCTTGGGCTAGTTGAGCTCACCCTTTTCCTTGTTGTTCCATTTTTCTTCTCGGGAGGCGAGAATGTAGCGAGTACTAGTGGGGTATGGAATGAAGGTTCTAGAGAGAGTTGTTTAGTAGTCCTCACCATTTTGTAAAATAATGTATCAATAATTATGATGGGGATTTATTTGCGTGTGGATATTGTCTGAAGACAATATTATATTTAAACTCATTAGATATATTGTCGTATTTCACACGACATTTGTATTATTGAAGTTGTAGTTTGCTTCTTGTACCATGTATTTGGCGACTCGAGAATGGGTGTTGTGTATACCTATTTTGGGGCGTCACGGTTAATATCGAGCTTAGGGATATGATCTCTGGCGGAGATCGGGGAATAGAACTAGGAGGGAGAGGCGAGTAAATCCTTCGCTTAGTGTGTTCTACCTAAGCTTATTTGTTAGTTGGTCAAGGTAATATATAGGGATATTATGTGATATATTGATTTCCTTAATTAACCCTTATTTTATGACGATGATTTGAGAATGTTGACCGAGAATATTAACAATGGAGTGAATGAGATCGTGGAGACACCTCTAATCGCCAACCGTGATAATGTGATGTCAAAGAAGAAGGAATTAGAGATATCCATGTGGTGAGTGAAGAATTGATAGTTGTATGCAGAGATAGTCATGAGAGGTAACAAATTGAGAGTGAGGAAGAAGAGGAAGAAGAGGTACTCAAGAGAGTTTATTAGAGGTATTTTATGATCAAAATGTAGAATTGCAAAATCGTATTCATGAGTTAGAAGAAGCGAAAGTGAAGAATTGCAGCAATCGTGGAGCAAAAGGATGCAACGATTCAAGCTTGTGTTACCCGATATGTGATGCTTGAACGAAGCACTCTTTGGCGAGTATAAGATGATAAAGTGGAATCGAATTTGAAAGAAGAAATAAGCGAACGAGTGAGAATGAGTGATGCATGGGTAAAAGCTTAGCGCACGAGCGTTGATATTATGGAAAGAGATGTCCAATCTAAAAGAGAAGATTTAACGATGACGGGAAGGCGTCGGCGTGAAAGATCGTAACCATCAACAAATTCTAGGGAAGAGAACGATCGCCGGTTAGATGCTACGAGATGTGGAGAGGAGGGACATATAAGGTCAAACTATTCAAAGCCTTCCAAGGTATGCTATAATTGTGGAAAAGAAGGACATATCGCTCGAGATTGTACGATGTCGAAACCCGATCCAATGAATGGTGACTCAAAAGGATGTCCCAGAAAAGTCAAAGTCAACGATTCCGGAAGGCGTTTGTCGTGATGGGGTCAAAATACGAGGAACCCGAACGAAGTTAGCACGGGTTAGTTAATTATAAATTCTTGCGAAGTTTATACCTTACTAGATACCGGTTCTACCCATTCTTTTATCTCTCTTACTTGCGCTCAACGTTTGAACTTGACTACGGAGAAATTAGACTTTGACTTATTTATGGAGACTCCGTTAGGAGAAACTTTCATTACATCCGTTGTCTAAAAAAATCTTGCTTGATTCAGGTTGGCACAATCACATTACCTGTTAACCTTATTTCTATTGAGATATTTGCTTTTGATGTGATTTTAGGGATTGATTGGTTAACTACTCATCATGCCAAATTGATTACTTTTGTAAGGTTGTTAGTTTTCATATTCCTAAGCAACACCGTTATTCAATTCAAGCAATCAAACCATTGTAGTCAAACATTTTCATATCAAGCCATGAAGTCATTCGTTTATTACGGATGTCAAGTTTTCTTAGTCCATGTTATGGATTTGAATAAAGACACGTCGATTTGAATAATATTCTTGTTGTTATTGATTTTTCTTGGCGTATTTTCTCGAAGAATTTCTTGGCTTACTCCCAAAGCGATATTAAATTTTGTATCGACTTTGAACCCAGACAAAACTCATTTCTAAAATCTCATATCGAATGGCTCTATTGAACTTCGAGGAGTTAAAAATTCAACTATAGAATTTGGTACCGAGCCTTTATCTTGTGACTTCCTTTGTGGAATGCAGAAGCCGACTCTCTGTAAGGGACGTCATATTCGATGCGATAGTAAATCGATAGGTGTCATTGTGACGTCTTTATCCAAGGTTGGGATATGAGTCACGCGATTGAGAACAACCTAAGTCGATAATCGAAATGCGTAGTTTTTAGGCTTAGTTGGTTATTATCGAGATTCGTTGAAGGATATTATCGAATCGCTATTCCATTAACGCAAATTGACTCGTAGAAATACAAAATTGAATGGAGCGAGGAATGTGGGAAGAGCTTGAAGAACTCAAGAGGAGACTCATTTTAGCACATGTTCTCGACCATGCCATCACGGAAAGTTTAACGTGGTAGCCGACGCGTTGAATAGAAGATCATATCTTGAGGGGACGAGTACGATATTGTCAAAGACTAATTTAGTATAATTTACAAATAATAGAGATGGAGATGAAAACTCTAGGTACCCACGTGATGATATACGAGTATAATCAACTTTAATCAATAAAGTTAAAGTCAAGCTTGCCAAACCCAAGGGAAAATGATCGTATGAAGAAGAAAGTACAAGAAGGAGCTATCCTAGGGCGAGAATTGATGAAGAAGGAATACTTGAGTCCACTCTAGACTTTGTGTTCCTAACGACTCGATTTGAAGTACAAGATTATGATGGAGGCACACAATACACCATTTGCAATCCATCACGGAAGTACTAAAATGTATCGTGATCTTGACATACATTTTGGTGGAACAATATGAAGAGAGATTGCAAAGTTTATCTCAATGTGTTTAACTTGTCGGCGTGTAAAGGCGAGCATCTAGTACCTAAGGGTCCGTTGCAACCACTTGAGATTAGGAATGGAAGTGGGAACACATTACCATGGATTTCGTTACGGGTCTTCCTACGGTTTCTCAAGGCATCAATGCTATTTGGGTTATTGTTGATAGATTAACCAAATCACGCTCATTTCTTGCCGATCACGGAGACTTATTCACTTGAACGTCTTGCTAGTATATACGTAAATGAGATTGTGAGGTTGCATGGCATGCTGTATCCATAGTTTGGATCGTGACCCAAGATTCACTTCAAGATTTTGGGTTAGCTTGCAAAAAGCTATGGGCACGGAGTTTGCGATTTAGTTCGCATACCATCCCCAAATGACAGACAATCGAGAGAGGACTATTCAAACTCTTGAAGATATATTAAGACTACGTGTCCTAGACTTCAAGGCGATTAGGATAAGTATTTACCATTGGTGGAATTCTCCTACAACAACGATTATCGAGCAAGTATAGGTGTGGCTCCATTGAAGCATTATATGGACGAAAATGTCGTTCTCCAATATGTTGGAATGAGGTGGGTGAAGCAACATTGTTGGGACCCGAGTTAATACGTATGACTCACCGAAAAGATCCAAATGATTCGACAACGATACAAACGGCACAAGATCGACAAAAGAGTTATGCGGATCTTCATCGAAAGGACGTGGAATTTAGTGTAGGGGATCATGTATTATTGCGAGTTGCTCCATGGAAGGGAGTTACAAGATTTAGGAAGAGAGAAAGCTCGATCCACGATTTATTGGTCCATTTCAAATTCTTGTAGAAAGTAGGAAATGTAGCCTATAGACTTCACGTTACCTCCAAGTATGTCTCAAGTGTTCATAATGTGTTTCACATATTGCTGCCGTAAATATGTGAAAGACCCGAACCACGTTATAGAGTTAGAACCGGACGAGATAGTAGAAGACTTAACGTATGAGGAGGTACTGTCAAGATTTTGGATAGGAAGGAGCATGTCCTACGCCAAGAAAGGTCATACCACAAGTTAAAGTTTTGTGGAGGAATCATGCTATAGAGGAAATGACACGGGAATTGGAAACGGAAATGAAAGCGAGGTATCCTCACCTTTTGAAACACAGTATCGTCACGTCAATTTCGAGGACGAAATTTCATAAGGAGGGAGGTTGTAAGACCCAGAAATTTTTTAAATAAAAGGAATTTCCTTTATTTATTATTTTGAAATAGTAAGGGTTGATTTGATTAATGTGGATAGTTAAGGGTTAAATACGCAAATATTTCAAAATAAGCAAGTGGTTATAAAATATTCATTATTATTAGGGAATATTCGTTTGGTCGTGGAATATTAATCGTCTTTGTCGGGGAATATTAAATGCATTTACCATGACCATGTGTGGGCCCCATAACGGAAAGCGATTGGATGAGGAAAGCGACAAATATAAGTTGTTTAAAAATAACTTGGCGTAATTGTTACCAATTATCATTGTTGGAATACCGGTGGTTAAAACACACTAATCTGGCGTTGTGGAACAAGAAGACACGGTATTGCATCAATTATTGATCCTTACGTAAGAAGGCACTACTCAATAATTATTCTGATAATTCTTGTTCAATATTTTATTTTATTGATTCAATAATTACTGCGTTGGTATTTTATATTATTCTTTGTTTGATAATTGTCACTACTACAAGTATTTCCCATTATCGGATCAATAATTCATATTATTTGAATAATATTATTAGATAACATTATTGGCAATGTCTAGAAAGTTACATCTAAGGAGAGGTTTGGTCACCTAATTGCGGCGCCAAGAAGGAGAGATCCTTATTGGAAAGCCCCTCTTTCTGAGGAGCGACCTAGTCATCATAAATGTGATTACGTAATATTATTTGTGAATAATTAATTATTGATTCATATGATAAGGAAATATTTATTTTATATGAATATAAATGATGGATTTATTTATGTGGTTATTAATGAAGGAATTAATCTTTGAGATGTTTTATTTGTATTTTAGCCGGATTGGAGGTATTAAAAGATCAAATCGGTGTTATTACTGACTTTATTGTGTGAGTTATAATATTTAATCCGAATAGTTGGATCGTTGTAATTTTTGGATATGTTATACATATATAAGTTGAGTATATGTCCACAAATTTTGAACCGTTAAAATGAGTGTAAAATTTATTATGAATTTTAAGAGGTGATTGATTGAGAAATTAGGTTATAAATGATTTTGGTGGAAAATTTAGAATTGGTGGGCCCCACTTGTGGTTGGTAAAAAATGTGCTGAATTTTATATCAAATGTGGTGGGTGGCAATAGTAGCGAGAGTAAAGCCATCGGTAGTGGTGGTCGAAATCCGCTTGATTGGGCTAACATTTTCCTATAAATAGAGGCTAAGTTAGAATTGAAAATCACACCAGAAACAAAGTTTTCTCTTTCTCTCTCTATATTATTGGCGTATTTTGTGAGTATTTAGATACTTTAAGAGTTCTTTGTTTCAAGATAAGTTTCATTCAAAGATCACTTAGATCTTTCCTTCCGAAATCTTGATTCTTTGAGGTAAGGGATATTATTTTTTCGTAATGATATTATTTCTTCAATATCATTATCTTTGAAATATTGGTTGGAACTTTTATCAAATTTGGAACTTTTTCATCGGGATTACTATTCATGAGTTCTTATTCACGAGTTACTATTCATGAGTTCTTATTCACGATTCTTATTCACGAGTACTATTAAATGAAGCGTGAAGATGTTTTTATGGAATTTCTATCTTTTGGTGTGTGAGATTCTTATTCACGATACTCAAGACTATTCACGATATCTGACACTATTCATAGAAAAATAAAATTTCTTCTTTAAGTCAAAATATCTATTCGGATACTAGCTTTGATTGTATCCATGTTTTGATTATTCTTGAATTTTACACCACTATGATTATTTTTGAGGTATTGTTGGACATGGATAAAACAAAGTACGAATCCTTATTCCTTAATCCTTGTCATTTTGTTTCTTTGGATTCGTTCTTTAAAAATATTTTCATCATCCTCGGTCTTAAATGATGATATTATTGAATATCTTTGGCACGTAGTGCAAAAGATGAATGATTTCCGAAGAATATCTTTGGCCTTTAGTGCAAAGATGAGCAGTGTTGAGATGAACATGGACAGATTGATGAATATCTTTTGGCTGTAGTGCAAAGATGAATATTTGATTTGAGATGAATATTGATTGATATTCTGAGGATAAAATATTGATGATGGATCTGTTAAATTCATAGATTATAGTAGATTTCATTCTCTACGTAACTCTTCTATGAATTATTATTTCCATTGCGAATATTGATCTGAAACTTGTTGTCTATTGTATTACATCGATTTTTCCTGTTGGAGACTAACGATAATTTGTTGTATATTATCTTAGTCGTAGTATTCTTCTTTGGGCTAGTTGAGCTCACCCTTTTCCTTGTTGTTCCATTTTTTCTTCTCGGGAGGCGAGAATGTAATGAGTACTAGTGGGGTATGGAATGAAGGTTCTAGAGAGAGTTGTTTAGTAGTCCTCACCATTTTGTAAAATAATGTATCAATAATTATGATGGGGATTTATTTGCGTGTGGATATTGTCTAGAAGACAATATTATATTTAAACTCACGGTATATATTGTCGTATTTCACGACATTTGTATTATGAAGTTGTAGTTTGCTTCTTGTACCATGTATTTGGCGACTCAGAATGGGTGTTGTGTATACCTATTTTGGGGGCGTCACACATGGTGAATGATCCTTTGTATTCATTCCTTATTAAATTGTGGAAATGATCTATTTACATGGATTACCCCATGACGGGTGAAAATCCATTTGCAGTTTCGTAATTTTTCTGACCCTCAAAAATTCTGGAAAAATTTAAAATGATAATTTGATGAGTTTTCTATATTGTGTCTAAAGATGGCGATTTTTGGATGTATAGATTAAGTGTTATGAATTTTATGAGAAAACCCTTATAACTCCTTGTGGTTAACTCCAAAATTGGTAAAAAATTTATTGCAAGTACATGTATATAACAAGAGTATACCCTGTAAATTTTGGAATTTTTGGACAAAAGTATAATTTATGATAAATGTCTAAATATTTATAGGTTTTGATTTATATGAAAATAGTAAATGAATTTTAAAAATTCCGAGAAAAATATATGTTTAATATGGGACTATATTCTGCTTAATCTCATAAAAGAAATATTATTGGGACTAATTTGGTATTTTTCATGAAAATTAACTAGTTATGAGTAAATAAATTAAATATGTTATGTGAAGTAACAAAATTGGAAAATAGGATTTTATGGCTTGAGAACCCTATATAGGGTATATGCAGATTTTTGATGAGGTATTTGATCATTGGTGATGAAATCTTATGAGTATGGCATTTTTGAATGATTAAATGCATTATTTGGTAAAGTGTGAACAATTGAAATAAATTGTTTATAAGTTTTAGAAGTGATTAAATATTTTTATAATATTAATAATATTAGATTATGAGTTTATTAAGTGATTGATAATATTTGGATAAATTTAAAGTCTTTAATATTTATCCTTATTTTCGTTTGATTAATGTTTATATCATTGTCATCATCCTCATGCTTATATTGTGATGAAAGTCATCTTTGGCTTACGTTCATAGATGGACTTGGTATGATTATGACCAGGGATTATTCGGTATAATCATGACCGTAATGTGACGAATGATGCGGTGAAAGTCCTCAGTGGCCTGAAGTGCATTGGGACAGTTTTTGGTATGATTATGACCAGTGATTATTCGGTATAGTCATGACCATTGATGATTTAATGAATATCCTTGGCCCATAGTGTAGGGAAGATTCGATTATATGGTTTATTTATTAAGCTGGGTCTCTGCGATAAAAATTGATAAAAATATTTTAAATCATAGAAGATAGTAGATATCATACTCTACTTGACTCTTCTAATGGATTGCTTATTCCGCTGCAGTTAAACTTGATGTCTATTGTATTTTATCAGTTTAACATTGTTAAAGACTAATGATAATTTATTCTGCATTATTTTAGTCATAATATTTCTTACTGGGCTAGTTGAGTTCACCCTTTTTCTTTCATTGTTCTCTTCAGGAAATGAGAACGTGCTTAGGGACTAGTCGAGAAAGCGGAGTGATGGTCGAGAGATGGTGTATTAGTAGTCCTCACTATTCTATAAAATAGTGTGACAATAAATGTAATGAGGACTCTATTTGAGAGTGGATATTATGCTAAAAGGCAATATTCTGTTTAAACTCTCACTATATTTTGTCGTATATATTACCTGACGTTTGTATAATTAAGTTTGTATTTGTATTCTGTACCATGTATTTGGCGACTCAAGATGGTTGATGTATACCTATGTTGGGGGCGTCACAATAAGAATGAGGATGATGACAATGATATAAAGAATGAATCAAGTGAGATCAATGATAAATATTAGAGATTTATAATTTAATTTATTCAGAGTTCAAGAATGTCCAAATTGTAAACATGATAACTAATTGTGGAGTAAAATTCAAGAATGATATTCATGTATTAAAAATAATTTGGACAGAAAAGAAACCAATTTTATCATGAATAGTACCCTAAGTGAATAGTATCCTGTGAATAGTAACTCGACATGAATAATACCCCAGATGAATAGATTAAAATTTAATGAGAAAGTTCATACCAATATTTCAATGAAATGATATTAGATGAGGCGCAAACTATTAAGAATATTATATTAATTTTAGGGATTTTCACCATTTAACTATAAGGTTATGGGGAGTTGTCGTTGACACTACTAAATTAACCTCACTTTCACTTCATAATTTATATTAATTAGCACAGTAGCAAGTAAGGATCAATCCCACAGAGAGTAAAGTTGTTTAGAATTATTCTACTATTTCAACAGAAAATAAAGATGGGAGTTTTTGAAAATTATTTTTAAACTAAGAGAACAAGAATTAATGATGAAATTAACCAAATATGTAAAAACTTCAGTTCTGCAGTTCAGTTTCACCAAATATATCAATCAATTAATCAAATTATTATTATTTTCCCTTCAATGAAACTATTAACCCTAGATAACAATAAGCTCTGCTATCCGAAATTCTCCTTAGATTATCACTGTATAAAACAAGCTCTCCACCAGATTCTAACTAGCATACAACCTAGAATAAGCTCTCTAGATTTAATATGATAGAAGCATTAAGAAATAGAGAATTAGGCTAATCCAAGTAAAAAACACATCAATTTGTTTAACTTGTTTTCTGATAATCTTAGCAATAAACAAAGGCTTGTCCACAATTATTATTACCAAGTTGTTACTTACGATGAAGACAGGTATCAATTACACGTGATACCAATCTTAATCTAGCATATGATATTGATCAAATTAATTCAATTGGCCGTATCAAATTAATCAGATCAATTAGCATATAATCAATGAAAACAGATTATCAGAAGAAATTTCACACGAGAAGGAATAAATAATAATACTCAATTAATCAATTACTTGTAACAAGGTTCTACCTCCCTTTAGAATTGAATGAAAAGAACTAGCCTAACATGCTCTTGAATCTGCACTCCAATAGATGATAGTTGATAGTTGAATGAATAAAACCTTGTTTCTCATCCTCTACTTATAGTGTTAGACAAAGTCCTAAATCTTATGGGAAGTAGAAATTCAAATTCTAAAAGGAATTACAAATTACACTAATTTTCATAAAGAAATAGAATTCAATTTGGAAATAAATCATAGTCTAAAAGAAATTATAATTACAATAGAATTGTAAAAACTAATCTTCTTGAATCTAAAATTCAGATTTAAAATTGGAATTAAATCCCACAATTGCTATGTGCTTAAACTTCTTGCCGCGTGAATCCAAATCCATTTATGATACTAATTGTTGAATCCTTGATTTACTAGGAATCCCGTAAACCTCCTATAATTTATTTCCAAAATCATGGAACCCCTTCAATTGTACCTAAGATAAAAATATAAAAATAATAAGTATATTTATACACAAAATAAATATAAAAGATTAAGCATTAAGGAATAAAAAAACACATTTTATACTCATCAGTTATGGAAACAAACAATAATTTTGTACCATAAATAGAAAGAAATATGAAAGAAAACGATATCCCTTGACGAGTAGAAAAGAAATGATATCTCATACGAGTATAAAACAATATACGAAACTGCAAATGGATTTTCAACCATCATGCGGTAATCCGCGTAGACAGATCATTTCCACAACTTAATAAAGAATGAATATGAAGGGTTATTCACCAAGTATGCGGTAATCCGCGTAGACAGGTTATTTCCACATATTAATAAGGAATAAAATGACAACCCTTCTGAGTATGAAGACAATATCATTCTTTACCTTAGTAGGAGACTAAATCTGACTGATATAGCAAAAATTATCTAGAGAAAATCTTGCACTATTAGCTACACTCAAATTAAGTACTCTTATACTAGAAAGAAATACGAACAATATTATAGAAGAAGAATTCTCTGATTCTGGTGTGATTTTCATTACTTAACTAAGCAACCTATTTATAGGAGAATGACAGGACACTATTTTAATAGTAAACAATCACGGACACAATAGTGAATTTTCTAAAATTTTGCCTAATTTCATTATTCATCACTATTCATCTAAATTATTCTAATAAAATAAATAACTTTATATGTATTAAAAAGTTTTCTGTTTTATATAAAAATAAAGCTGAGATCAATTTTTACCTACGGTTTGACAAATTGGCACATGGGGGTCCATGGAATAATAAGCCAAACATACAACAAATGCTTTTTGACAAACTCCTCTATTTATATCAAAAATTGAATAAATATCTACCACAAATCACTTATTTTCAATTTATATATTTTTAATTTTTCAACAATTATTCATCATTAATATTATAACTCGCAATATTGACAACCAGATCGTTCCCAGGAAAGAGGGGGCTTTCTAATAAAGATTTCTCCTTATTGGCGCGTAATTAAATAACCTAACCACTTTTCTCGACAGAACTTTCTAGACATTGCCAATAATGCAAATAATAATATGAATAAGTGTGTCGTCTCAATTATTAATTTAATAATATAAATATTATGTATGTGACGCCCCCAAAATAGGTATACATCACCCATTTTGAGTCGCCAAATAAATGGTACAAAAATCAAATACAACATAATTATACAACTGTCGTGTAAAATATAAACTGAGAGTTTAAACAAGAATATTGCCTTCTAGACAATATCCATTCTCAATGGAGTCCCTCATGAGGCAATTATACAAACTCAAATTCAGATCCTTATTACATTTATTATCACACTATTTAATGTAATAGTGAGGACTACTAATCTTATCATCCGGATTGTCAATACATTTCCCAGGCTCAAGTCTAGCTATATTCTCATTTTCACGAAGAGAAACGGTGAAGAAAGGGTGAGCTCAACTAGCCCGAAGAAGAAATATTATGACTAAGATAATGCGAGAATAAATTATCATTAGTCCTCAACAATGTTAAACCGATAAAACACAATAGACATCAAGTTTAGCTGCGGTATGAACAAGCAATCCATTAAAAGAGTCAAGTAGAGAATAAAATCTACTATCTTTTATGATTTAAAACGTTTTCATCAATTTTTATAGCCGAGACTCGACAATAAATAATCCACATCATCCCCTCGCACTACGGCGAGGATATTCATTAGTGGTCACGACCATAAATTATCCATGTACTACTGGGCGAGGATATTCGTGTATTCATCGATGGTAATGATCATGCCAACAACTGTCTATCGATGCACTTCTGAGCCAATGAGGACTTTACCACATCATTTGTAACATTACGGTACATGATTATCTTAGAATAATCCACGGTCATAATCATACCAAGTCCATCTACGCACTACTTCTGAGCCACGGATGACTTTCAAAAAAAATATAAACATGAGGATGATGACAATGATATAAGAATTGATAGAAAGTTCACGAATTAAATTATCCGAGAAACTAATAACGCCCAAATTTTCAACATGATACTTCTTTGTAGAGTAAAATTCAAGAATGCTTAGAAGAATATTTCCATGAAAGAATCTTTGGATGAAGCCTTGAAATATCAAGGATATTCCACTAATTTCATGGAGTATAGAAGTCAAAACATTAACCAACCGAGTATAATAAAGAATGGAATAACAAAAGAAATCACCGTAAATGCGGTACCAGATGTATGGGATATTCAACAGAATAATAAATAAGCGGAACGAGTCCGATGTAAAACACACAGCACGGATATTCCAACGAGAATAATAAAGGCGGAACCAGTGGGTGTAAAACACATGTGACAAGATATTCCAACATAATAATAAAGAATGGAATAACATAAGGATTTCACCAAGTATAGGGTATGCTGGCGTATACGAGTTATGTATAGGGTATCTCAGCATATCTGAGTTATTCCAATGAGAATAATAAAGAATGGAATAACATAAGGATTTCTCAGTAGTATAGGGTATCTGGCGTATCACAGGTTATGTATAGGGTATGCCACATATGCGAGTTATTCCAATGAGAATAATAAAGAATGGAATAATGAAGTTCTCTTCATGAATAAGAAAGAATAACACCCCTTACCGTAAAAGAAACTGGATATAAAAGTAGTAAAGTAGCAGAATACTCTTCTTCTTTCTCTCTCTAGAGTTTTAGTGAATTCGTAAGAAATAATGAAGGAATGAGCTTTCATTTATAGAAAAAGCGAGAGTGGCTCTTGAGTCTTAACTTGAAGGGTCAAAATGACTCTTGGTAATATTGAAGAGACAACTACTATTTGCGAAGGGGTAATTAACTCTTGGAACATCGAAGAGGCAAATAACTCTTGGTAATATTGAAGAGACAACTACTATTTACGAAGGGGCAATTAACTCTTGGTAATATTGAAGGGACAAGTTACTATTAAGACTTTTAATCAACGATCCATATTGATTTACTATTATAATTTCAACCAACGGTCTGAAAAATTAGCACATCTCCTCATGGAATAATATTGTATCTAAATACCCGAGTGAACAATACTAGAGTGAATAGTAAGCGGGTGAATAGTAACTTGTGAATAGTAACTCGTGAATAGTACTCTGACACGAAAAGTGTTCCGAATACCCGATTGAACAATATAACCTCCAGACATCAATTATTATCGAAATAAATGTCGATTCTAACTAACACAAATAATTTCAACACAATATAACTATCAAATTCATCTTTAATCAACACGAACTTATCCATCATTAATATCATAACTCACAATATTTAACAACCAGGTTGTTCCCGAGGAAAGAGGGCTTTCGATAAGGATTTCCCCATTGGTAGCAATTGATTAGGTGACCAAACCTCTCTCTTGTGAACTTACAGACATTGTAAATATTATAATTTAATAATATGAATAACTTTATCGTCTCAATTATTGATTTAATAATATAACATATAATGCAGATATAATCTTGACAATAATCGAATCAATAATATGAGAGATATCATGCGGTGACATTCTTGTGTGATAATTGAGTATAAGCGAGTGACTTCTTATGTAAGCATCGATAACCAATACCGTGCTATTATGCAACGACGCAGCGTATTCTTGTACTTTTACTTCTTGGGTAGTTCAGCGGTTTTAACAATAACACCTCCATAGTTATTTATAAAATATATTTTGTCATTTTCTCGATCAAATGATAATTCCGTTGTGGGGTCCACCAATGATTGTGTAATAGTTATGCGAATATTCCTGCAAAAAGAATATTCCCCACCAATTGAATATTTATAAGACAACTTGTGTACTTTGCAAAATTTATAAATACTACCCACAACTATAACATTATATCAAATTCATTCCATAATACTCAAAAATAATATTCATAGAAAAATCATCTTTATTCATAAAAGTTGGGGTCTTACAATGCAGATGTTACTGTGACAATAATTGAATTAATAAAATGAGATACTATGCATCAACTACTGTGGCAGTTATTGAATGAAACTGAGTGACTTCTTACGTAAGCATCAATAATCGAGGAGATCTTGTGCGTCACTGGTGTCTTTCATGCAATCTGAGTGTACCCACTATGGAACAACACGTACTACTGTACTTTTATCACCGGGTATTGCAATAGTTTGGTGGTAAAAGTCTTGGTATTATTTTATGAAAAGGTTATTTTTATCGCTTTCTATATCCGACAGTTATTCCATTGTGGGGTCCACCAATGATTGCGCCGTCATACGAATATTCCCCGACCAAACGAATATTTTATGACAACTTGTTTACTTTGTAAAATTTGCACATATCACCCATAACTATAGCATTATACCAAATCAACACCTTACTATTCAAAATAATATTTAGAAAAAATTAAATATTTATTCATAAAAAGTTGGGGTCTTACACTGTTAGTTCCAGGAGGCACAAGAGATCTAGAAGGGGGGGTGAATAGATCCTATAATTTTTTTTTTCTTTACTTGCTAAGTTATTAGCAGTAAATTTATAGTAGAATCAATTCATGCATAGCGAAATAGATTACAAACCCCTTCAAGGATATAGAATTAAACACAGTTCTATTGTTGAGTTAGTTACAAGTAGATATAGCAATTATAATACTAAATGTAATAACATAAAGTAAATGACACTAGAGGTTTTAAGTGGTTCAGAGACTAAATGCTCGTAATCCACTCTTCTGCTTCAACAAGCAGAGATTCCACTAAGGATTTGATCAACTTTGAATCACTAAGATTCCTTCAAGACCAGCGGCCTTGGAACTTTAGTTCACTAAGAACTTTTCAAGCCCAACAGACTTGGAAACTCTTGATCATTAAGAACTCTTCAAGCACAACAGACTTGGAAACTGTAGACTAAGCCCAGCAGACTTAGAATCTCTTGTACCCTCTGGTACTCAGCAAGCCCACCAAACTTGACTTTGGTTTAGTCACAAAGACAAGGACCCCTCAGGCCCTGGATGTTTGGATGGTTGTTTGTTGTTATTGTTGAGTTGCTAAGATAATATTTAGCTTGTCCATCTTCTGGTACTTATCAGCTCCTTGTGATCGTATGACATTCAGCATTAGTACTTGATCACATCTAATGGACTGCTAAGATGTACGTTCAGCTTGACATCTTATTGGTACTTAACAGTATGACTCATCCCTTGGTGCTGCTGTTCTTTATTATTGATGTTTGTCTCCATATGATATTCATCATTGCACATTATCACCGTTGAGGTACTGCTAAGTCTTTGTATATCAGCTTGAATTATTTGGGTACTTAGCATTCCTTAAACACTGATTGTCTTGTGCACAGATTCAGATTTGTATCTTATTCTCTAGCTCCAGCTTAGTGTGTTCATAGTGAAACGTAGAGCGACTCAAGTATTCTGTTTTCTGATCTGCCACTCTATTTGTTGTCTTCATGACTTTCCGGCTTTCAGTACAGATGCTACCTCGTTTCCATACTCCTTTGTATTGAGTGAAGCTTTGTCACTGTAAGACTATCATTAGGTATGTTTCACTCTCTCTATGGTAGTCTCACTGTCACTGAGACATTTTTCTCTGTTAAGCTCCATATGACTCACTTCATCTTAAGTTAACAACTTTTATCTCTTTGAAGCTTTAACTATTTATAGGTTCATCCATCATCTTCCCGTTTGAATATAGCCGTTGAGAGCTTCTTGAAAAGCTTCAAATATTCTAAGATCTTTGATGTAGACATAATGACTAATGTGACAACTACTTTTTGACTTACCTGACATAGTAGATATTTTTTCACCTAACACCTTTGAAATGTCACTTTCAACAGACTAGTTGGTAGTCACCTTTTTATTTTCTTCTCTTTCCTCAATTTAGACCAAGGATGTTGGTGAGTGCATCGAGATCTTCAATTAGCAACATTCGAATGTTGGTCTTCATTGTTAGACATTGCTAAGTCTCAATAATTAGACAAATGAACTCTACGATTTTGGTGCTGACGTTCATGTACTTGGTCGTAGTTTAACTATGGAAATCGTAGGGTGATTTGACTGATATCTCTTCGGTTTCCAGAGAGCTATGTGATTTGACAATGTTTTACCATCTTGTACTTTGCTCTTGCAGTTTGTTCTACGATCATGTTTGTTTTACCTTGCTTTAAGAACTAATAAATTAGCTGACTACTTTAGTCGTTTGGTCTGTATCTCTTTTGATTAGTCATGCTTAGCTTCCTAAACTTTTTTGTGACGCCCCCAAAATAGGTATACATCACCTATCTTGGGTCACTAAATACATGGTACAAAATTTCAAAAACAAACTTCATCTATACAATACAACAAAAACGTAGCTGAGAATTTTTACACGAATATTGTCTCATAGACAATATCCAAACCCAAATAGAGTTCTCATTACATTTATTATCACACTATTTTATAGAATAGTGAGGACTACTAAAGCCACCATCCTGGACCATCATTCCATTCCCCGACTCGTCCCAACTATATTCTCATTTCCTGAAGAGAACAATGAAAGCAAAGGGTGAGCTCAACTAGTCCAATAAGAAATATTATGACTAAGATAATGCAGAATGAATTATTGTTAGCCTTTAACAGTGTTAAAGTGATAGAATACAATAAATAACAAGTATAACTGAAGCGGAACAAATAATTCATTAGAAGAGTCAAGTAGAGCATGATATCCACTATATTTTATGATTTAAAAGTTTATCATCAATTTTATCACTGAGACTCAGCTTAATAAATAATCCACATCACTGAATTATCCATGCACTATGGGCCAAAGATATTCATTAGTATCACAACCACGAATTATCCATGCACTACATGCCAATGATAATCATGGTATCACCAATGGTCATGATCATGCCAACAACTGTCCATCAATGTACTAATGGCCAATGAAAACTTTTACCACATCATTTGTGACATTACAGGTCATGATTATACCGAATAATCTCTGGTCATAATCATGTCAATCAACAGTCCATCTATGCACTGCGGGCCAAAGATTACTTTCATCACAATATAAACATAAAAATGATGGCAATGATATAAGAATTCAATTAAATGAGAGCAAGGATAAATTTTAAAGATTTATAATTTAATTTATCCAGAATTCAATAATGTCCAAATTGTCAACATGATATTGCTTTGTTGAGTAAAATTCAAGAATAATATTGTATCAAAAATGATTTGGACCGAAAAGGAATTAATTTTTATCATGAATAGTAGTACCTCGTGAATAGTACTTCAGAAATAGTACCCTATGAATAGTACCCCGACATGAAAAGAGTAAAAATTATCAAGAATGCTCAGAATAATATTGTCATGAAAAGATACTAAATGAAGTGCAAATTTCAAGGATATTCTACTAATTTCAAAGAGTATAGAAGCAATACTTTAACAAAATGAGTGTAGAATTCGGAATCTGAAACAAAATAATATTACTCACATACTACAGAGTATGGAAGAAATTATTATCTTATACGAATAATGAACAAAAATAATATCCCTTACCTTAAAAAGAGAGTACTTCTAACTAGTAGGGAGGGGATATTCTTGAAGAAAACTTGCACTGTTTTCTACACTCAAAACTTCTTAAAACTCGAAAGAAACACTCTCAATATTATAGAAGAAGAATTTTCTGATTCTGGTGTGATTTTCAATTCTAAACTAAGCATCTTATTTATAGGAGAATGGTAGGACACTATTTGGATGCGCAGTAGAAAAAGTTCACGATCGAATTTCACAGGCGCAACACGAATTTTCCGATTTTACTATGCAGACACTATGCAAATACTATGCATAATAAAATATAATATATTCTATTTTTCATATAAAAAACAAAACTTAATATATATATATATACATATATATATATATATACGTTATAGCTTTTTACCGATTATTTTGAAAAATAAGTAAGTGGAGGGTCCAAATAATACGCTAAACTTACAACAAATACTTCATAAAAATTCTCTAAATATTTTTGACAACATTTATTCATTAATAATACAACTTACAATATTAACAACCAGATCATTCCCATGAAAGAGGAGGCTTTCCGATAAAGAATTCTCCCTATTGGGGCGCAATTAGGTGATCAAACATCTTTCCTCGACAGAACTTTCTAGACATTGTCAATAATGTAAATAATAATATGAATAACTTGTCATCTCAATTAGTGATTTAATAATATAAAATATTGTGACAATAATTGAATCAATAACGTGAGATACTATCCAGCAATTACTGTAGCAATAATTGAGTATAACTAAGTGACTTCTCACGTAAGAATCAATAATCAAAACTGTATGCTACTATGCAACCACGCATATTACTGTACTTTTATCACCGGGTATTTCAACAGTTAACGGTAAAAGTCTCGCAGTTATTTTTATAAAAGATATTTTTGTCGTTTTAACTCAAATAATAATTAGTTGTAGGGGTCCACAAATAATTGTCGTTGTCGCATGAATATTTTCTGTAAAAACGAATATTCCCCGACCAATCGAATATTTTATAACAACTTGCTTACTTTGCAAAATTTGTAATTATTACCCACAACTATAACATTATAAAAAATTCAGACCTTAATATTCAAAAATGATATTTGGAGAAAAATTCATCTTTATTCATAAAAATTGGGGTCTTACATTTTTGCCCTGTGATCTCTTGATCATTCTTTATGGTGAGGCTGAGCATAGACAATCCTCTTCATCTGTCATCTGTATAGTTACCCTTATCTCTGTAAGTGCTTTATTAGACTCTGATGCTAATTTGCAAACACTATGATCGTTGTCTTCTGATGAGTGCTTGTAGGAGACTCTTTCTGAATGACTTTTCACTTCTCAATCAGCCTTGCTGATAGAGTTGGTGATTTGAACTTCTATTTGCTTGCAGGTTATTCAGAGAATGCTTTCTGATATTCTTTAAGTAGACTGCATTTTGAAACTTGATTGCTCTTATCAAAGGATGTGATATATGCATACACTTCCGAATTGGTCATCTGTTGAGAATCGTAAAGTGCTCTATGATTATGCCTTAACTATGTAAGCACTTGGCTGACTACGACTTTGACTCTAGTTCTGCAGACTATGATTCTAATTGGTGATGACTTGTAGACTTCACGATTTTGAGTGAAGCCTACGATTCTTATTTTAGCCCAATAGGCGCAACACAGACAGCTTCTACAATTTCGAGTGTAGTCTACGATTCTGCTACGATAAACTACGATTCTTCCTTACATTCTTAGCAGACTATAGTGACTAGTGCAGACATGCCTATCTATTATATTTTATAAGATCAACCTAACAAGTTTGATCTTTCTGTTCATAGTCCTTGTACATCATGATCTTTTGAAGGACTTTTGCAAAACTATTTATTCATATTAGATCAACCTAACACATTTGATCATTCCAATCTAAGTTCTTGTCCATATTGCCTATCCACTACTAAAAAAATTGTGAGATCCCGAATTTTATGAAATAAAAGTATTCAATTTTTCTATTTTGGTAAATAGTTAAATTGATAAAAGTTTAAAGTTAAGGGTGATATTTGAAATTTTTTTCAAAGTAAGCAAATTGTCATAAAATAATCGGTGATAGAAGTGCAGTAATACGCGTGGTTGCATAGTAGCACACGGTATTGATTATTGATGCTTACGTAAGAAGTCACTCAGTTATACTCAATTATTGCTACAGTAATTGTTGCATCATATCTCTCATATTATTGATTCAATTATTGTCACAGTATAATCTGCATAATATATATTATTAAATCAATAATTAAGATGACAAAGTTATTCATATTATTATTTGCAATATTGACAATGTCTCGAAGTTCTGTCAAGGAGAGGTTTGGTCACCTAATTGCGCGTCAATAAGGAGAAATCCTTATCAAAAATCCCCCTGATTCTTGGGAACGACCTGGTTGTTAAATATTGTGAGTTATAATATTAATGATGAATAAGTTCGTGTTGATTAAAGATGAAATTAAAAATTCCATTGTGTGGAAATTATTAGTGTTAGTGAAAATCGACATTTATTTCGATAATAATTGATGTCTAAAAGTTATATTGATCAATTAGGTAATTCATCGGATAAATGAGCAATTAATTGCTATTAATTCACATGATTATAACTATTTGTTCACAAGTGTGTACTATTGATTCACATTCTTATACTATTAGGGGAGGTGGTGCAAGATTGATAATACTTGCATGACTAAGTTAAAAATGGAGGTATAGATGGAGGTACTATCTTTGTAATTCATATTTTCACATGATTATAACTATTGATTCACATGATTGAACTATTGATTCACATTATTTACTATTAGGGGAGGTGGTGCAAGTTTGATAATACTTGCAGGACTAAATTAAAAATGAAGAAAAAGAGGAAGGTATTGTACTCTAATATTTCGAGCTCCAAAACGTGCAATTATCGAAACTATATTTTTCTATAAATAGAAGCTCATTCTTCCTTCATTCTCACCAATTCACTAAGTCTCACAAGAGCAATTATAGAGAGAGAAAGAATAAGAGAAGTCTGCTACTCACTTATTCCGAGATCCGATCTTCTTACGAGGTAAAGGGTATTATTCTTTCGTATTCATGAAGAGAGTTATTTTCTTTCAATACTCATAAGAGTTGTTATTCCATTCTTTGCTATTATGTTGGAATAACTTTAATACATCACAAATCCGCATACGTGGTGAAATTTTTACATTATTCCATTCTTTATTATTACATTGGAATAACACATGCATGGATCTATCGCGTGCTTGGTGAATTCTATTGTTATTCCATTCTTTATTATTACATTAGAATATCACATGCTGTATGGATTACGTGTAAGACCCCAACTTATTATTAATAAAATTTAATTTTCTATTTATTATTTTGAAATAGTAAGGGTTGATTTGATTAATGTGGATAGTTATGGGTAAAATACATAAATATTTCAAAATAAGCAAGTGGTTATAAAATATTCATTGTTGTTGGGAATATTCGTTTAGTCGTGGAATATTAAATGATTGCTTGGGAATATTCGTAATGCGACAAGTATGACCGTATGTGGGCCCCATGCGAAAAGCGATTGGATGAAGAAAATGACAAATATAAGTTGTTTAAAAATAACAAACGTAGTTATTCTCAATTATCTTGTTAAAATACTCGATTGGTTAAAAACACGATGCACGGTATTGCACCAATTATTGATTCTTACGTAAAGAAGGCACTACTTAATAATGGTTACGATAATTCTTTATTCGATATTTTATTGATTCAATAATTGTCTTTGTAAGACCCCAAACTTTTATAAATAAAGATGAATTTTTTTATAAATATTATTTTTGAATATTATGCAATAAATTTGATATAATGTTATAGTTGTGGGTAATATTTATATATTTTGCAAAGTAAAGCAAGTTGTTATAAAATATTCGTTTGGTGGGGAATATTCTTTTGTGAGGAGAATATTAAATACGACGGCTCAATCATTAAGTGGACCCTACAACGGAAGTATTGTCGTAGTTAGTTAAGCGACAAAATTATTTTTCTATAAAAATAACGGCGGAGGTATTACCATTAAACTGTTGAACTACCCATTAGTAAAAAAATACGATGTCTGGCGTAGTTATATAGTAAGACGCGATATTGATTATTGATGCTTACGTGAGAAGTCACTCGGCTATGCTCAATTATTCTTCTACGATAATTAACGCATCATATCTCTTATATTATTGATTCAATTATTGTCACATTATCATACATATAATATGTTATAGTATTAAATTATTAATTGAGGCGACAAGTTATAAATGATTAATAATTGTTGAAAGATTAAATATGTGTTGATTAAAAATAAAATGATTTGTGGTAATATTTATTCGATCCTTGATGTATATAAAAAGTACATTATGAGGCGTTTGTGGTAAGTTTGATTATTTTATGGGGGGCATATGTCATCATCTAAGAGTCCCTTCGTCGATAGTAATTACCTTTGTGAATAGTAATTACCTTTGTGAATAGTAATTACCTTCGTCGATAGTATTTACCTTCGTCGATAGTAATTACCTTCTTGATAGTAATTACCTTCGTCGATAGTAATTACCTTCGTCGATAGTAATTACCCTTCGCAAATAGTAGTTGTGTCCTTCAATATTACGAGAGTTAAGCGCCACCCGGTGTTCAAGGGTTAATTACCCTTCGCAAATAGTAGTTGTTCCTTTAATATTACAAGAGTTAAGCGCCTCTTGATTGTTCGAGGTTAATTATCCTTCATGAATAGTAGTTGTCTCTTGATATTACCAAGAGTCATTTTGACCCTTCGTTAAGACCAAGAGCCACCCTCGGTTTTTCTATAAATAGAAAGCTCATTCCTTCATTATTTCTTACGAATTCTTTGAAACTCTGAGAGAGAGAAACTATAGAGAAAAGAAGAAAAGTATTTTGCTACTTCACTTTTCCAATATTCACTCTTCTAAGGTAGGGAATATTATTTGTTGTACTCGTAAGGGGTGTTATTTTTTATTCATGAAGAGAACGTCATTATTCCATTCTTTATTATTACATTGGAATAACTTTGTAAAAAGTGGCATACCCTATACATGACTCGTATATGCGGAATACCCTATACTTGGTGAAATCCTTATATTATTCCATTCTTATTTATTACATTTGGAATAACTTTGTATATGTGGAATCCCCTATACTTGGTGATATTCTTCTATTATTTTATTATTAGTTGGAACATCACATACATGCTAGCTACGCAGGACTGGTTAAAATCTTTATTATTCTCGTCTTTATTATTCTATTGGAATATCACATGCGTGTGTTTTACAGGACACGGTTCCGATTTTATTATTACGTATTTATTATTACGTTGGAATAACTTTCGCATCATCTCAATGACCGCATGCATGGTGATTTCTTTTGTTATTTCATTATTTATTATACTCGGTTGGTTAAAATTTTGACTTTATACTCCATGAATTTAGTGGAATATCCTTGATATTAGCGCTTCATCCAAATATTTTTAATGAAAATATTTTTACGAGCATTCTTGAATTTTACTCTACAAAGCGATGTATCATGTTGACAATTTGGGCGTTATTAGTTCTGAATAAATTAATTCGTGAACTTGTTTTATTGAATTATATATGTCATTGTCATCATCCTCATGTTATATTATGTTATCTTTGGCTTACGTGCATAGATGAACTTAGTATGATTATGACCGAGGATCATTCGGTATAATCATGGCTTGATATAAATGATGTGACAAAAGTCCTCGGTGGCCTATAATGCGATGATGGATAGTTTTGGTATGATTATGACCGGGTGTGATTCGGTATAGTCATGACCATTGATAATTTGATGAAAATCCTTGGACCGTGTAATACATGGATGATTAGATATTGTGGTTTATTCATTAAAGCGAGTCTTAGTGATAAAAATTGATGAAAACCTTTTAAAACCTAAAAGATAGTAGACTTTATTTTCTACTTGACTCTTTTAATGGATTGCATATATTCACCGCAGATTAAACCGGTTGTCTATTATATTTTATCGGTTTAACATTGTTGAAGACTATTGATAATTTATTCGCATTATCTTAGTTATAATATTTCTTATTGGGCTAGTTGAGCTCACCTTTCTTTCAACTTTGTTCTCTTGAAATGAGAATATAAATTTGGGACGAGTCGGGGAAAAGAGTGATGGTCCCAAAGATAGCATTAGTAGTCCTCACTATTACATTAAATAGTGTGATGATAAATGTAATGAGGACTCACGGAGTATGGATATTGTCTAAATGACAATATTCTATTAGAACTCTCGGTTTATGTATTATGCGTATGTTACTTAAAGATGTATAATTAAGTTTGTATTTGAATTTATGTACCATGTAAGTGGTGACCCAAGATGGGTGGCGATATACCTAATTTTGGGGGCGTCACAAATTTTGCATTGATATTTTATATTATTGTTGTTTCAATAAATTATCATTACACACGGTATTTTCCATTATCGAGACAATAATTCATATTATTTGAATAATATTATTGGATAACATTATTGGCAATGTCTAGAAAGTTCGCTTAAGGAGAGGTTTGGTCACCTAATTGCGGCGCCAAGAAAGGAGAAATCTTTATTGAAAGCCCCCTCTTCCAGGGAGCTGCACCTGGTTGTCGATATTGTGATTACGTAATATTATTTGTGAATAATTAATTATTGATTCATATGATAAGAAAAATATTTATTTTATGTGGATATAGATGGAGAAAATTTTTAATGTGACAATTGTTGAAAATTGAAATTTTATCTTTTACGATAAAATAATTCATTTAAATATATTATTATATTTTAATAATATAATAATGGTGATATTTTTACAACGAATGTGGGATATATGAGTATACGAGGAGGAAAAGTATTTTTGTTGCAATAAATTTTTAAAACATGTTAAACATATCGGTGGACCCCATTTATTGACTGAAATTTGATTATAGCCTGTAAAATCGTCAGTTTGTGGATTTGGTCAATTTTGTTTGGAATTTGGAAAAACTTTCTTACGCAAAGTTGTAGAGAATTGAATTTCCTATAAAAAATTCGCAAGATTTCAAATTTTTCGGCAAAAGGCTATTTATTATGAATTATTGAAGCTCCGAAGCTCCGAAATATTGATTTTTGGAAGTTTAAAATATTTAAAATTAGAAAAACGTTTTTTTGTTGTTAGTCTTGTGTAGTGGGCTGGTTGGTGGCTGATGTTGGGCAAATTAAGTGTGCGTTGGAAAAAATATATATTTTATTAATTTATTAAATTTTCTAACTTGATTTGTTCTGTTAATTTCTATAAATTAGGTCTTTAGGTTAGAATTGAAAATCACAATTTAAAGCTGAAGTTTTTCTCTCAATATTATCGGCGTATTCTTGTGAGTATTTTGAGTATACTTTGAGTATTGCTATATCGGTGCAAAGTTCAAGTCATAGCTTTATATCCGTTTTTCAAGAGTAAATCTTGTCTTTGTGAGGTAAGGGATATTATTTTTTCAGTAATGATATTATTTCTTCAATATCATTATGTTAAAATATTAATCTAAAGTTTTTTATCAAATTTGGAACTTTTTTGGTGTGAGAGTTACTATTCACGATATAAAGACCTTATTCACGTATCTGATCTTATTCACTTAATACTTGAAGACTATTCATCTGAAAAATGAAAAA
The DNA here is from genome assembly GCA_020205615.1 of Panax quinquefolius. Classification (NCBI taxonomy): domain Eukaryota; kingdom Viridiplantae; phylum Streptophyta; class Magnoliopsida; order Apiales; family Araliaceae; genus Panax; species Panax quinquefolius. The sequence continues at coordinate 142,156,670 of CM035161.1, read as the reverse complement.
TTTTCTTTTTAGTCCAAAATATCTATTACGGATACTAGCTTTGATTGTATCCATGTTTTGATCATTCTTGAATTTTACACCACTATAATTATTTTTGAGGTATTTTTGGACATGGATAAAAACAAAGTACTGAATCCTTAATCCTTAATCCTTGTCATTTTGTTTCTTTGGATTCGCTTTAAAAATATTTTTCATCATCCTTAGTCTTAAATGATGATATTATTGAATATCTTTGGCCTGTAGTGTAAAGATGAATGATTTCGATGAATATCTTTGGCCCGTAGTCTGCAAAGATGAGCAGTGTTTAGATGAACATGACCATCGATGAATATCTTTGGCACAGTAGTGCAAAGATGAATATTTGATTCCGGATGTATATTGATTGATGTTACAGGATAAAAGATAGAGCGATGAACTTTTAAATTCATACATAGAAGATAGTAGTTTGCATTCTCTACTTAACTCTTCTAATGAATTATTATTTCATTGCGAATATTGATTTAAAAACTTGTTATCTATTGTATTCTATTAGATTTTTTCCTGTTGAAGACTAATGATAATTTATTGTATATTATCTTAGTCATAATATTCTTCTTCGGGCTAGTTGAGCTCACCTTTTCCTTTTTGTTCCATTTTTCTTCTCGGGAGGCGAGAATATAGCGAAGTATTTAGTGGGGTATGAAATGAAGGTTATAGAGAGTTGTTTAGTAGTCCTCACCATTTTTGTAAAATAATGTATCAATAATGTGATGAGAATTTATTTGAGTATAGATATTGTCTAGAAGATAATATTTGTATTCAAACTCACAGTTTTACTGTTGTAATAATAAAGTTGTAGTTGTTTCTGTACCATGTATTGACAACTTAGAATGGGTGATGTATACCTATTTTGGGGGCGTCACATTACGCATGACATGGTTTCGTTCTTTATTATTCTGTTGGAATATCCTGTCTGTTCGGATTACACATGACCTGGTTCCGTTCTTTATTATTCTATTGGAATATCCTGTCTGTGCAGATTACGCATGACCTGGTTACATTCTTTATTATTCTATTAGAATAACCTGTGTATGTGGATTACTATATGCATGGTGAATGATCATTCGTATTCATTCTTTATTAAATTGTGGAAATGATCTATCTCCGTGGATTACCGCGTGGCGGGTGAAAATCCATTTCATAGATTTCAGTATATTCTATTATACTTGTATGAGATATCATTTCTTTTGTACACAAATCATGGAATATAATTTTCTTTGGTATTTTTTTTACGAGTTACTATTCACACAGGTTCTTATTCAACCTTGCATTATTCACTCTGGTATTATTCACTCGAATATTAGGGATACTTTTCGTGCCGAGATACTATTCACGAAAGTTACTTATTCATGGATTACTATTCACCCAATTACTATTCACTCTAGTATCATTCACTTTCAATGTATTTGGGACACTTTTCGATTCGGGTACTATTCACGGGATACTATTCAAGTCTTATTCACGGGTCTTATTCAATAGAAAAATATATTTTTTTCTGTCCATATTATTTTTGGTACATGAATATTATTCTTGAATTTTACTCTACAAAGTAGTATCATGTTGACAATTTGGATGTTATTGAATTCTGGATAAATTAAATTATAAATCTTTAAAATTTATCCTTGAACTTGTTTTATTGAATTATTATGTCATTGTCATCATCCTCATGCTTATATTGTGATGAAAGTCATCTTTGGCTTACGTGCATAGATGGACTTGGTATGATTATGACCAGGGATTATTCGGTATAATCATGACCGTAATGTAACGAATGATGTGGTAAAAGTCCTTATTGACTTGTAGTTCATTGATGGACAGTTGTTGGTATGATTATGACCAGGGATTATTCGGTATAATCTTGACCATTGATGATTACATGAATATCCTTGGCCGTGGTGCAGGGATGATTCGATGATGTGGTTTATTTATTGTCGAGTCTCAAATGATAAAGTTGATGAAAAACTTTTAAATCATAAAAGATAGTAGATTTTATGCTCTACTTGACTCTTCTAATGGATTGCTTATTCCGCTGCAGTTAAACTTGATGTTTATTGTATTTAATCAGTTTAACATTGTTGAAGGCTAAGGATAATTTATTATGCATTATCTTAGTCATAATATTTCTTACTGGGCTAGTTGAGCTCACCCTTTTGCTTTCTTTTACTCTTCAGGAAATGAGAATATAGCTGGGACGAGTCGGAAAAAGGAGTGATGGTCCAGGATAAATGGCTTTAGTTGTCCTCACTATTCTACAGAATAATGTGATAATAATTGTAATGAGGACACCATTGATTATGGATATCATCTAGATGACAATATTCTTGTTTAAACTAGCTCTCAGCTATGTTTTGTTGTATTTTACACGACTGTTGTATAATTAAGTTGCATTTAAAATTATGTACCATGTATCTGGCGACTCAAGATGGATGATGTATACCTGTTTTGGGGGCGTCACAGTTGGTATCAAAGCTTAGGGATATGATCCCTGGCTGAGATGTGAGATAAGAACTAGGAGGGGAGAGACGGGAAATTCCTTCGCTAGTATGACCTACCTAAGTTTAATTGGTATTTTATTGGTTAGTCAGAGTATAGGGATAATATGTGGTATGTCAATTAACCCTTATTTTGAAGATATATTCTAGAATGATATCTGAAATACAGGAGATGAGAAATGGGAAAATCATGATAGAGAAGAAATTACCGGGAAGGTACAATTCGAAAAGAAAGCAAGGAATTCTCATCTCTTCGAACTACCAGGTACGTAAATTTTGAGGGCGAAATTTCATAAGGAGGGGAGATTGTGAGATCCTGAATTTTATGAAATAAAAGTATTCAATTTTTCTATTTTGGTAAATAGTTAAATTGATAAAAGTTTAAAGTTAAGGGTGATATTTGAAATTTTTTTCAAAGTAAGCAAATTGTCATAAAATAATCGGTGATAGAAGTACAGTAATACGCGTGGTTGCATAGTAACACACGGTATTGATTATTGATGCTTACGTAAGAAGTCATTCAATTATACTCAATTATTGCTACAGTAATTGTTGCATCATATCTCTCATATTATTGATTCAATTATTGTCACAGTATCATCTGCATAATATATATTATTAAATCAATAATTGAGACGACAAAGTTATTCATATTATTATTTTTAACATTGACAATGTCTAGAAGTTCTGTCAAGGAGAGGTTTGGTCACCTAATTGCGCGTCAATAAGGAGAAATCCTTATCGAAAATCCCCCTCTTTCCTGGGAACGACCTGGTTGTTAAATATTGTGAGTTGTAATATTAATGATGAATAAGTTCGTGTTGATTAAAGATGAAATTGATAATTTCATTGTGTGGGAATTATTATTGTTAGTGAAAATTGACATTTATTTCGATAATAATTGATGTCTAGAAGTTATATTTATCAATAGGGTAATTCACCGGATAAATGAGCAATTAATTTCTATTAGTTCACATGATTATAACTATTTATTCATATGTGTGTACTATTGATTCACATTCTTGTACTATTAGGGGAGGTGGTGCAAGATTGATAATACTTGCATGACTAAGTTAAAAATGGAGGTATAGATGGACGTACTATACTGTAATTCATATTTTCACATGATTATAACTATTGATTCACATGATTGAACTATTGATTCACATTATTTACTATTAGGAGAGGTGGTGCAAGTTTGATAATACTTGCAGAACTAAATTAAAAATGAAGAAAAAGAGGAAGATATTTTACTGTAATATTTCGAGCCCCAAAATGTGCAATTATCGAAACTATATTTTCCTATAAATAGAAGCTCATTCTTCCTTCATTCTCACCAATTCACTAAGTCTCACAAGAGCAATTATATAGAGAGAAGCTATAGAGAGAAAGAAGAAGAGAAGTCTGCTACCTCACTATTCCAGTATCCAGTCTTCTTCTGAGGTAAGGGGTATTATTCTTTCGTATTAATGAAGAGAGTTATTTTCTTTCAATACTCGTAAGGGTTGTTATTCCATTCTTTATTATTATGTTAGAATAACCATCACATGCCAAATACCGCATACGTGGTGAAATTCTTTTGTTATTCCATTCTTTATTATTCATTGGAATAACTCAATCCATGCGGTCTATCGCATGCTCGGTGAATTTTATTGTTATTCCATTCTTTATTATTACATTGAATATTACATGCGTAAGGATTACGCATGACTGGTTCAGATTCTTTATTATTATATTGGAATATCACATGCAGACGGATTACGTACGACACTGGTTCCGTTCTTTATTATTACATTGGAATATCACCGTCTGTAAGGCCCGAATTTTATGAAATAAAAGTATTCAATTTTTCTTATAATTCTTATTAGGTAAATGGTTAAATTGATAAAAGTTAAAGTTAAGGGTGATATATATAATTTTTTCAAAATAAGCGAGTGGTTATAAAATACTCATTATTGTCGGGGAATATTCGTTTGGTCGTGGAATATTCTTTACGTAGAAATATATTAAATGCGATGGCCTTGACCATTTATGGGGCCCATGCTTGAAATAAATCGGATGAAGAAAGCGACAAAGGGAGTTTTATAAATAACTTGGCGTAATTATTACAATTAACATTGTTGGAATACCCGATGGGTAAAGTAAAGTAAAATGTCTGGCGTTGTTGCCGCGATAGAAACACGGTATTGCACGGTATTTTTGAATTATTGATTCTTACGTGAAAGCACTACTCGATAATTATTACGATAATTCTTATTGATATTATATTTTATTGATTGATAATTCTTTGCGTTGATATTTTATATTCTTGTTGTTTGAAATTGTCATTACACAAGTATTTTCCATTATCGAGACAATAATTCATATTATCTGAATAATATTATTGGATAACATTATTGGCGATGTCTAGAAAGTTACATACAGGAGAGGTTTGGTCACCTAATTCAATTGCCAAGTATGAGGAGAGATCCTTATTGGAAAGCCCTCTTTCACAGGAGCTGCACGGTTGTCAATATTGTGATTATGTAATATTATTTGTGAATAATTAATTATTGATTTTTATGATGAGGAAAATATTTATTTTATGTGGACATAGATGGAGAAAATTTTTAATGTGACAATTGTTGAAAATTAATATTTTGTCTTTTTCGATAAAATAATTTATTTAAATATATTATTTTAATAATATATTAATGGTGATATTTTATAATGAATGTGGGATATATGAGTATATGAGGAGGAAGAGTATTTTGAGGTAATAAATGTTTAACACATATTTTGTGTGTTGGTGGACACAATTATTGATAGAAATTTGATTATACTTTGTAAAATCACCCGTTTATGGATTACGGTCAAATTTTATTTGGAATTTGGAAAAACTTTCTTACGCAAAGTTGTAGAGAATTAAATTTCCTATAAAAATTCGCGAGATTCAAATTTTTACGATAAAAGCGCTATTTATTATGAATTATTGAAGTTCTGAAGTTCAGAAATAATTGATTTTTGAAAGTTTTAATTATTTTTATTTACAAAAACGTGTTTTTCATTTTGTTTTCCTCATTTAACATGTGATAGGGGCTGAGTTCAGATGGTAAAACATGCGTATGAAGTTTGGAAAAAATATAATAATATTTAATAAATTTTACGCTTTGGTGTTTAAGCATTTTCTATAAATAGGGTCTTGGGTTAGAATTGAAAATCACACGTAAGCTGAAGTTTTCTCTCTCTATATTATCGAGCATATTCTTGTGAGTATTTTGAGTATACTTTTGAGTGTTTGCTCTGGTGCAAGTTAGATTCAGCGTTATTCTAATTAAATCTTGCTTTCTTTTGAGGTAAGGGATAGTAAGGAATTTTAAGGGTTATTATGTTTTTAGTTTCGAAAATTTTCTGAACCTTCACAAATTCTGGAAACATTTGAAATGATATTTTGATGAGTTTTATAGAGTGTGTCCAAAAATGGCGATTTTTGGATGTATAGATTAGGAGTTATGGATTTTATGAGAAAAGACTATTTTAAAAGTAACTATTTATAACTCCTTGTGATTAACTCAAAATTGATGAAATTTTTATTGGGAGTACATCTATATAATATCAGTATACCGTGTAAATTTCAGAATTTTGGATAAAATTATAATTTATGATAAATGTTTAAATATTCGGTGGTTTTGGCCATATGAAAAATAGTAAATGAATTTTTAAAATTTAGAGAAAATATATATTCAATATGGGACTATGTTATGCTAAATCCCAGAAAAGAAATAATTTTGGAACTGATTTGGTATTTTTCATGAAAATATTCTAGTTATGAGTAAATGAATTAAATATGTTATGTGAAGTAAGAAAATTGGAAAATATGATTTTATGGCTTGAGAATCATATATGAGGTATATCTGAGATTTTTGATGAGAGTTTTGGTTATTGGTGATGAAATCTTATGAGTTTGGCATTTTATGATGATTAAATGCATTAATTAGTAAAGTGTAAACAATTTAATTAAATTATTTATAAGTTTTAGAAATGATTAAAATATTATTGTAATATTAATAATATTAGATTATGAGATTTCTAAGTGATTTATAACATTTGGATTAAGGTGTTATAAATATAGATATGAATTTTATTATGAAACTTTATCTTTTCGTATCGAGGTTCTTATGCACGTATATACTGACTATGTACGAATCACGAAGTCTTATTCACGACAAATTGGTTTCTTCTTTGACCAAATTATCGTTGATTTATGAATCTTACTCTTGAAATTAAAACCATGTTTTGATTATATTGTTTTTATATAACATTCTTATAACCCTAATGATAATATTTCTCTTTGACTTGAGTGTAAAGATGGGTAGATTATTGGTATGATCGTGACTATAGGTTCTCTTTGGCGATGGTGCAAAAGTTGAATTGTTATTTGGTATGATCGTGACCATTGAAATTACAATTGAATATTTTTTAGCTTAAGTGCAAGTGGTGAATTGATCGACATGGTTATAATTATTGTTATATAACCACGAAATGATTATGTATTTCTTTGATATATGAATATCTTTGGCTCGTTGTGCAAAGATGACTTGTTGATGAATATCTTAGCTTTAGTGGTGCAAAGATGAATTATTGATGAATATCTTTTGCTCGTAATGCAAAGATGACTTTGTTGTTGAATATCTTTGCTTTGTAGTGCAAAAGATGAATTATTGATGAATATCTTTGGCTCGTAATGCAAAGATGACTGTTGTTGAATATCTTTGCTTTGTAGTGAAAGATGAGCTGTTGATGAATATCTTTGGCCCGTGGTGCAAAGATGAATTTATTAGTATGATTATGATGAGAGGCGTGATTTGGTATAACCATGATATTTGATGTTTCGAGGTAAAGGCGGTGATGAAAATTATCTTCGTCACGGATGAGAAGAGAATTTAGAATCACAATTATGATTATGAGTTATTCATATGATTGTGGAAAGGCTGTTGATTGATGTTCTGAGGATAAAATATTGTTGGTGGACTTTTAACGTGGGAAGATGATAGACTTTATAGTCTATTTGACTCTTTTAATGGATTGCTCGTTCATTGCAACTATGGTTGAAAAGTTTTATCATCTACCATATGTTCTAAATCTACGATTTATTATTGATGAAGACTATTGATAATTTATGTATCTTTAGTTATAATATTCTTTCTTGAGCTAGTTGTGCTCACCCTTTTGTTTCACAATTCCTTTCGGGGTAATAAAAGTGTATTTGGGTTGGCCGGGGATAACAAGGAATAGAGCGGTGGTCTATAGTTGTTGAGGTTCTCCCTAAAGAGTATGGAAATAATTTTATTGAGGACTTTGTGTGTTGTATTTTATACATCATTTAATAGTTATTTTTGGTGAATTAAATAGGGTGTGGCGAACCTGACTTTGGAAGGTGTTTTGTCACTATCATACAAGATGTCTAATGACATACAAACTTGTGTTATCATAAGACATGGTTGTGCTCATCCACTTCTTTGAGTATATTTACAAGCACTACCTATATAATCTTGGTGTTTGTTTGGAGTATAATACCCAATTAGAGGCAGTGGAGATAATGATATGTCAAGAGAAGACTCACCATTGGGAAGAATATGATAGTAATCTTCTCATTTTTCTTTGGGGTCTATTAGATCAACCAAGGATAATTATGTGGCCATATGATATCTACCATAACCTAAAAGCATGGCCTCCCGTATACGAAGGTTTCTTGAGCACTTCCCAAAGATTCTAATTTCTAAAGCAGTTTTGACTATACCTTTATGTAAGGTGTCATTGTGACGTCTTCTGATTGGTATATATTTATATCAAACTCACAAAGATATATGTTGTTGTATTTTTTACGACAATTGTTGTAATAAAATTGTAGTTGTTTTTCGTACCATATATTTGGCGAATTCGAGAATGGGTTGGATGGAATGGACCTATTTTGGGGCGTTACCATCGTCTGTAAGTGATTACGCATTTGATTGGTTCCATTTTTTATTATTCATTGGAATAACATGCCTATGTGGATTACCGCATGCTTGGTGAATGATCCTTCGTATTCAATCTTTATTAAATTATGAAAATGATCTGTCAACGTGGATTACCGCATGGCGGGTGAAAATCCATTTCTAGTTTCGTATATTTTATTATACTTGTATGAAATATCATTTCTTTTATACTCGTCATAGAATATAATTTTCTTTGGTATTTTTTTTACGAGTTACTATTCACGGGGTTACTATTCACTCAGTTACTATTCACTCTGGTATTATTCACTCGGGTATTCGGGATACTTTTCGTGTCGGAGTACTATTCACGAGTTACTATTCATGGGTTACTATTTACTCGATTACTATTCACTCTAGTATCATTCACTCGGATATTTGGGACACTTTTCGTGCCGAGATACTATTCACGGGATACTATTCCCGAAGTACTATTCTACTTTGGTACTATTCACCCAAAAATATATTTCTTTTACGTTCAAATTATTTTTGGTACATGAATATTATTCTTGAATTTTACTCTACAAAGCAGTATCATGTTGAGAATTTGGACGTTATTGAATTCTGGATAAATTAAATTATAAATCTTTAAAATTTATCCTTGAACTTGTTTTATTGAATTATTATGTCATTGTCATCAACCTCATGCTTATATTGTGATGAAAGTCATCTTTGGCTTACGTGCATAGATGGACTTGGTATGATTATGACCAGGGATTATTCGGTATAATCATGACCGTAATGTAACGAATGATGTGGTAAAAGTCTTCATTGGCCTGCAGTTCATTGATGGATAGTTGTTGGTATGATTATGACCAGGGATTATTCGGTATAATCGTGACCATTGATGATTACATGAATATCCTTGGCCGTGGTGCAGGGATGATTCGATGATGTGGTTTATTTATTAAGCTGAGTCTCAGTGATAAAGTTGATGAAAAAAATTTTAAATCATAAAAGATAGTAGATTTTACGTTCTACTTGACTCTTCTAATGGATTGCTTATTCCGCTGCAGTTAAACTTGATGTTTATTGTATTTTATCAGTTTAACACTGTTGAAGGCTAAGGATAATTTATTCTGCATTATCTTAGTCATAATATTTCTTACTGGGCTAGTTGAGCTCACCCTTTTGCTTTCTTTTACTCTTCAGGAAATGAGAATATAGCTGGGATGAGTCGGGGAATGGAGTGATGATCCAGGATAAATGGTTTTAGTAGTCCTCACTATTCTACGGAATAATGTGATAATAGTTGTAATGGGGACACCATTGATTGTGGATATTGTCTAGATGACAATATTCTTGTTTAAACTCTCAGCTATGTTTTATCGTATTTTACACGACTGTTGTATAATTAAGTTGTATTTGAAATTATGTACCATGTATCTGGCGACTCAAGATGGGTGATGTATACCTATTTTGGGGGCGTCACAAAAATGGTCATTTATGTTGGCCAAAATCCATCACAAAAAGTAGGAAAACCATCACGAAAGGTTTACGTGATTGCTTTAAGCATCACAATAGCCGTCTTGTATACGCCCATCATGAAAGGTATTACGTGATGGCTTTGGCAATCACGCAAATGCTTAGTATTTTTGTGATGATTAATACAATCACATTAACACATAATGTGACGCCCCCAAAATAGGTATACATCACCCATTCTGAGTCACCAAATACATGGTACAGAAAACAACTACAACTTTATTAATACAATTGTCGTGCAAAATACGACAATACATACTGTGAGTTTAAATACAATATTGTCTTCTAGACAATATCCACACCCAAATAAAGTCCTCATTACAATTATTAATGCACTATTTTACAAAAATAGTGAGGATGACTAAAACAACCTGCTCAGACCATCACTCTATACCCGATCGGTTTTCATTATATTCTCGCTTCTAAGAAGAAAAATAGAACAATAAGGAAAGGGTGAGCTCAACTAGCCCAAAGAAGTAAAGAATATTATGACTAAGATAATATACAACAAATTATCCTTAGTCTTCAACAGGGAAAAATCTGATAGAATATAATAGACAACAAGTTTTAGATCAACAACTGCAGCGAAAACAATAATTCATTAGAAGAATTAAGTAAAGAATGAAATCTACTATCATCTATGAATTTAAAAGTCCATCATCAATATTTTATCCCTGTAACATCAATCAATATACATCTTGAATCAAATATTCATCTTTGCACTACAGGCCAAAGATATTCATTTGTATCACTAGTTGGTCATGTTCATCTCAACACCTGTTCATCTTTGCACTACGGGCCAAAGATATTCATCAGGTAATCATTAATTCATCTTTGCACTACAGGCCAAAGATATTCATCAAGTATCACCATTAAGGACTGAGGATGATGAAAAATATTTTAGAGAACGAATCAAGTAAAATAAAAGGACAAAGATTAGAGTTTCGTACTTTAGATAATTCAAGTTTAAAAATACTCCATAATAAACCATAATGGAGTAAAATTCAAGAATGAAGATCAAAACATGGATACAATCAAAGATAGTAACCATAATAGACATCTGGGACAAAGAAGAGAAAATTTTATTTTTCGGTGAATAGTGACGTATTTGTGAATAGTGCCGTATACGTGAATAGTAACCCCGACACAAAAAAATAGAAATTCCATAATAAAATTCATATCAATATTTCAGCATAATGATATTGAAGAAAATAATATTATTTACGAAGAAAATAACATCCCTTACATCAAAATAATAGTATTTCTGATCGGAATATCGGATGTAAAGCCAAAGGAAACTTGCACTGAATAGCAACTATCAAAGTATCTAAATACTCACAAAATACGCTCGATAATATATAGAGAGAGAAAACTTATTTCTGGTGTGATTTTCAATTCTAACCTAAGTGCCTATTTATAGTAAAATACTAGAAAACTAAAGGAGACTAAATAATAAAATATTAATATAATTCTTTTCTTCCTACGCCTGCCACTTTGAAAATCAACAGCCCACCACCTTTGAAAAAATAATTCAGCACATGTTTTCACAAAAAAATAAAAGTGGGTCCCACTCATAATTTTAATAAAAATATTTAATTTTTGAAACTTCAACAATTCATAATAAATAGCCCTTTTATCAGAAAAATACAAATTTTATGTCCATTCCATAGGAAATCAAATTCTCTACAACTTTGTAGAAGAAAGTTTTTCCAAATTTCAAACAGAAAATGTCCGAAATCCACATACGGATGATTTTTAATACCTCCATTCCGACAAAATACTGATAAAATACCCCAGCATTAATTCCTTCATTTATAACCACATAAAATAAATATATCCATCAATTATATCCACATAAAATAAATATTTCCTTATCATATAAATCAATAATTAATTATTCACAAATAATATTACAGAATCAAAATAATGACAACCAGGCCGTTCCCAGGAAAGAGGGCACTTTTCGATAAGGATTTCTCCTTCTACAAGAAAATTAGGTGACCAAACCTCCTCGATGTAACTTTCTAGACATTGCCAATAATGTTATCTAATAATATTATTAAAATAATATGAATTATTGATCTGATAATGAAAAATACTCTATTGTGATAATTATTGAAACAACAATAATATAAAATATCAACGTAGCAATTATTGAATCAATAAAATAAAATATTGAATAATTAATTACTGTAATAATTATTGAGTAATGCCTTCTACGTAAGAATCAATAATTCAAAAAAATAATGTGCAATCTGATACACTTCTTTGTGCGAACCACGTGTACATCGTATTTTAACCACCGTGTAATCCAACAAAGTTGTTAATTCAGTAATAATTACGTCGTTATTTATAAAAACTCAAACTTGTCATTTTCTTCATCAATGCAGTTATTCATTATGGGCCTACAATGGTCTGCTTGGCCGCATTTAATATTCCCAAGCAAAAAAGAATATTCCACGACAAAACGAATATTCTCCGACAAAATAAATATTTTATAACCACTTGCTTATTTTATAAAATTTGCACATTTCACTCATAACCAAAGTATTATATCAAATTAGCTCTTTATTATTTCAAGATAATGAATAGAGAAAATTTAATTTTATTTATAATAAGTTGGGGTCTTACACATAATCTATTGTGATTGTCAAAGTCATCACAAAAAAACAAGACTTTAGGAATCAAATATAAGAACGTGAATCTCTATTTACGTATAATTTATTTTACAATATTAATTGTATCAAATGATACTTAAAGGATTCGTACCATCTCTCATTTGCAAAGTAAATAACGAGTATTACCACTACACCAAAGTTCAGATCATGATTATAATTTTAAAACAAAATATAAAAGGAAATATATGTGAGTTGACTTACTAAACAAAATTACTTTCACATAAAATTTGGTGATTGCAATGACAGTCACAAATACTCTATAATGATTGTAAAATTAGTCATCACTAAGAGCCATCATATATTTTATTCTTTTGTGATGGTTTAAAAATTCCATCACAAAATACCTTCTTTTTTTTAATTGCAAATAAAAGTCGTCACAAAAATCTATCTTTTTTAATGATTGTCATGACTGTCATAAAATATTGTTTTGATTATTTCTTACATTAAAATATTAGTGATAACTTAAATACAATCACGAAAAGGGTATATCTATAAGTGATGACTTAGTGCATCACAAAAAGAAAATTTATTTTGCATGGAAAAATTAGTGTGATTGAAATTGCAATCACAATTATAATATATTGATGACAAGATTAGTCATCACTAAGAGCCATCATATATACTATTATTTTGTGATTGCTTAAAAAGTCCATCACAAATTACTATCTTTTGTGATTGTTTTTAAAAACTGTCACAAAATTCTGTCACGTATTTTTATTTTTCTAGTTGTGATCATCTATTAAGGACTTTAGAGCTTTTATGAATAGAGATATATTTACATATTCATTCATTAACTTCATCATTTTCATCATCAAATTATATAAATAAAAAATAATATTCACATGTATATTCCTGACAACCTCCATCCATCTCTTTTCAAGAGACCTTATTTTTTTATTTTTTTTTCTTTTTGCGTTAATTTCTCCTCAAACAATAATAATAACAATAATGTATGTATGTATATAATATATGTATGTATATTTAAGCCTCGAGTTCCAAGTATTCTTTCTAAAATTTAACTCCCTTGTGATTCTTGTAATGGGTAGTGAAGATTAAAGGATTCTTGTAGTAATAATTTCTTCTTTTTTTTTTTTTTTGTAAATGTCCATAATCTCCTCCACTCCACTCTTAAATTTTTTTATTTTAGCACTGATTAGAAGACAAGAAACTTACACATTTTTTTACACATTTTTGAGCCAACAATGAACAATTTATTTTTCTCCCTTTCTTTTCTTTATCTTCACACTTTTGCGTCCAATCAATTCTCTTTCCAATTTTGGATTTCTTTATATATATATAGGTTAAATTTGTCTAAAGAACAAAAGAAAACAAATCAAAAATGAACCGAAGTATAGCAAAAGTTTTTTGACACATAACGACGATTCGAACAATCGTCTTAGATATAATCAACTATAACGACAATTTTTTATATTACGACGAAAAAAACTGTCTCTTTATCCAACACCTCTCCATATATATATATATATTCACACACATCTAAACAAAAAGTTAAAAATGTAGCTATTGAAAAAAAGTACATGAGTTTGTTTGTATCAATGAATATATATAAATATATAGACTATAGTCTAGACAAACATAATGACATATCTTATCTATCTACAAATTTAATTTGTGACAACTTAACTTATGTAAATTGGAATGGTGTACACGTGGTGACATGCTTGTTCTTGAGTGTGTCTTTGTCTATCTACTCAATTATTTTGTTCATTGGGCATGCCAATTACGACATTTACTCCAACATGTTGCCACTTATTGTCATCCCCTCACCCATCCCCATGACTGTGCATGGGTTCTAGTATTTAAACTTTAAACCCAATTAGGAAAGCAAGGTAGTACAGTAAAATTGACCTTGTCCAAATTTGGCAACAGCAAGTCGCATTGTGTTGCAATATCTTTGGTTCAATTTGTAGTACACATGCATTCATATATACTTCAATTTAATTGCTTGCTCTCTTTGTCGTCTTTTAACCATGCATAATTGGATGAATTACATTTACATAATTAATTGTAGTAATATATAGAATGATTTAATTATTCTGATGGAATTAAAAAATTTATTTTATTAAAATGTAAATTATTATAATTTTATAATTTTAATTCATCACTACTAAATTCTGTAATGTAAATACAAATTTTGCCAACAACTCCTTTTGTGAAATGCATGGAAGGAATATGTTATCCTGCCAACCAGAAAACTACAAGTAATTAATTAAACAAGATCACCTTCTTATCTCACTTTTAATGAAAGCAAACAAAACCTAACATCAACACAAAATCTTAAAAGGACACACACACACACACACACACGGAGACAGGCTTATATTAATTGGATACTACTACTTGATAAGAAATTAAAAGATCAGTAGTACTCCCTCCTAAAATTCAAAATACATTTTTAAAATGACCTTTCACAAATAATTTTTATTTTAAATGTGCCGTTAATAGTTAGAAATTTTGTAGGAATGATGTAAATTTAAATATGATAATAAAAAATAAAGACAAATTAGATATATCATATATATATATATATATATATATATATATATTACTTTACAATTTTAAAATAAAAAAAATGATTTTTTTTTTCTTCTAAAAATGCATCTCTAATTTTTGGAAGGGGTGGATGGAGTGTTTAACAACAAGCCCATCAAGCTTGATTGTTTAGTTTGTTTTAATTACCAATACAAAATTATTGCAATTACTAAAGGGAGTACCGATTTACTTATAAAAAAATAGTATTAAAGAAGAGGACTTGAGCATAGTTTTCTTAATATTACAGGGGTTCAGCTATAATTAAATATATATATATATATATATGAACTTGAACCCAATGCTCAAATTATTACACTTTGACCACTAAAATTTGTAAGAAAAACTAATTAATCATCTAATTAGTTAAATAAATTAATTTATACAAATAAAAAAATCAGTAGGGTCTATAGCTTGCCCCACTAGGTCACACCTTTGTCCACCCCTCATCACTATCGAGTAGTACAGGTGATTTGAAGCTGTTGGGACCATATAACACTCAGTGGGGACTACAACTCTTATGGAAGGCAAACATATAGAGCAGCTAGCAGCATACGCCAAATTAAGCAATTTGCTAAAGGACATTCATTCAGAGAGGGTAGGGCATTTATAAGGCTTGATTTGAGTTTGAATTAAAATATAAATAAATTTAAAATTTGATTTATTATTCAATTTTTTTTAAATTATAAATTTTTATTAATATTCGAATTATATTTATTTGAAAAGTTCAAATTGTTCAGGCTCGATCGAGATCGGTTTGACTCAGTAGCTAAACGAGTCTCAATCAAACCTTATTTCATACTCGATCAATAAATTTTGTTAACCAAATCTGAACAACTCAATAATCGGCTCGACTCAGTTCATTTATACCCCTACTTATTTATTTTACTAGCTCGGTTTGTTTCAATTTTTATTTATTAAAAAGAGTTCATTTTTTTATAAATTTTGTACAAAATACTATAATATCCTCAAATTTTATGCAATAATTTTATCATTATATTATCCTACTAAATTAGCAACTTAATACTTCTGCATAAAATAATATTATGTTAAATATTTGTAAATATTTCACACGAGTCTTTTTTTGTTCAACGTAAAACTTTTTCTGTGAGTAAATAATAGAAGGCATTCTAGAAAAAGTCATGCACATGCAAAGATTGTTAAAGCTATTCCTTGATTTATTTATTATTATTATTGTTATTTTCATTTTATCGACTTCATTACGAAACTAGTTTCGTTTTTTATCTTAATACTTGATTTCTTCCTAATTATATCATCATTATCGAAACTTTTAAAAGTCAATTTAAGACATTTTAAACTTAAAATTAAGATAACTTATTAAAAATTATATAATAATAAAATTTACAGTGAATAATACTTTTTAGATAGTATACAATATTCATATTGTATTGATTATTTTTAAAAAAATCTATATTAATTTTGAAAATATTTTAAGTTAACTTTAAAAAGTCAACAATGATCAAATAAGAAAAATGATATATATATATATATATATATATATTTGTATTGAAAATATTTTTTATATTGATATAATTATAATTCGGCTGAAATATTTTGTAATATATAACAACAAATATTAAATAATATAGAAGGGAGTGAATATTAAATAAATAGTTAATCCACCAAAGAAAATGTTGTGTTTCTTATGTTTTTTTTCTCTTGTTCTATATATGACAGAGACAAATATATCATTCGAACAAATGGGGGCCAACTTGCTTTTGGTTTTGCTTAGTAAAAATAAAAACATATGATTTACGGTTGGAGTGACAAATTTTTAAGTATTACTCACCTTGGAATCAATAACACTCGTATAATCATTTTTTTAATTATTGTATAAACGTCATATATTATATATTATGAGATGGGAGAGTATTATTTTTTTTTCTTTTACTACTCCTTCCGTCCCATGATAAAAGTCTTTATTACTATTTTGGATAGTCCTAAGTTAAATGTTCACTTTCTTTTAATGACCAAACCTTTACACATTTTTTCCTATTATACCCATAACATTAAATATCTCGTACTTTTCTTATTTTAATTCTCTCTCCATATTTAATAAGTATAGAGAGAGAATATTTTGAATTGAATAGCTAACCTACATTGAAAATAATAAATGACATTATTATGAGTAATTTTGTCATTTCATTCATCTTCTTAATATGCGTAAAAAATCTACCAAAACTTTTATGTCCAAGAGGGAGTACAAATTAAAGTATTTAAGGATGGATTATAGTACAACACACTTAGAACGGTGCAATCAATCCAAGATTAAGTGGTCTATGGATGGGATGGGATGGGATGGGGTTTTGGAGTTATTGGTTCATGTACCAGCTAGTGTGTATTAATTAGTAATGCCAAATGAATAAATTAATGAGTTGTTGATCAGTGGAGGAATTAATTAATGGCTTTAAGAAAGTTGTTCACTGTGTGCAACTTCTTTTGAAAAACTGAAATATATTACTCCATTAAAGATGAAACAATTACAATGAAAAAATTAAAATAGTAATAAATTTTTTTATATCTAAATAAAAGAGTTTTATTATAAATCTATCATTCAAATTAAACTCGATCCATAATAAAAGATGGGGAGACTATGGTTGTTAACTAAAAAGAAAAGAAGAAAAGAGAGATTGACAGGCTACCCAACTCTTCCATTATGCAAGTACTAGCTACTACTACTATATACTGCGATAAACACACCAAAAAAGTTGATGCATGATTAAATGCCCTGGGGACAGACAGACAGCCACCAAAATTGTCCTTATTCTAGCTAGCGATCGACTCAAAGATATCCATAAATTATCATGTCAATTACTCCATATAGAAAGTGCGTGCTTGTATTTTTAATTACTACTACTTAGTACGTAAAAGAGTTGTATGCATGGGTAAATCGGAAACAATTCATTTCTAATTGTGGCTGGCCCCATCTTCTTCCTGCTCCTTAATTCGATCACAAAATGGAAGTGTTTTTTGGTTTTCTCGATATTATTTTTAAGAATATTATTAAGATATATATATATATATATATATATATATATATATATATTCTATCTTATTATATAATTTTAAAATAATAATAATTAGCTGTTAGTTTAATTCGTAGGGTGATATGATAACAAAAGTATAAAACTGTGATAGCAAAATTAATTAAATATGATTTGATACTATTTCAAAAATTGGACTACTCATGTTTTATGAAAAATAGATTGACAAATGAAGGTTTTGGAGTATATTATATTATATATTATACAAAAGTGGTAAGTGGGTTAAAAAAGAAAGGTATGAAGATTAGATGGATAACATAATTAGGCATTGAAAAATAGAAATAACATGATTTTTGAATGGTCACATGTATATAGGTCCAAAGTACCAATCAAATACTCGATCCTATTAAATTAAATTAAAATTTACTATCATTAATTCCACTAATTTACTACTAGGACGTTTACATTTTGGGAAACTAAGAATATATTTGTTTTTTGTACTTTAGTGTCGTTTCCAACTCTAGTTCTATCTCTTTGAACAATAACTCCATTAGAAACAACCAAATAAAACTTAACTATCTATATGAATTATGATAGAAAGTCAGAATTAAACATAATGTGACTGATAATACGTACAATATTATTAATTAATTACATATAATGATCCGATCCGATCCGATTCTATCCTATCATCAACCCCCTCGATCATTATATATATATATGCATGAGCTCCATTACATTAATTAATCAACCTCATAAGGATTTGTTTGTTGAATCATTTAGGAGAGATCGATCATGTGCCATTACCACCACTTAACCATCCAGCCAGCCAGCCTACTTCAAGGGACTGACAGCAATCATATCAAATTAATAGCTAGCTAGAGTTTAAATGATTCCCCGCCTGCTTATATTATTATCAATATTATAATAAGTAATTACAAATATATTATTATTATTATTGTTGTTGTTGTTGTTGTTATCACAGAGATCTTCATCTCCATATATAATTGTCCTAAAGACCAACCACACCACAAGAGACAAGACCAGCTACATATATATATATATATATATATATATATATATATATATATATATATATATACTTGTAGTATGTTTCTATATTAATTTATAAGTATATCCTAGTCCTAGTATAAAATAACTTATCCCTATATAGCTCGTTGAAAAGGAAATTTACTGAAATCATTAATTATATAGCGGAAGCAATTGTTATATTTTATTATATTTATTATGTACAGATATTCAAGTGGCTTTATACTTTTAGATTTTAAATTAATATAATATAATATTTATATTATAAGGCTTAAAAACGTACAACAAATTATGCATGTATACTTGTATATACTTTTCAAAAACAACGATTTTATTAAATAAATTTATATCAATGTCAGCCAGTCGTTTTTTGGCAGCATTAATACCACTCTTCAAACATGCACATTTAATTTCCCTCTGGAGTGATCTATATACTCCCTTCTATTCATATTAAATGACATTTAGAGTTAAGCACACTTATTAAAAAATAACACAAAATATCTTTTATGTCCCTAATTAATTATTTCTCTCTCCACAATTATCTCTTCTCATTCTCCACAATTGTCTCTAATTAATTATTTCTCTCTCCACAATTGCATTTACTAAGCATATTAAATAGAGGGGTAAATTATGAAAAAATAGTGCAATATTGCATAGAGATTCCAAAACGACACTTATATAAAATAAAATTAAACTCCCTAAAACGTCATTTAATCTGAATAGAAGAGAGTATAACAAGTAGAGGAGGATACTATTTATCTCTAATTGTTCATATGAGAATTAAACGGATAATTCAAATTTTAAATTTAGTAGCAGATAATTTTATTTTCCATATATATTTGGGCCAGGCCCAGGGTCCATTCTAACTCATCCGATTCGTCTAGAAGACATAAGAGCCTCCTATTCCTTTGAACCATCTCTCTCTCTCTCTCTCTCTCTCTCTCTATATATATATATATATATATATATATATATATATTTCAGAAATGTCAAAAGGAAAAAAAATGCTCTAATAATAGACATGTGTGAAAGTGATCAACCCAGCCAAATTTTGGGAGTGGGTAGCTAACTAGAATATTACTACTATTAGTATTGTTTAATTCTAACGACAATAATGTAATGGAATGGGCACTCTGAAAAAAGTCATTCATAATGTAGATGCAAAGCTTACAAAAGCTAGCTACGAAATATATATATATATATATATATATATATATTTAAAATAAGATAGATCTTATTTTGAATTTGGATGAGAAAGTACAATAACAGTTCAGATTCATTTTAATTGATTTGGGCAGAAAAAGGTGGTGGGAGAGGAAGGAGGAGAGGAAATGAAAATGAGATTGTTAAAATAGAGAGAAAGAGTATTTTGTGTGTGTGTGTGTATATATATATATATATATATATGTATGTATCATGTATATATGTATGTCAGACCAGGGGCGGTTCTACCCTAGGGACAGGAGGGGCACCTGCCACTACTAAATTTTCAGTCCATGTGTAATATGTTTGTGCCTCTTTGGCTTCTTCCTTTTCCCTATAGTACATATTCCCATCACCGCCCTCTTTTTGTATAAGTGATTTTTTAAAGTAATTATGATTTTGTACTATTTTCCTTATTTCTCTCTCCATGTATAATATTTGGCTCAAAAAGTAAGTACTATCTTATACTTTCTTTTTTTTTTTTTAACTAATATCCTATAAAGTTTTTTAGTTGTAGAAAAAAAAATAAGAAATTTTTTTGACTCGAAAATACACTCATTTTTTTTATATTTTTTCTAATTAAAATTCAAAAACATCATTGTTCTTAAAAAAATTTCTTCTATTACAAAACCGACATTATCTCTTTTTGTTTTCATTCGCTTCCTTTTCTTTTATCACCAAATTAAAACTCAAAGATAAAAAGATAAGGTGTTAAAATTAAAGACTATTTACTTAGTTTTCTTTTATCGCGTGGCCTTTTATTCAATACTTTTGGATTTGTCACATTTGTACTATATTGGATTTTAATAAAAAATTAGTTGATTAAAAAATCATTCTAATATTTTTCTTATAAAAAATTATGAATATACATATATATATATATATATATATATATATATATATATATATATATATATATATATATATATATTAAACTTGACGACTTAAGTGTTGAGAAATTATATTGGATTTAGAAAAGTATATATATATAGTTATACTTTTTATTCTTAACAAAAAAAAAAAAATTTAAATTTGATCCCAATAAACTTTATGGCTAGATCCGCCCCTGTGTCAGACACGTCTCTCTATATTCATTCCATTATATTATATTATATTATATTATATATATATATATAATAGGCGTCCCCCATGGAGTTGGTATGATATATTACTAGATCATCTGATATGCGTGGCGCTCATTGAACTACATAAACTCGCACAAAACTAACAACTTACTCCGTATTATTTTAATTACAAGTATACATAGAACAAAAATTTCCTTAAATTTTGTAAATTAAGACAATGTTATGAGCTTTAAAATTTTGGTCTCAATTTTTGTATTATCGTTATATTAGTTGGATAGATATTATATATGTGCTTGGAGTTTGGTTATGCTATTAAATACCATTATTTGCTATTAAATTATTTTTTTTGCTCTAGTCAAAATTTCATCAGGCCAAAAAAGGGATTACTGTGGAGCAACTTTTTTTTAACCTTGTGTTGTAGCAGCTGGAGCAAAAAAATAAAATTAAAAAATTAACACAAGGTTAAGAAAGGGTTGCTCCACAGCAACCGGTTGTTGTTATATATATATATATATATATATATATATATATATATATATAAAGAATTTGAAATATAAATAAGAAACCAGAGAGAGCGCATACAAATTAAACACAGTCTTTATAAATAAGTAACTGATTTGAATTAATAATACAAGTTATGTACAATCTAAGAATGGAAAATAAAACAAGTACTTAAGAAATTAAAACATTTAACTAGAGAATTGGAGAAGAGGGTTAAGTAGGGTCGATCGGAGGTAGAAACTAAAGATTAATCGAGAGAGAGAGCTGAAGGTCTTTCTAAGTTTCAAAATCGATTTTGCTAAATGAGCTCGCCTTCCTTTTATTGAACAAGGAAAGGAACTATTACATTTACAGGTAAAGTAAGAAACATTTTACTAAGGTAAAAGTGATTTACTAAAGTAAAAGCAAAAGTAAAAACAAGTTACTAAGGTAAAAGCAAAAATAAAAGTATGCATAAGCAATCGTTGATAAACAAGATGCTAACTTTGACTATTACAGACGCCAATTAATTTGGCCGATAACTTTTGACTCGACGCGCTTTCGGTGGAAAAGAGCCTCCTTTCTTCGTTGAGCTACTTTTACGAGAAAGTGGAATCATTTTGACTGGTCACGGCAAAGTGTCTTTGGTGATTATGAGCGATGATCGGGTCACGAAAGCAGTCTTGCTTATCGAACATTAATCGTCACGGAGAAAGTCGGGTCGTCACTGAAAAGAATCGATAAAACTGTTGACGTCGGTCGAAAGGGTCTGAGCATCCACGAAGGTTGATGGTGCCGTAAGGATCGTGATGCATTCATCATCATCTTCGCAAATCGATTAATGAATCATTCGGGAAGAGTTCGAGGAATGCCAGAAGCTTCTTCGTGTAACTCATCAATTCTTTTATTGAGGGCTTCGAGTAATAAGTTTTAACTCACTACCGAGCAATCTTTGAAATCGTAAATGCTACACGGAGCAGGAAGAACTTCAGGAACCGGTTTTTAACTTAGATTCTTTTGAAGTCTTTTTCGACTTGAGGAAGAGGGTTCTAAAGGAATGACCTTAGAATCCTTAGCTTTGAATAACTGGGAATCGATCGGGCCGGAATAGGCAACAGGAAATTCTTGTTGAACTCGACCTATGATTCGTTAACGCCGAACTTATCCCACCACTTGATGTAGAAAAGCGGGAAAGTCGAGGAGTGGATCAAACGATAATCGCCAATTACTAGCAACAGAGGGTGGTGAGAGATACCGTATTGCCATTCGAGGATCCGGGGAACTTTGTATTTACTAACAAAGAGGAGAGTGAGAGGAATGTTCTCATTCTTTGAATCAGTTTACTATTATTAGCAAAATGAGTAACTTGAACTTTAAGGGTTGGGAAGAAGGTCATAAGGTAGAACCACGCCTATACCACCGGAGAACGAACCAATAAGGAATTGGACTTTTGAATTTATGATCGAATTGAATAAACCAGAATGACTATGGGACTCATTCGATGAAGGAGAACCTTATACCAAAGCGCCAATATAATCATAAAAACAAAAGGGATTGCTATGACTAGAGAGATCCATTAGATCGGAGGGATTTTTACCCCAATCTGAAATATGAAGGAATTGTTTAATATACAAAGAATGATAAAGGACTTTTGATTTATCATTGTTTGCATAAATAGGTTTGATATTTACTGAATCAGTTTCAAGGAGAATGTCTTTATAATAAACAAGAGACTTATAAGGAGCGTATGGAGGAAAATGCCAACCAGGAGGGAAAAACTGGGCAGCAAGCTTAACTGGATCATTTTTTGGCTTCATATATGGTTCGATATGGAACAAGTAACTTTCCCATTTGAGCACATGCTCAGAAGGTCGTCCTTGTTGATAAGGTCGTCCTTGTTGGGAAGGGGGTACCTAATCCACTCTAAGACCTTGTTTAATGGTTTGTAATTGATAACTAAACGAGGAACACCTCTTTCTTTTTCTGCTTCATTGTTGACATAAAAAGCAGAGCAAGACCAAGGGGATTTATTAGGTATAATTAACACTTTATTGAGGAGATCATTGATTTCATTCTTACATAACTCCATTTGTTTCACGACTCATCCGAATAGGCCAAATTTTAGTGGGAATCAAATGTTCTTTGAATTCCTTAGCATAAGGAAGCCTAACCATATATGTTTTCTCGTGCTAAAAGGCATTGGGGAATCGAACAAAGGTTATTCTTCATGTATGTTTTAACTTTTCAATTTTTAACCGAACCTCTTCATTTTGAAGTTGTTCTTCAATTCTTTTATATTTGATTTCTTCTTCAAGAAATTCAAATGTGTAGATTTACTGGGTTTATTAATCTCAATGATTTGAAAATGGATTCTTCTTGAATAAATTTTAAATCTCTTTCTTTGGTTTAATAAGAAACTTAAATGTTATTTTCTTTCCTAAATGTTTACTGAGTTAACCCTTCATTACTAGTAGTAAATGGGTATAATAAATATATAAATGGTAAACCCAAAATAATTTTGTCTGTAAGATTGCGAATCAAAACAATTGCTTCCGCCCCAAATGGTATCAGAGCCAAGTGTTTGTTCGCTTTTAGCGCAAAGAAGATCTTTTAATTTACTCCATTAAACCTGTTTTCAAAAATTCTTTTTTTGTTCTTACCTGGAAGTCACCTAACTTATCAAGAACACCTTGTTAGTTTATCAATATTAGGTAAGTCTTTTGTCTTGACGATACAGAGGTTTTTTGAACAATAGGGAATATGAGTCTCCGGTTAAGAAATGCGAATGGAAGATAAAAAGTGAATGGTATTTTTGAAGGTCGATTGTAATAATGAGGAGGTTATTTACCTCTACTCATTATTATCGGGTTCAAAAATATTCACTTTATCTTCCATTCGCAATTCTTACCGAATGGTACTCATACCGAGGTTATTGTTCAAAAAACCATGTAATCGTCAAGACAAGAGACTTACCTAGGCCGACAACGAAACGGGAAAGTTACTTGTTCCATATCGAACCATATATGAAGCCAAAAATGATCCGATTAAGCTTTACGCCCTTTTTCCCTCTCCGGTTGACATTTTCCTCCATACGCTCCTTATAAGTCTCTTGTTTATTATAAAGACATTCTCCTCAAACCCGATTCAAGTAAATATCAAACCTATTTATGCAAAACAATGATAAATCAAAAGTTCTTTATCATTCTTCAGTATATTAAACAATTCCTTCATATTTGATTGGGGTAAAATCCTCCGATCTAATGGATCTCCGGTCATAAGAATCCCTTTTGTTTTTATGATTATATTGACGCCTGGTATAAGGTTCTCCTTCATCAGAATGAGTCCCATAGTCATTCCTGGTTTATTCAATTCGATCATAAATTCAAAAGTCCAATTCCTTATTGGTTCGTCCTCTGGTGGTATAGGCGTGGTTCTACCCATGACCTCCTTCCCGACCCCCTTAAAGTTCAAGTTATTCATTTTGCTAATAATAGTAAACTGATTCAAAGAATGAGAACATTCCTCTCACTCTCCTCTTTGTTAGTAAATACAAAGTTCCTGGATCCTCAAATGGCAATACACAGATCTCACCACCCCTCTGTTTGCTAGTAATTGGCGATTATCGCCGATCCACTCCTCGACTTTCCCGCTTTTTTCTACATTAAGTGGTGGGATAAGTTCGACGTTAATCGTAATCATGTGTCGAGTTCAACAGAATTTCTGCTGCCCTATTCCAGCCCATCAATTCCCGCTTATTCAAAGCTAAGGATTCTAAGGTCATTCCTTTTGAACCCTCTTCCTCAAGTCGAAAAAGACTTCAAAAGAATCTAAGTTAAAACCATCCCTCTGAGTTCTTCCTTCCGTAGCATTTCGATTTCAAAGATTGTCTTCGGTAGTGAGTTAAAACTTATTGCTCAAGCCCTCAATAAAAGAATTGATGAGTTACGAAGAAGCCTCTCAGCATTCCTCGCCTTCTTCCCAGAATGATTGATTAGCCAATTTGCGTAAGATGATGGTCTGTCAGACGATCCTTACTAAGCACCATCAACCTTCAGGATGCTCAGACCCATTCACCGACGTCAGCGCTTTTTTATCACATCGCTCAGCAACAAAGACTCTCCCAAAACGATTAATGTTCAAGAAGAAGCAAAGACTCATCCTCTACTGACAATCATCGTTCATAATCACCAAAGACTGCCCGTGACCGGTTAAATGATTTCACTTTCGTCGAAAGTAGCTCAACAAGAAAAGGAGGCTCTTTTCCACCAAAGCGTCGAGTCAAAAGTTGTCGGCCATTGTCAAAAAAAGCGTCTGTAATAGTAAAGTTAGCACTGTTTATCAACAAATGCTTCATTCGTACTTTTACTTTTGCTTTTACCTTAGTAACTTGTTTTTACTTTTGCTTTTACTTTAATAAATCACTTTTACCTTAGTAAAATATTTCTTACTTTACCCAGGTAAATGTAATAGTTTCCTTTCCTTGTTCTATAAAAGGAAGGCGAGCTCATTTGGCAAATCAGTTTTTCAGAAACTTAGAAAGACCCTGAGCTCTCTCTCTCAGATTAATCTTTAGTTTCTACCTCTGATCAGCCTACTTAACCCCTCTTCTCCAATTCTCTAGTTAAATGTTTTAATATATATATATATATATATATATATATATATATATATAATGTAATCGATCACTCAAAATATCAGATTATGAAAAAATTTGCCCATAAAATATTAAAAAAAATTAATTGTTTTAAAAAAAAACAAAAAAAAATCCGAATTTTACTCCCATTCGAAAGTCCAGATCTGATCCTGACCCTATATATATATATATATATATATATATATATATATATATAATGGGAGAGCGGATGGTGACACCAGTCTTGAGGTTGTGTCACAAATCTCCTTCTCCTTTTGTCCCTAACTACAAGTTTGGTTGTATTATAATTTTGTACTCTTCTTTTTATTCTCTTTTGAAAAAAATTGCAAACGCAACGCGTTACTTTTTTAATTCCATTCTCTAAATTTGATAAAATTACTATAATATCTTTATAGCAATTGACACGCAATGTGTCACGATGACTTGTCTATATAAATAGACTCAAGATTTAATAACTCAAATTTTTGATTAAGTTGAGTTCTAAATATAGACAATGATTTTCTTTATTTTAAATAAATAGAAATTTTTTATTTTATAATTTAAATTTAAAATATATTAAAATATAACATCATGTTAATAGAAGAGAAATATGATTTAATTTCTTGTGTATACACATGCATGCCATGCGTGGACTCGGAACCCAGTTCTTTCCCAACAACTATCTCCGCATTTTATCATGTAACAAATTATTTTTACTCCAGTGCTATACACTATAACCTTATAAAATTAATTTTACTCCATTAGAATGGACTGATTACTGATAAATGCATTTATCATCTTCATGCAAAATACAAGTGTTATTTATTTACTATATCTATCTATTTCAAAATATATCTAATTAAAGTGAATTTGAAATATTTTGAAATTTTAAATGGATGAGATTCTTTTAAATCTTGAAAACAATAATATAATTAAAACTTGTAATTCAATATTAATTTTTAGATATTATACAATATTCATAATTATATTGATTAAAATAAATTCATATCAGTTACGTTTTAGGTTAATTTGAAATAATCTCAAATTGACTTCAAAAAAAAAAACTAAAATGACTCGTATGCTTTTAAACTGTGAGAGTATGCAAGAAATTATGACAACTTAGGTGCTGTTTATTTACATCTGATTGTCTCTTAATGGACTGCCTCTTATTGGCATGATGCTGTTTGTTTTTGTTTTTGTTACCTCTGAATGCCTCATAATCGGTAAGACATAAAATGAAATTTTAATAATTAAGAGGTACCTCTTAATGAAATTTTTTGATAAATTTTTTTTATATGAATATATTCAACAATATTATGCACAGTTTTATTAAATTGAATATTTAAAATTATTAAATAAAATTTTACCCTTTAAAATGGTAAAATAGTGTCATTAAGAGACAACTTATTTTTTAGTTATCAAACAATCTTTTAAATTCAGACCTCATAACCATTCAGATGATCTAATTTATTAAGACATCATAATCATTCAGATCTTAATTCTCAAGTTTATCATACACAACCTTATTTGTATATATTAATATTGGAAGTTTGGAACATCCGATCCATAATCAAGTCACTGTGGATGAGAGATTCTTCCAAAGAGCTATATAGCTAACAATAAAAGAAATTAGCCTAGCTAACACTACAAAAAAATAGGTCATTGGCGACGGCATCATTAGCGACGGCAGTATCCCCGTCGCCAATAACCTTATTCTCGATGGCATAGCCGTCGCTAATGAGGCCCGTCGAGAATGACCCTTTCCGGGCCTAGATTTGGTGGGAATTTTTTGGCGCGGTGGAAAAAGAACATAGACGACAGCATGTGCCGTCGGTATTGAGTGTCGTCGAGAATGGGTTTGTATTTACTTTCGGTAACTTAGATTTTTTTCATTTCTGCTGTTCATTTTCTCCTTCTCCTTCCTCGCACCGTCGCCGATCGCTTCTTTCCGTCCGCCATTCATGGTGCTCTCTCTTGTCTTCGCACCTCTCTTCCCGTAAATCATCTCTCGACTGAGCAAGGTAATATCTTCCCAATTTCAATTTTCCCCCAAATATAACCTAATAATCCCTTCCTCTACAATTTCACTCTATTTTCCCCAAATATCAATTGCATTGCAGTGTATTACTATTTCAAATGTTTGCTAGTTTACATAAAATTTTAAGTCGAAATATTGTAGTGTATTTGCAGTGTACAAGACCTTATTGCAATTTCAAATGTTTGCAAGTTTAATTTACATGAAAATTATATTGCAGTGTATGTATATATATTGCGATTGTATAAATTGCTCAAACTCCATTGCATCTCTAGCGCTTTTTCTTTCAGTCTTATGATATGTTATTTGTTTGATTTTCACTTTGAGTCCATTGTTTAATTTTCTTAATTCCATTACAGCTGCTTTCATGATTGCTTATGTTATGTATAATGGGGGAAGTGGAATTTTTATATGCAAACTTGAGGCCACATAGAGAATAAGATATAGTATTATTTAAGTAACTAACCCACCCCCTGCTTTATCATTACTTATTTAAGATTTATTAAAAGTATTTTTTTCAATACTTATTCTTAAATATAGTTAGTGTTTAGGTTAGTGGTGGTGACATGGTATTGAAATTATATTATTATATTAAAGGATATTATGTCATTTTGTTAAAGCGCGTGATGTTATTTGATTAAACGCATCGTGATGCTAAACGCATGATGCTATTTCATTTTTCTTCGATATGCTTTATTTGTTTAATATTACTAATCATAGATGTGCAATCTTTGTAATATTTTTTCTTTCCATTTTAGGCTTGTGTTGTGACGCCCCCAAAATTAGGTATACATCACCCATCTTGGGTCGCCACTTACATGGTATGTAATTTAAATACAACTTACTAACATAAGCTGCCGTGGTATGCAATACGACATAAAGCGTGAGTTTAAATACAATTATCGTCTACTAGATATTATACAAACTCAAAAAAGAGTCCTCATTACAATTATTATCACTTTATTTCACGAATAGTGAGGACTACTAATGCTATCTTGAGGACCATCACTCGTTTCCCCGACTCGTCCCGGACTATATTCTCATTTCACAAGAGAACGGTGAGAAAGAAATGGTGAGCTCAACTAGCCCGAGAAGAAATATTATGACTAAGATAATGCGAGAATAAATTATCAATAGTCTTCATCAATGTTAAACCGATAAAATACAATAGACAACCGGTTTAAGCTGCGGCCGAATATCTAATCCATTAAAAAGTCGAGTAGAAAATAAAGTCTACTATCTTTTAGGTTTTAAAAGTTTTTCATCCTTTATTATAGTTGAGACTCATCTTTAATAAATATTCCACATCATCGAATCACCCCTGCACCTTCTGCCGAGGATATTCTTTAGTATCACGACCACAATTATTCATGCACTACGGGCGAGAATATTTGTGTATTCATTAATGGTCATGATCATGCCAACAAGCGTCCACCAATACTACTGCCCCGCGAGGATTTTTATCACATCATTTGTAACATTACATCGGCATGATTACAAGAATAATCTCTCGGTCATAATCATACCAAGTCCATCTATACACTACAGAATACGAGATGACTTTCAACATAATATAAACATGAGGATGATGACAATGATATAAGAATTGATAAAACAAGTTCAAGAATTATTTTATCCGAGAATTATTAACGTCCAAATTATCAACATAATCTTTGTTTTGTAGAGTAAAATTCAAGAATGATCGGAAGAATATTTTCATGAAAAGATCTTTGGATGAAACGCAAATATCAAGGATATTCTACTAATTTCATGGAGTATAGAAGTCAAAGTTTTAACCAATTTGGGTATAATAAAGAATGGAATAGCAAAAGAAATCACCATGCATACGACGATAGGCCATGCAGACGAGTTATTCAATGAGAATAATAAAGAAGCGGAACGGTCGGTGAAATTCACACCAAGCAGGATGTTCAAAGAATAATAAAGATGGAACCGGATCCGTAAAAACACAGATAGGATATTCCAGCGGAATAATAATAAAAGCGGAACCGAAGTAAAATTGTAAAAACACATTGATGAGGATGTTCCAAAGTAATAATAAAGACGGAACCGGTGGGTGTAAAACACGAGCGAGGATGTTCCAGCAGAATAATAATAAAAAGGCGGAACCGAGTCCGGTGTAAAACACACGAGATAGGATATTCCAATGAGAATAATAAAGAGCGGAACCCGGTCGGTGTAAAACACATGCATGAGCAAGGATGTTCAACGAGAATAATAAAGAGCGGAACCAGTCGGTGTAAAACACATGAGCAGGATGTTCCAGCGAGAATAATAATAAAAGCGGAACCAGTTAAAAGTGTAAAACACACACATGAGGATGTTCCAAGAATAATAGAAGAATGTCACCAAGTATAGGGTAAACCAGCGTATCTGAGTTATTCCAATGAGAATAATAAGCGATGGAATAACAACAGTTCTCTTCATGAATAAGAAAGAATAACACCCCTTACATTTTGGTAGGAGATTGAATCTTTATGACGGTGTAGTAACAAAATACTCTTCTTCTTTCTCTCTTATTCTCTCTATACTTTCTCTCTCTATAGCTTGAATGAATTAAGTGAAAATAATGAAGCCCTAGGCCTCTATTTATAGAAGATTTCTAGCTTAGCTTTTCTTAGTGTGAAAAGGCAAGTGGCTTGACGACTAATGATGTGAAAAGAAAAGTGGTTTGGCGCCGTAATGTGAAACGACAAGTGGTTCGACGCTTTGTAATGTGAAGCGACAAGTGGTTCGACGTCTGGTAAAGGTAATTACTATTAACGAAGATAAATACTATTGTGAAGGTAAATACTATTCACAAGGGTAATTCTTATTGCGAAGGTAAATACTATTCACAAGGGTAATTACTATTGATGAAGGTAAATACTATTCACAAGGGTAATTACTATTGACGAAGGTAATTACTATTGTGAAGGTAAATATTATTGTGAAGAGACTCTTAGATGATGACATATGAGCCCCCCATAAAATAATCAAACTTACCACAAATCATTTTTTTTTCATCAACACATATTTAATCTTTCAACAATTATTAATCATTTATAACTTGTCGTCTCAATTATTGATTTAATCTTTATAACATATTATCGGATGATATTGTGACAATAATTGAATCAATAATATAAGAGATATGATGCGTGAATTACTTTGTAGTAATAATTGAGCATAGGTGAGTGACTTCTCACGTAAGCATCGATAATCAATCTTAGTGTCTTTCTTATGCAACTACGGCGTACATTGTACTTTTACCACCGGGTAGTTCAACAGTTTTAACGGTAACACCTCCGCCGTTATTTTTATAAAATATTTTTTCGTTTTCTCAATCAAACAATAATTACATTGTGGGGTCCACCAATGATTGAGTAGTTATGCGAATATTCCCTAAAAAGAATATTCCCAGACCAAACGAATATTTTATAACAACTTGCATACTTTGCAAAATTTATAAATATTACCACAACTATAACATTATATCAAATTTATTCCATAATATTCAAAAATAATATTTATAGAAAAATTCATCTTTATTTATAAAAAGTGGGGTCTTACAACCTCCCTTCTTATGAAATTTCCCTCGAAATTAGAAGTGTATACACTGGTATGTCGAAGAGGTAAGGATACCTTGATTTCATTTGATTCTAACTCCCAAGTCATTTCCTCAACATCGTGGTTCCTCCACAAAACTTTGACTTGAGGTATAACCTTGGGCGTAGAATATGTTCCTTCTTATCAAAATTTGAGCAGGAACCTCTTCATACGTCAAATCTTCCGCTATTTTCGTCCGGTTCTAACTCAATAATATGGTTCGGGTCTTTCACATATTTACGTAACATAGATATATGAAAAGCGTTATGAACACGACGAGACATATTTGGCGGTAAAAGCGAGTCTATAGGCCACAGTTCCTACTCGATCGAGGATTAAAATGGACCGATGAATCGAGGGTTAAGTTTTCCTCTCTTTCCAAATCTTGTAACTCCTTTCCATGGAGCGACTCTTAACAACACATGATCTCCTATATCGAATTCCCGTCCTTTCGATGAAGATCAAGATAACTCTTTTATCGATTTTGTGAGGTTTTTATACGTTGTTGGATCGTTTGAATCTTTTTCGTAGTCATACGTACCAACTCCGGTCCCAACAACGTTGCTTTCACCCACCTCATCCTAGCATCTTTGGAGAACGACACTTTCTTCCATACAACGCTCGAATGGAGCCATGCCGATACTTGCTTGATAAGCTGTTGTTGTAGGAAAACTCCACCAATGGTAAGAACTTGTCAACTACCCCTTGAAATCAAGGACACGAGTCTTAATAGATCTTCAAGAGTTTGAATAGTCCTCTCCATTGTCCGTAAAATACGAGGATGATATGCCGAAGCTAAATCGTGAAAGTCGTGCCCATAGCTTTTTGCAAACTAACCCAAAATCGTGAAGTGAATCTTGGGTCTCGATCGAAACTATGGATACCAAAGATACCATGCAGATCTTACAATCTCGTTTATATACATCTGAGCAAGGCGTTCAAGTGTATAAGTTTCTCGTATCGGTAAGAAATGAGCGGACTTGGTCAATCTATCAACAATGACCCAAATCGCATCAATGCCTTGATAAACCTTAGGAAGGCCGCAGAACGAAATCCATGGTAATGTGCTCCCACTTCCATTCTAGAATTTCAAGTGGTTGCTGATGGACCTTTTGGTACTTGATGCTCCGCTTTAACTCGTTGACAAGTTAAACACCTTGAGATAAATAAATAGCTATCTCTCTCTTCATATTGCTCCACCAAAATGTATAGCGAATATCATGATACATTTTGGTACTCCGAGATGGATTGCAAATGGTGTGTTGTGCGCCTCCATCATGATATTATACTTTAAATAAGGGTCGTTTAGGAACACAAAGTCTGGAGTTGACTCAAGTATTCCTTCTTCATCGATTCTTGCTTCGGCATAGCACCTTCTTGCACTTTCTTTCTTCATACGCATCGGCTCCAGTGCGTGTAGCAGCAAGCGACTTTAACTTTATCGATTAAAAGTCGGTTCTACTCAGTATCTTGCTATCATCACATGCGTCCACAGAGTCTTTAACTCTATCTCCATCCTTTGCAAGTCACACAAAATGGGCCTTTGCGTTGACAATATCGCTTTTCGTACTTGCATATGATTTTCTACTCATCGTCATCACTACCACGTTCGCTTTTCGGGATGGTATTGGATGGTATGATCATAATCTTTCACAGATTCAAGCCAACGTCGTTGTCGCATGTTGAGTTCCTTTTGAGTGAAGAAATATTTGAGGCTTTTATGATCCGTAAAGATCTCCACTTTCTCCTCATACAAGTAATGCCTCCAAATTTTAAAGTGCAAAGACAACACCGCCAACTCTAGATCATGAGTAGGATAATTCCTCTCATATTCTTTGAGTTGTCATGAGGCATAGGCTATAACTTTTCCATGTTGCATAAGAACACATCCCAACCCTTTGCAGAAGCATCACTTTGTAGATGACAAATCCTCCGAGCCAGATGGTATTGTCGTAGCAGTCTTTGAAATAAGTCTCTCTTGAGTTCTTGAAAACTCTTCTCATATTCTTCGCTCCAACCGAACTTTGTATCTTTCCAAAGTCATTTGAGTCGATGGAGTAGCGATTCGAGAAAATCCTTCCACGAATCTCCGATAATAACAAATTAAGCCGAGAAAGCTACGACTTCGATCATCGATTTAAGTTGTTCCCAGCTTTGAATAGCTTCAATCTTTCTTTGGTCGGCGGATATTCCATGACTTGATACCACGTGCCCGAGGAATGCTACTTCTTCTTGACGAACTCGCATTTCTTCACCTTGGCATAAAGCTTATATTCACAAAGTTTTTGGAGTGTCGACCTCAAGTGTTGCTTTCATGATCTTCACTACTTTTGGAATAAATAAGGATGTCATCAATAAAGACGACCACAAAGTGATCTAAATATTCTTTGAATACTCGGTTCATCATATCCATGAAAAGCAGGAGCATTAGTCAATCCAAAAGACATGACTAGGAATTCATAATGCCCGTCTTCGGAGTTCTCAAAGTCGTCTTTGGAATGTCGTGATTCTAATCTTCAATTGGTGATATCCGGAACGAAGATCAATCTTTGAAAAGAATTTGGCTCCTTGCAATCGGGTCAAACAGTCATCAATACGTGGCAATGGATACTATTTTTGATGGTGACATGATTCAACTCCCAATAATCAATACAAAGTCGCATACTCCCATCTTTCTTCTTCACGAATAGAACATGAGCACCCCAAGGAGAAGTACATGGGACGAATAAAGCCGATGTCTAACAATTCCTGCGATTGGGTCCTTAACTCCACGAAGTTAAATAGAGCCATTCGATATGGGGCTTTGGAAATAGGTTTTGTCTTTGGGTTCAAGGTCGATACAAAATTCAATTTCACGCTCTGGGGGTAGGCCAGGAAGTTCTTCAGGGAATACGTCAGGAAATTTATTAACAATAGAAATATCGTTCAAAACTGGCGTATTTTTGTTTAAATCTGTGACATGAGCTAAGAAAGCTTGACATCCGTTTTTCAATAAACGAATAGCTTTATGGCTTGAGATGACCGTGATTGATTTTAATGGTTTGGTCGTTTGAATTCGCATAATAGGTTGATTAGGAATATGAAAGCTAACAACCTTACGAAAACAATCAATTTTGCATGATAAGTAGTTAACCAATCAATCCACAGAATCACGTCAAATGCAAGTATTTTTAATGAAATAAGATCGATGTGGTAATGTGAAGGTACCGATTTGAACCAAACAAGACTTATAACAAAGTGGATGTAATGAAGGTTTCTCCCAACGGAGTTTCCATGAGATAAGTCAAAGTCTAATTTCTCCGAGTCAAATTTAATCGATGAAGCGCAAGTAGGAGAAATAAAAGAATGGATAGAACCGATATCAAATAAAGTATAGACTTCATTAGAGTTTATGATAAGCTTACCCGTGATGACCTCATTCGGATTCCTTGCTCTTTGGGAGGTCACAACAAACGCCTCCTTACACTTCTGGGTTTTGAATTTTACGGGATGGCCTTTGGTGCCTCCATCCTAATTTGAATTTGTCTTGATGAAACGACAAAATCGAGCTAAGTGACCTTCTCTTCCACAATTATAACATGCTTTTTGACTGGCGCATAGCGCAGTTTTGATCGATGTGTCCTCTCTCCGCATTTGAAGCATATGATAGGTGGTCTTTCTCCTTCCTTAACAATGGGTCTTTGGTCTTGACGTCTTTCCATCATTGTTGAATCTCCTTTTCTTGAAATGTCCATTCTTATTGTTTTGCCTACGATTACACAAAGTGGTTACCGTATATCCGGCTTTGTTGATTCCTCCACGCTTGTTGTCACCGCTTCGATGACTACTCTCGTTGGTATTATAATTTTGTTACCGCTTCTCTTTTAGTTGTGTTGACTCATTATCGCGTTCCACTAATCGAGCCCTATTTACAACATCCGAATACAAACACGGTTTATGAGAAATAAGATGTTGGACGTATCTCGACTTCAAACCTCTTAAAAACATTCGCGCCATTCTTTCTTCATTATCCACCTGAGTGGGGCCAAACCGTGATAACTCCGCAAATTTTGCCTCGTATTGCGACACGGTCGTATTGTTTTGTTCAACTTGATAAATTCCACCTCCTTCACGTATGGCGAATACTTTCGGGAAAGTATTTGTCGTTGAACGACTCTGGAACTTCTCCCAAGATATCTTGAAGACAACGAGTTGAGTACATTTTACCGATTCCCACAATTAATCCGCCTCTTCCACGCAACATAAAGCGTGCAAAGGGAACCTTTTGCTCCTCTGAGCATCCCAAGACATCAAATATCTTGGTAATCTGCTTTATCCATGCTTCCGCGAAGTGGTTTTGGCTCTCTCCCTTAAACTCCGGTGGTCCCGGCTCCTTGAATTGTTTAGCGGTGTGACCGCCGAGAGTTTTCCGTGTTTCCACCTACGTTTTGGACGAGATTCGCTCTCGCTTCATTGTTGCATAAATTGCATAAAGCCTCTAAACATTTGATCATTCATCATTTGGTCGGTGTTGTTGTTTGCATGAGGATTGTCGCCTTCCGATGCACATTATCCCGATTATTGATATGTGGTGAATCAACGATCGCTGCGGCTCCATTCTTATTCTCAATATTCTCGGATGTCATTTTTAAATCGCCACAAAACAAAAGGTTAATTGACATGTAACAAATTATCCCTATCTTCCGACCAACCAATAAAATAAGACATAAACTTAGGTAGGTCATTAAATGCTAAAGGTATTCCCGTCTCTCACCTCCTAGTACTATTCTCACATCTTAGCCAGGATCATATCCCTAAGCTCGATATCTGAATGGCGCCCCCAAAATTAGGTATACATCACCCATCTTGGGTCGCCACTTACATGGTATGTAATTTAAATACAACTTCTTAACATAAGCGTAGGTATGCAATACGACATAAAGCGTGAGTTTTAAATACAATTATCGCTCTACTAGATATTATACAAACTCAAAAGGAGTCCTCATTACAATTATTATCACACTATTTCACGAATAGTGAGGACTACTAATGCTATCTTCGGGACCATCACTCGTTTCCCGACTCGTCCCAAATTATATTCTCATTTCACAGAAGAGAATAGTGAAAGAAAGGGTGAGCTCAACTAGCCCAAAGAAGAAATATTATGACTAAGATAATGCAGAATAAATTATCAATAGTCTTCATCAATGTTAAACCGATAAAATACAATAGACAACCGGTTTAAGCTGCGGTGAATACGCAATCCATTAAAAGAGTCAAGTAGAAAATAAAGTCTACTATCTTTTAGGTTTTAAAAGTTTTTCATCACATTTGTTATAATTGAGACTCAACTTTAATAAATATTCCACATCATCGAATCACCCCCACACTTTACGGCCGAGGATATTCTTTAGTATCACGACCACAATTATTCATGCACTACTACGGGCCAAGAATATTTGTGTATTCATTAATGGTCATGATCATGCCAACAAGCTGTCCACCAATGCACTACTGACCATCGAGGATTTTTATCACATCATTTGTAACATTACGGTCATGATTACACCGAATAATCTCTCGGTCATAATCATACCAAGTCCATCTATGCCTATGTGCCACCAGATGACTTTCAACATAATATAAACATGAGGATGATGACAATGATATAAGAATTCAATAAAATAAGTTCAAGAATTATTTTATCCAGAATTATTAACGTCAAATTATCAACATGATACTTGTTTTGTAGAGTAAAATTCAAGAATGATC
Organism: Panax quinquefolius; assembly: GCA_020205615.1. Lineage (NCBI taxonomy): Eukaryota > Viridiplantae > Streptophyta > Magnoliopsida > Apiales > Araliaceae > Panax > Panax quinquefolius. The sequence goes on along the minus strand of CM035161.1, from coordinate 142,118,561 downwards.
GGAAGAATATTTTCATGAAAGATTTGGATGAAACGCAAATATCAAGGATATTCTACTAATTTCATGGAGTATAGAAGTCAAAGTTTTAACCATTTGGGTATAATAAAGAATGGAATAACAAAAGAAATCACCACGCATGCGATAATCTTATGCACGAGTTATTCCAGCAGAATAATAAAGAACGGAACCGGTCGGTGAATTCACTGCAATGACAGGATGTTCCACAGAATAATAAAGATGGAACCGGATCCGGTGTAAAACACACAGATAGGATATTCAGCGAGAATAATAAAAAGCGGAACCGAACCAGTCCCTGTAAAACACATGAGCATGGATGTTCCAAGCAGAATAATAAAGAGCGGAACCAGTCGGTGTAAAACACATGCACATGATGTTCCAACGAGAATAATAAAGAGCGGAACAGGTCCGGTGTAAAACACATAAACGAGGATGTTCCAAATGAGAATAATAATAAAGACGGAACCGCAGTCCCAGATATAAAACATGCATGTGATGTTCCAGCAGAATAATAGAAGAATGTCACCAAGTATAGGGTAAACCAGCGATATCAAAGTTATTCCAATGTAATAATAAGCAATGGAATAACAATGAGTTCTCTTCATGAATAAGAAAGAATAATTGTGACGCCCCCAAAATTAGGTATACATCACCCATCTTGGGTCGCCACTTACATGGTATGTAATTTAAATACAACTTATTAACATAACTGTCTTTCACAATACGACATAAAGCGTGAGTTTAAATACAAATATCGTCTACTAGATATTATACAAACTCAAACAAAAAGTCCTCATTACAATTATTATCACACTATTTCACGAATAGTGAGGGACTACAAATGCTATCTTCGGGACCATCACTGTTTCCCGACTCGTCCCATTTATATTCTCATTTCACGAAGAGAAACGGTGAAAGAAAGGGTGAGCTCAACTAGCCCAAGAAGAAATATTATGACTAAGATAATGCGAGAATTAATTATCAATAGTCTTCAACAATGTTAAACCGATAAAATACAATGTATAAACCGGTTTAAGCTGCTGCAATGGAATATCAATCCATTAAAAGAGTCAGTAGAAAATAAAATCTACTATCTTTTATGATTTAAAAGGTTTTTCATCATCGTTATAGTTGAGACTCAAACTTTTAATAAATAATCCACATCATCGAATCACCCCGCACTACGGCCGAGGATATTCTTTAGTATCACGACCACAATTATTCCGCACTACGGCCAAGAATAGTTGTGTATTCATTAATGGTCATGATCATGCCAACAAAGCATCCATCAATGCACTACTACTAATCGAGGATTTTTACCACATCATTTGTAACATTACGGCCATGATTACATCGAATAATCCCTCGGTCATAATCATACCAAGTCCATCCATGCTCTACAGCCATGAGATGACTTTAAAAAAAATATAAACATGAGGATGATGACAATGATATAAGAATTCAATAAAACAAGTTCAAGAATTATTTTATCCAGAATTATTAACGTCCAAATTGTCAACATGATCATTGCTTTGTAGAGTAAAATTCAAGAATGATCGGAAGAATATTTCCATGAAAAGATATTGGATGAAACGCAAATATCAAGGATATTCTACTAATTTCATGGAGTATAAGTCAAAGTTTTAACTTATTTGGGTATAATAAAGAATGGAATAACAAAAGAAATCACCACGCATGCGATTACTTCGCATAAACGCAGTTATTCAATAGAATAATAATAACGGAACCGAAGTCAAAAGTGAAATTCACATAAAGCAGGATGTTCCAATGAGAATAATAAAGATGGAACCGGATCCGATTGTAAAACACACAGATAGGATATTCCAAGAGAATGATAAAGAGGCGGAACCAGTTAGGTGTAAAAAACTTATGCATGACAGGATGTTCCAATGAATAATAATAAAGAGCGGAACCAGTCCTGTAAAACACATGCATGAGGATGTTCCAATGTAATAATAGAAGAATGTCACCAAGTATAAAATAAATAGCATATACTGAGTTATTCCAATGAGAATAATAAGCGATGGAATAACATAAGGATTTCACCAAGTATAGGGTATCAAGCGTATACATGAGTTATGTATAGGGTATGCCACTTTTACAAAGTTATTCCAGCAGAATAATAGTGAATGGAATAATGAAGTTCTCTTCAAGAAGAAAGAATAACACCCCCTACCAGTAAAAAGAACCTGAATATAAAAGTAGTGAAGTGAAGCGGAATACTCTTCTTCTTTCTATAACTTTCTCTATAGCTTTCTCTCTATAATTTCTCTCTAGAGTTTCAATGAATTCGTCAAAAGAAAATAATGAAGGAATGAGCTTCTATTTATAGGAAAATGGAATGCATAAGAACTAATCCATGAACAGTCCAGATTGATTTACTTTAATCGTGGTCCATATTTAAAACAAAATCTTTTAAATAAAATATAATATATTCTATTTATATAAAAACATTTTACTATATGCAAACACTATGCAACACTATGCATAATAAAATATAATATATTTTATTTATAAAATAACTTTAATAAAGTATTCATTTTATATAAAAGATGTTTACATTTTATTACGTTAATAATACTGAATAAAACAAAAAGTCATTATCGCTATAATAATTAATTTATAATAATGGAATCAAAGTGAGTGACTTCTCACATAAGCATCAATAATCAATCTGGTGTGCTACTATGCAACCACATGTATTCATTGTACTTTTACTACTAATGAAGTAGTTCAACAAAGATCAACCGGTAAAACTTCCGTAGTTATTTCAATAAAATATTTTTGTCATTTTCTCAATCCAACAATAATTACATTGTAGGGTCCACCAATGATTGAGTAGTTGTGCGAATATTCCCCGCTAAACAAGAATATTCCCAGAACCAATCGAATATAATATAACCACTTGATACTTTGCAAAATTTATAAATATTACCCACAACTATAACATTATATCAAATTATTCCATAATATTCAAAAATAATATTTATAGAAAATTCATCTTTATTTATAAAAGTCGGGTCTTATAACCTCCCTTCTTATGAAATTTAAGCCCTCGAAATTAAGTGCGACGCACTGGTATGTTGAAGAGGTAAGGATACCTTGATTTCATTTGATTCTAACTCCCAAGTCATTTCCTCAACATCGTGGTTCCTCCACAAAACTTTGACTTGAGGTATAACCTTGGAGCGTAGAATATGTTCCTTATCCAAAATTTGAACAGGAACCTCTTCATACGCCAAATCTTCCATTATTTCATCCGGTTCTAACTCAATAATATGGTTCGGTCTTTCACATATTTACGTAACATGGATATGTGAAAACGTTATGAACACGAGACATATTTGGCAGAAAGCGCGAGTCTATAGGCCACAGTTCCTACTCGATCGAGGATTAAAATGGACCGATGAATCGAGGATTAAGTTTTCTCTCTTTCCAAATCTTGTAACTCCTTTCCATGGAAGACTCTTAACAACACATGATCTCCTATATCAAATTCCACGTCCTTTCGATGAAGATCAAGATAACTCTTTTGTCGATTTTGTGAGGTTTTATATCGTTGTCGGATCGTTTGAATCTTTTCAAGAGTCATACGCATGCACACCAACTCCGGTCCCCAACAACGTTGCTTCACCCACCTCATCCCAAAGATTGGAGAACGACACTTTCTTCCATACAACGCTTGAATGGAGCCATGCCAATACTTTGCTTGATAAGCTGTTGTTGTGTAGGAAAACTCCACCAATGGTAAGAACTTGTCCCAACTCCCTTGAAATCAAGAACACAGAGTCTTAATAGATCTTCAAGAGTTTGAATAGTCCTCTCCCACCGTCAGGTCCGATCCGAGGATGATATGCCGAAAGCTAAATCGTGAAGTCTGTGCCCATAGCTTTTTGCAAACTAACCCAAAATCGTGAAGTGAATCTTGGGTCTCGATCGGAAACTATGGATAATGCAGCATACCATGCGATCTTACATTCTCGTTTATGTACATACTGAAGCAAGAGGCGTTCAAGTGTATAAGTTTCTCGTGTCGGTAAGAAATGAGCGAGACTTGGTCAATCTATCAACAATGACCCAAATTGCATCAATGCCTTGAGAAACCTTAGGAAGACCCAGAACGAAATCCATGATAATGTGCTCCCACTTCCATTACGGAATTTCAAGTGGTTGCTGATGAACCTTTTGGTACTTGATGCTCGCTTTAACTTCGTTGACAAGTTAGACACCTTGAGATAATAAGCATCTTATCTCTCTCTTCATATTGCTCCACCAAAATGTATGGCGAATATTATGATACATTTTGGTACTCCCGAGATGGATTGCAAATGGTGTGTTGTGCGCCTCCATCATGATATTATACTTTAAATCGAGGTCGTTAGGAACACAAAGTCCGGAGTTGACTCAAGTATTCCTTCTTCATCGATTCTTGCTTCCTAAGATAGCACCTCTCTTGCACTTTCTTCCTCATACGCGATCACCTCCGTGTCAGCAAGCTTGAGCGACTTTAACTTTATCGATTAAAGTCGGTTCTACTCAGATATTCGCTTATCATCATCGTCCCTCGAGTCTTTAACTCTATCTCCATCCTTTGCAAGTCACACAAAATGGGCCTTTGTGTTGACAATAACGCACTCAGATTTCTTTGCATACGATCTTCTACTCAATGCATCACCGTTACGCTCGCTTTTCCAAGATGGTATTGGATGGTATGATCATAATCTTTCAACAGTTCAAGCCAACGTCGTTGTCGCATGTTGAGTTCCTTTTGAGTGAAGAAATATTTGAGGCTTTTATGATCCGTAAAGATCTCCACTTTCTCCCCATACAAGTAATGCCTCCAAATTTTAAGTAAAAACAACAAATGCTAACTCCAGATCATGAGTAGGATAATTCCTCTCATATTCTTTGAGTTGTCGTGAGGCATAGGCTATAACTTTTCCATGTTGCATAAGAACACATCCCAACCCTTTGCTCGAAGCATCATTGTAGATGACAAATCCCTCCGAGCCAGATGGTATTGTCAGAACAGGTGCTGAAATAAGTCTCCTCTTGAGTTCTTGAAAACTCTTCTCACATTCTTCGCTCCAACCGAACTTTGTATCTTTTCGAGTCACCGAAGTCGATGGAGTAGCGATTCGAGAAAATCCTTCCACGAATCTCCGATAATAACCAAATTTAAACCGAGAAAGCTACGATTACTTGGTCATCGATTTAGGTTGTTCCCGACTTTGAATAGCTTCAATCTTTCTTTCGGGTCAATAGATATTCCATGACTTGATACCACGTGCCCAAGGAATGCTACTTCTCGCTGACGAACTCGCATTTCTTCAACTTGGAATAAAGCTTATATTCACGAAGCTTTTGGAGTGTCACCTCAAGTGTGTTGCTCATGATCTTCACGGCTTTTGGAATAAATAAGGATGTCATCAATAAAGACGACCACAAAGTGATCTAAATATTCCTTGAATACTCGGTTCATCATATCCATGAAGGCGGCGAGAGCATTAGTCAATCCAAAGGACATGACTAGGAATTCATAATGCCCGTCTTAGGAGTTCGCAAAGCCGCTTTGGAATGTCACGGTTCTAATCTTCAATTGGTGATATCCAAAACGAAGATCAATCTTTGAAAAGAATTTGGCTCTCAGAATGTTGGTCAAACAGTCATCAATACGTGGCAATGGATACCTATTTTGATGGTGACATGATTCAACTCCCGATAATCAATACAAAGTCGCATACTCCCATCTTTCTTCTTCACGAATAGAGCAGAGCACCCCAAGGAGAAGTACTAGGGGCTAATAAAGCCAATGTTCAACAATTCCTGCGGTTGGGTCTTTAACTCCACGAAGTTCAATAGAGCTATTCGATATGGGGCTTTGGAAATAGGTTTTGTACCGAGTTCAAGGTCGATACAAAATTCAATTTCACGCCTGGGGTAGGCGAAGTTCTTTGGGAATACGTCAGAAATTTATTAACAATAGAAATATCGCTCAAAACCGGCGTATTTTTGTTTAAATCGTGACATGAGCTAAGAAAGCTTGACATCCATTTTTCAATAAACGAATAGCTTTATGGCTTGAGATGACCGTGATTAATTTTAATGGTTTTGGTCGTTTGAATTCAAGCATAATAGGTTGATTAGGAATATGAAAACTAACAACCTTATTTAAAACAATCAATTTTTGCATGATAAGTAGTTAACCAATCAATCCCTAGAATCACGTCAAATGCAAGTATTTTTAATGAAATAAGATCGACAGGTAATGTGAGGGTACCGATTTGAACCAAACAAGACTTATAAGCGATTGGATGTAATGAAGGTTTCTCCCAACTGAGTTTCCACAGATAAGTCAAAGTCTAATTTCTCCGGAGTCAAATTTAATCGATGAGCGCAAGTAGGAGAAATAAAAGAATGGGTAGAACCGGTATCAAATAAAGTGTAGACTTCATTAGAGTTTATGATAAGCTTACCCGTGATGACCTCATTCGGGTTCCTTGCTCTCGGGAGGTCACAACAAACGCCTCCTCCTTGCTTTACACGGTTTGACTTTTTCTCGGGACTGACCTTTGGTGCCTCCATCCTAGTTGAATTTGTCTTGATCAGAACGACAAAATCGAGCTAAGTGACCTTCTCTTCCACAATTATAACATGTTTTTGATGGCATGGCACGATTCGGACCGATGTGTCCCTCTTCTCGCATTTGAAGCATATGATGATAGGTGGTCTTTCTCCTTCCTTAACAACGGTCTTTGGTGGCCGACGCTCTTCCATCATTGTTGAATCTCCGTTTCTTGAAATGTCCATTCTTATTGTTTTGGCCCCGATTACCACCAAGTGGTTACCATATCCGCCCGTTGATTCCCTCCACGCTTGTTGTCACCGCTTCGATGACTACTCTCGCCGGTATTATAACTTTGCTTACCGCTCTCTTTTAGTTAAGCGTTGACTCATTATCGCGCTCCACTAATCGGAGCCCTATTTACAACATCTAAAAATACAAACACGGTTTATGAGAAATAAGATGTTGACGTATTCCGACTTCAAACCTCTTAAAAACATTCGCGCCATTCTCTTCATTATCCACCAAGTGGGACGAAACCGTGATAACTCCGCAAATTTTGCCTCGTATTGCGACACGGTCATATTGTTTTGTTCCAACTTGATAAACTCTACCTCCCTTCGTATGGCGAATACTTTCGGGAAAGTATTTGTCGTTGAGCGACTCTGGAACTTCTCCCAAGATATCTTGAAGACAAAGAAGTTGAGTACGTTTTACCGATTCCCACCAAGAATCTGCCTCTCCGCGCAACATAAAGGCGTGAAAGGAACCTTTTGCTCCTCGGAGCATCCCAAGACATCAAATATCTTGGTGTCTGCTTTATCCATGCTTCCGCCTGAAGTGGTTTTGCTCTCCTTAAACTCCGGTGGTCCCAGCTCCTTGAATTGTTTAGCGGTGACCACCGAGAGTTTTCCGTGTTTCCACCCTACGTTTTGGACGAGTCGCTCTCTTCATCATTGCATAAATTGCATAAAGCCTCTAAACATTTGATCATTCATCATTTGGTCAATTGTTGTTGTTTGCATGAGGATTGTCGCCTTCACGATGTACATTATCTTGATTATTGATATGTGGTGAATCAACGATCGCTCCGTGCTCCATTCTTATTCTCAACATTCTCGGATGTCATTTTCAGATCATCGCCACAAAACAAAAGATTAAATGACATGTAACAATTATCTTTATATTTAAATGACCAATAAAATAAAGACATAAACTTGGGTAGGTCATACTAAGCGAAAGGTATTCCCGTCTCTCCCTCCTATTACTTTTCTCACATCTTAGCTGTGGATCATATCCCTTATCTTTGATACTAACCGTGACGCCCCAAAATTAGGTATACATCACCCATCTTGGGTCGCCACTTACATGGTATGTAATTTAAATACAACTTATTAACATAACTGTCTTGTACAATACGACATAAAGCGTGAGTTTAAATACAAATATCGTCTACTAGATATTATACAAACTCAAACAAAAGTCCTCATTACAATTATTATCACACTATTTCACGAGAATAGTGAGGACTACAAATGCTATCTTCGGGACCATCACTCGCTTCCCCAGGCTCGTCGGCTATATTCTCATTTCAAGAAGAAACGGTGAAAGAAAGGGTGAGCTCAACTAGCCCCAAGAAGAAATATTATGACTAAGATAATGCGTAATTAATTATCAATAGTCTTCAACAATGTTAAACCGATAAAATACAATGTATGAAAACCGGTTTAGCTGCGAATGAATATGATCCATTAAAAGAGTCAAGTAGAAAATAAAATCTACTATCTTTTATGATTTAAAAGGTTTTCATCATCTTTGTTATAAATTTGAGACTCAAACCTTTAATAAATAATCCACATCATCGAATCACCCCCACTACTTCTGCCAAGGATATTCTTTAGTATCACGACCACAATTATTCCCGCATTACGGGCCAAGAATAGTTGTGTATTCATTAATGGTCATGATCATGCCAACAACTCGTCCATCAATGCACTACTACCACCGAGGATTTTTACCACATCATTTGTAACATTACGGTCATGATTATTACACGAATAATCCACGTCATAATCATACCAAGTCCATCCATGCTCTATAAGCCACGATGACTTTAAAAAAATATAAACATGAGGATGATGACAATGATATAAGAATTCAATAAAACAAGTTCAAGAATTATTTTATCCGGGAATTATTAACGCCCAAATTGTCAACATGATCATCGCTTTGTAGAGTAAAATTCAAGAATGATCGGAAGAATATTTCCATGAAAAGATCTTTGGATGAAACGCAAATATCAAGGATATTCTACTAATTTCATGGAGTATAAGTCAAAGTTTTAACCAATTTGGGTATAATAAAGAATGGAATAACAAAAGAAATCACCGTGCATGCGGATTGCCAGATGCAGGAAGAGTTATTCAATAGAATAATAATAACGGAACGGTCGGTGAAATTTCACACAAGCGAGGATGTTCCAACAGAATAATAAAGATGGAACCGGATCCTGTAAAACACACAGATAGGATATTCCAGCGAGAATGATAAAGAGCGGAACCAGTCCTAGGTGTAAAACACACAGACGAGGATGTTCCAACAGAATAATAATAAAGAGCGGAACCAGTTAGGTAAAAAACATGCGTGATGAGGATGTTCCAATGTAATAATAGAAGAATGTCACCAAGTATAGGTAAACCGCATATACTGAGTTATTCCAACAGAATAATAAGCAATGGAATAACATAAGGATTTCACCAAGTATAGGTATGTTGCGTATACAGGTTATGTATAGTAGGTATGCCACTTTTTACAGGAGTTATTCCAATGAATAATAGTGAATGGAATAATGTAAGTTCTCTTCAAGAAAGAAAGAATAACACCCTTTACCTAGTAAAAGAACCTGAATATAAAAGTAGTGAAGTAGCGAATACTCTTCTTCTTTCTATAACTTTCTCTATAACCTTCTCTCTATAATTTCTCTCAGAGTTTCAATGAATTGTAAGAAAATAATGAAGGAATGAGCTTTATTTATAGGAAAATGGAATGCATAGTAACTAATCCATGAACGGTCCAGATTGATTTACTTTAATCGACGGTCCATATTTAAAGCAAAATCTTTTAAATAAAATATAATATATTCTATTTATATAAAAACATTTTACTATGCAAACAAAACTTTATGCAACACTATGCATAATAAAATATAATATATTTTATTTATAAAATAACTTTAATAAAAGTATTCATTTTATATAAAAAGATGTTTCATTTTATTACGTTAATAATACGAATAAAACAAAAAGTCATTATCGCTATAATAATTCATGACAATAATGGAATCAAACCTGAGTGACTTTCACATAAGCATCAATAATCAATACAGTGTCTTACTTATGCAACCACATGTATTCATTGTATTTTTTACTTAGGAGTAGTTCAACAAGATCAACCAGTAAAACTTCCGCCGTTATTTCAATAAAATATTTTGTCATTTTCTCAATCCGACAATAATTACATTGTAGGGTCCACCAATGATTGAGTAGTTATGCATTTAATATTCCCTCGCTAAACCGAATATTCCCAGACCAATCGAATATAATATAACCACTTGCATACTTTGCAAAATTTATAAATATTACCCTAACTATAACATTATATCAAATTATTCCATAATATTCAAAATAATATTTATAGAAAATTCATCTTTATTTATAAAAAGCTGGGGTCTTACAACCTCCCTTCTTATGAAATTTCGCCCTCGAAATTAGGTACGATACTGGTATGTTGAAGAGGTAAGGATACCTTGATTTCATTTTGATTCTAACTCCCAAGTCATTTCTCAACATCGTGGTTCCTCCACAAAACTTTGACTTGAGGTATTAACCTTGGAGCGTAGAATATGTTCTTCTTATCCAAAATTTGAACAGAACCTCTTCATACGTCAAATCTTCCATTATTTCATCCGGTTCTAACTCAATAATATGGTTCGGGTCTTTCACATATTTACGTAACATGGATATGTGAAAACGCGTTATGAACACGAGACATATTTGGCAGAAAGCGAGTCTATAGGCCACAGTTCCTACTCGATCGAGGATTAAAATGGACCGATGAATCGAGGATTAAGTTTTCTCTCTTTCCAAATCTTGTAACTCCTTTCCATGGAGCAACTCTTAACAAATACATGATCTCCTATATCAAATTCCACGTCCTTTCGATGAAGATCAAGATAACTCTTTTATCGATTTTGTGAGGTTTTTATCGTTGTCGGATCGTTTGAATCTTTTCGGTGAGTCATACGTATCAACTCCGGTCCCAACAACGTTGCTTCACCCACCTCATCCCAAAGATCTTTGGAGAAGCGACACTTTCTTCCATACAACGCTTGAATGGAGCCATGCCAATACTTAACGATAAGCTGTTGTTGTAGGAAAACTCCACCAATGGTAAGAACTTGTCCCAACTCCCTTGAAATCAAGAAACACGTAGTCTTAATAGATCTTCAAGAGTTTGAATAGTCCTCTCTCGACCGTCAGGTCCGTTCGAGGATGATATGCCGAGCTAAATCGTAAGTCTGTGCCCATAGATTTTTGCAAACTAACCCAAAATCGTGAAGTGAATCTTGGGTCTCGATCGGAAACTATGGATACGCGGCATACCATGCAGTCTTACATTCTCGTTTATGTACATACGAGCAAGACGTTCAAGTGTATAAGTTTCTCGTATCGGTAAGAAATGAGCAGACTTGGTCAATCTATCAACAATGACCCAAATTGCATCAATGCCTTGAGAAACCTTAGGAAGGCCAGAACGAAATCCATGATAATGTGCTCCCACTTCCATTCGGAATTTCAAGTGGTTGCAATGAACCTTTTGGTACTTGATGCTCCGCTTTAACTTCGTTGACAAGTTAGACACCTTGAGATAAACATACTATCTCTCTCTTCATATTGCTCCACCAAAATGTATTTACCGAATATCATGATACATTTTGGTACTCCCAGATGGATTGCAAATGGTGTGTCATGCGCCTCCATCATGATATTATACTTTAAATCGAGGTCGTTAGGAACACAAAGTGCGGAGTTGACTCAAGTATTCCTTCTTCATCGATTCTTGCTTAAGGCGTAGCACCCTCTTGACTTTCTTCCTCATACGATCGCCTCCTCCAGTCCGTAGCTTGAAAGCAACTTTAACTTTATCGATTAAAGTCGGTGCTTCTACTCGTATATTCGCTTATCATCACGTGCGTCTCGAGTCTTTAACTCTATCTCCATCCTTTGCAAGTCACACAAAATGGGCCTTTGTGTTGACAATAACGCACTCGTGCTTGCATACGATCTTCTACTCAATGCATCACTACCACGTTCGCTTTTCCAAGATGGTATTGGATGGTATGATCATAATCTTTCAGCAGATTCAAGCCAACGTCGTTGTCGCATGTTGAGTTCCTTTTGAGTGAAGAAATATTTGAGGCTTTTATGATCCGTAAAGATCTCCACTTTCTCCCCATACAAGTAATGCCTCCAAATTTTAAGTGCAAGAAAGACAACAACCGCTAACTCCGGATCATGAGTAGGATAATTCCTCTCATATTCTTTGAGTTGTCGCGAGGCATAGGCTATAACTTTTCCATGTTGCATAAGAACACATCCTAACCCTTTGCTCGAAGCATCATTTGTAGATGACAAATCCTCCGAGCAGGATGGTATTGTCGAGCAAGTCTTTGAAATAAGTCTCCTCTTGAGTTCTTGAAAACTCTTCTCACATTCTTCGCTCCAACCGAACTTTGTAGATTTTTCGAGTCACCGAAGTCGATGGAGTAGCGATTCGAGAAAATCCTTCCACGAATCTCCGATAATAACCAAATTAAACCGAGAAAGCTACGACTTGGTCATCGATTTAGGTTGTTCCCGACTTTGAATAGCTTCAATCTTTCTTTGGGTCAATAGATATTCCATGACTTGATACCACGTGCCCAAGGAATGCTACTTCTTCAAGCCAGAACTCGCATTTCTTCAACTTGGAATAAAGCTTATATTCACGAAGCTTTTGGAGTGTCGACCTCAAGTGTTGCTCATGATCTTCACGGCTTTTGGAATAAATAAGGATGTCATCAATAAAGGCGACCACAAAGTGATCTAAATATTCCTTGAATACGGTTCATCATATCCATGAAGGCGTTAGGAGCATTAGTCAATCCAAAGGACATGACTAGGAATTCATAATGCCGTCATCGAGTTCTCAAAGTCGTCTTTGGAATGTCACGATTCTAATCTTCAATTGGTGATATCAAAACGAAGATCGATCTTTGAAAAGAATTTGGCTCCTCTTGCAACCGTTGGTCAAACGGGTCATCAATACGTGGCAATGGATACTATTTTTGATGGTGACATGATTCAACTCCCGATAATCAATACAAAGTCGCATACTCCCATCTTTCTTCTTCACGAATAGAGCAGGAGAGCACCCCAAGGAGAAGTCTAGGATTTAATAAAGCCAATGTCTAACAATTCCTGCGGTTGGGTCTTTAACTCCACAAGTTTGATAGAGCCATTCGATATGGGGCTTTGGAAATAGGTTTTGTACCAGGTTCAAGGTCGATACAAAATTCAATTTCACGCTCTGGGGGTAGGCCAGGAAGTTCTTCGGGGAATACGTCAGGAAATTTATTAACAATAGAAATATCGCTCAAAACTGACGTATTTTTGTTTAAATCTGTGATATGAGCTAAGAAAGCTTGACATCCATTTTTCAATAAACGAATAGCTTTATGGCTTGAGATGACCGTGATTAATTTTAATGGTTTGGTCGTTTGAATTCGCATAATAGGTTGATTAGGAATATGAAAACTAACAACCTTACGAAAACAATCAATTTTTGCATGATAAGTAGTTAACCAATCAATCCCTAGAATCACGTCAAATGCAAGTATTTTTAATGAAATAAGATCGACAGGTAATGTGAGGTACCGATTTGAACCAAACAAGACTTATAAAGCGATTGGATGTAATGAAGGTTTCTCCCAACGGAGTTTCCACGAGATAAGTCAAAGTCTAATTTCTCCGAGTCAAATTTAATCGATGAGCGCAAGTAGGAGAAATAAAAGAATGGGTAGAACCGGTATCAAATAAAGTGTAGACTTCATTAGAGTTTATGATAAGCTTACCCGTGATGACCTCATTCGGGTTCCTTGCTCTCTGGGAGGTCACAACAAACGCCTCTCCCTTGCACTTCTGGGTTTTGACTTTTTCGGGATGACCTTTGGTGCCTCCATCCTAGTTGAATTTGTCTTGATGAAACGACAAAATCGAGCTAAGTGACCTTCTCTTCCACAATTATAACATGTTTTGACTGAGATGGCACGATTCGGATGATGTGTCCCTCTTCTCCGCATTTGAAGCATATGATAGGTGGTCTTTCTCCTTCCTTAACAACGGTCTTTGGTCTTGACGTCTTTCCATCATTGTTGAATCTCCGTTTCTTGAAATGTCCATTCTTATTGTTTTGGCCACGATTACCAGAAGTGGTTACCATATCCGCTTTGTTGATTCCCTCCACGCTTGTTGTCACCGCTTCGATGACTACTCATTTGGTATTATAACTTTCTTAAGGCCGCTCTCTTTTAGTTTCGTTGACTCATTATCGCGCTCCACTAATCGAGCCCTATTTACAACATCTAAATACAAACACGGTTTATGAGAAATAAGATGTTGACGTATCTCGACTTCAAACCTCTTAAAAACATTCGCCGTATTCTCTCTTCATTATCCACAGTGGGGGACGAACCGTGATAACTCGCAAATTTTGCCTCGTATTGCGACTAACGGTCATATTGTTTTGTTCCAACTTGATAAACTCTACCTCCTTCATGTATGGCGAATACTTTCGTGAAAGTATTTGTCGTTGAACGACTCTGGAACTTCTCCCAAGATATCTTGAGACAATGAGTTGAGTACGTTTTACCGATTCCCACCAAGTCTGCCTCTCTCGCAACATAAAAGCGTAAAAGGGAACCTTTTGCTCTCGGAGCATCCCAAGACATCAAATATCTTGGTAATCTGCTTTATCCATGCTCCGCGAGAAGTGGTTTTGGCTCTCCTTAAACTCCGGTGGTCCCAGCTCCTTGAATTGTTTAGCGGTGACCGCCGAGAGTTTTCCGTGTTTCCACCTACGTTTTGGGCGAGAGTCGCTCTACTTTCTTTGTTGCATAAATTGCATAAAGCCTCTAAACATTTGATCATTCATCATTTGGTCGGTGTTGTTGTTTGCATGAGGATTATCGCCTTCACGATGTACATTATCTTGATTATTGATATGTGGTGAATCAACGATCGCTTTGTGCTCCATTGCTATTCTCAACATTCTCGGATGTCATTTTCAGACATCGCCCACAAAACAAAAGATTAAATGACATGTAACAATTATCTTTATATTCGTGGCCAGAACCAATAAATAAAGACATAAACTTAGGTAGGTCATACTAGCGAAGGTATTTCCGTCTCTCTCCCTCCTATTACTTTTCTCACATCTTAGCCAGGATCATATCCCTTATCTTTGATACCAACCATGACGCCCCCAAAATTAGGTATACATCACCCATCTTGGGTCGCCACTTACATGGTATGTAATTTAAATACAACTTATTAACATAAGCTGTCTTATATAATACGACATAAAGCTGTGAGTTTAAATACAAATATCGTCTACTAGATATTATACAAACTCAAACAAAAAGTCCTCATTACAATTATTATCACACTATTTCACGTAATAGTGAGGACTACAAATCTTATCTTCGGGACCATCACTCGTTTCCCAGACTCGTCCCAAATTTATATTCTCATTTCTGAAGAGAACGGTGAAAGAAAGGGTGAGCTCAACTAGCCCAAGAAGAAATATTATGACTAAGATAATGCGAGAATAAATTATCAATAGTCTTCAACAATGTTAAACCGATAAAATATAACAGACAACCGGTTTAAGCTGCGGTGAATATCTGATCCATTAAAAGAGTCAGTAGAAAATAAAATCTACTATCTTTTATGATTTAAAAGGTTTTCATCATCTGTTATATATTTGAGACTCGACTTTAATAAATAATCCACATCATCGAATCACCCCCGCACTACGGCCGAGGATATTCTTTAGTATCACGACCACAATTATTCCCGCGCTACGGCCGAGAATAGTTGTGTATTCATTAATGGTCATGATCATGCCAACAATCTGTCCATCAATGCACTACTGCCATTGACGAGGATTTTTACCACATCATTTGTAACATTACGGCCATGATTACACCGAATAATCCTCGGTCATAATCATACCAAGTCCATCCATGCTCTACGAGTGCCACGAGATGACTTTAAAAAAAATATAAACATGAGGATGATGACAATGATATAAGAATTCAATAAAACAAGTTCAAGAATTATTTTATCCAGAATTATTAACGTCAAATTGTCAACATGATATTGCTTTGTAGAGTAAAATTCAAGAATGATCGGAAGAATATTTCCATGAAAATCTTTGGATGAAACGCAAATATCAAGGATATTCTACTAATTTCATGGAGTATAGAAGTCAAAGTTTTAACCAATTTGGGTATAATAAAGAATGGAATAACAAAAGAAATCACCATGCATGCGGTGCTTGCAGCAGACAAAGTTATTCCAATAGAATAATAATAACGGAACGGTAAAGTCGGGTGAAATTCACACCAAGCGGGATGTTCAACAGAATAATAAAGATGGAACCGGATCCGGTGTAAAACACACGAGATAGGATATTCCAATGAGAATGATAAAGACGCGGAACCAGTCCGGTGTAAAACACATGCATGGATGTTCCAATGAGAATAATAATAATAAAGCGGAACCGTGTCGGTGTAAAAACTCTGTGAGCAGGATGTTCCAATGTAATAATAGAAGAATGTCACCAAGTATAGGGGTAAACAGCATATCTGAGTTATTCCAATGAGAATAATAAGCAATGGAATAACATAAGGATTTCACCAAGTATAGGGTATGCCTGGCGTATCAAAGGTTATGTATAGGGTATGCCACTTTTACAAAGTTATTCCAATGTAATAATAGTGAATGGAATAACAAAAGTTCTCTTCAAGAAGAAAGAATAACACCCCTTACTAGTAAAAAGAACTGAATATAAAAGTAGTGAAGTAGCAGAATACTCTTTCTTCTTTCTATAACTTTCTCTATAGCTTCTCTATATAATTTCTCTCTAGAGTTTCAATGAATTCGTAAGAAAATAATGAAGGAATGAGCTTTATTTATAGGAAAATGGAATGCATAGTAACTAATCCATGAGCGGTCCAGATTGATTTACTTTTAATTTGACTATCCATATTTAAAGCAAAAATCTTTTAAATAAAATATAATATATTCTATTTATATAAAAACATTTTACTATGCAAACACTACGCAACACTATGCATAATAAAATATAATATATTTTATTTATAAAATAACTTTAATAAAGTATTACATTTTATATAAAAGATATTTACGCTTTTATTACGTTAATAATACGAATAAAACAAAAAGTCATTATCGCTATAATAATTTATGATAATAATGGAATCAAAGTGAGTGACTTCTCACATAAGCATCAATAATCAATACCGTGTGCTTCTTATGCAACCACATGTATTCTTGTACTTTTACTACTACTAGGAAGTAGTTCAACAATATCAACAGTAAAACTTCGCCGTTATTTCAATAAAATATTTTTGTCGTTTTCTCAATCCGATAATAATTACATTATTAGGGTCCACCAATGATTGAGTAGTTATACGAATATTCCCCGCTAAACCGAATATTCTGAAACCAATCGAATATAATATAACCACTTGCATACTTTGCAAAATTTATAAATATTACCCACAACTATAACATTATATCAAATTATTCCATAATATTCAAAAATAATATTTATAGAAAATTCATCTTTATTTATAAAATTTGAGGGTCTTACAATAACACCCCTTACATTTGGTAGGAGATTGAATCTACGCAAAGGTGTAGTAACAAAAATACTCTTCTTCTTCTTTCTCTTATTCTCTCTATACTTTCTCTCTATAGCTTGAATGAATTAAGTGAAAATAATGAAGCCCCAGCCTCTATTTATAGAAGATTTCTAGCTTAAGACCGCTTAGTGTGAAAAGGCAAGTGGCTTGACGACTAATGATGTGAAAAGAAAAGTGGTTTGGCGCTTGTGTAATGTGAAACGACAAGTGGTTCGGCCTTTGAATGTGAAACGACAAGTGGTTCGACGTCGGTAAAGGTAATTACTATTAACGAAGGTAAATACTATCGACGAAGGTAAATACTATTCACAAGGGTAATTACTATTGACGAAGGTAAATACTATTCACAAGGGTAATTATTATCGATTTGAAGGTAAATACTATTCACAAGGGTAATTACTATCGATTGAAGGTAATTACTATCGACGAAGGTAAATACTATCGATGAAGAGACTCTTAGATGATGACATACGAGCCCCCATAAAATAATCAAACTTACCACAAATCATTTTTTTCATCAACACATATTTAATCTTTCAACAATTATTAATCATTTATAACTTGTCGTCTCAATTATTGATTTAATACTATAACATATTATCTGAGGATGATATTGTGACAATAATTGAATCAATAATATAAGAGATATGATCAAAGAATTATTGTAGTAATAATTGAAGCATAGTGAGTGACTTCTCACGTAAGCATCAATAATCAATACCGTGCGCTACTACGCAACTACTGGCAGACATCGTACTTTTACCACCGGGTAGTTCACAGTTTTAACGGTAACACCTTCGTAGTTATTTTTATAAAATATTTTTGTCGTTTTCTCAATCCGAGCAATAATAATTACATTTATGGGGTCCACCAATGATTGAGTAGTTGTACGAATATTCCCTAAAAAGAATATTCCCAACCAAACGAATATTTTATAACAACTTGCATACTTTGCAAAATTTATAAATATTACCCACAACTATAACATTATATCAAATTTATTCCATAATATTCAAAATAATATTTATAGAAAATTCATCTTTATTTATAAAAGCTAGGGTCTTCTTCTGTGGCTTTTGTTCTTGCTTTTGTTAATGTGATCATGAGAAGAAGTGCGAGTTAGTGTGAGCTGTGGTTATTATTATTTTTTAATAAATTGGTGATATCCTAATTTTACCAACAAAAAAAGAGTTTCATATGACTCTTTTTCATATTTTTTATTGTATTAATAGTACTACAAAGTGACATATTGTTCTCAAGTTTGTCATGCCATTATCATTAGCATTCCACCACTCCTAAATTGACAATTTATTAATTTTAAAAAATAAATAAATATACATTTTAAAAAAAGATTACTATCTTAGAAACTATATTGCAGCGTATAAATTGTTGTTGTGGGGTGGGGTGGGGGGGGTGGGTGGGGTGGGGTGAGTTTTAAAAAAGTTTAATAATAGTTCGTGACCTGATAAAAAGCTAGTATTCTTTTTGTTATACAAAAATAATCCTTACTTTGACACGTGCATATTTTCATATAGTTTAGGAAGCTTAGAAACTCGTTTGAGATTCACTTAGTAGGAGTGAATCTCAAATAATCGATTTTGGAATTTGTTCTTGTATGTTTCGATCTCACTGGAGGTCGGTGTTAACGACTTGAGCACGTCTTTTTATATTTTTGAATTTTTGGTCGATATATATCTCTTGGCGTTCTTGGTGCATATTTAGACTACGATGTGTTAGTCTATTTCGTGTACTTGAAGACCATGGGAGAATCTTTTAGAAATTTTGAAAAATTTAAAGATGTGTTCAAGTTGTTGGCATCGATGATGCGTGACACATCCGGGAATGGGATAAGCTGACTTAGTTAGAGTGGGAGATGAAGTTAGGAAACTCATAAGCTTGCATATACATTAACTTGGAGACTTGATTGTGTTTGTCTAACTTTCCGTATATATAGCGAGATAATTGTCAAGATGTACATTGATCGAAGTTGGATGGAGCGTAGGGTAGCCATTGATAAGAGTGGGCTTAGCTACGAGTACCGTAGTGGGGTTGAAGCGGTTTCTCAATTTCGCGTTTGAGCAAGTCGGTGGCGATGAGATTAGATGTCCTTGTAAGAGGTGTGTGAATGAAGTGTGGAAGGAAAGGAGTGATGTCGTATGCGACTTATTTGCGTATGGGTTCAAGCGGGGTTATCTGACATGGATCTATCATGGGAAACTGGTTGGATGAACATGAATCGAGCCAAAATCTAGAGGGTGTGAAACCTTTGTTATCTTAACATGATAGTGAAGGCTGCTTTGGTTCATACTTCCGTGGAATCTGAGACGGGGATGATAGATGGCGTCGAGCAAAGAGCCGAATAATGGGGCTAAGGGTTTTATGAGTTATTGCATGAAGCGGCGATGCCTTGCCATGTATGCAGACACGAAAAGCACACCGTCTTATCTGCCGTGACTAAGTTTTTTACACTTCAAGAACGAAGCGTGGTATGCGAGAGAGGTTTTAATGAACTATTAAGCATTGTGAAGGAGTCTTTACTGCGAGCGATAAGTTATCTGAGGAGTCGTACTATGATGTGAAGAAAATGGTCAAAAGGCTCAATCTAGGGTATGAGAAGATTGATGCTTGTGAGAATGATTGTATGTTGTATTACGGTGATGTCGATAAAGATAAGAGGTCGTGTGATATTTGTGGTACAAGTAGATATCTGAGTGAGCAGTATGAAAAAGGGAAAAGAAGTGTCGAGAAAGATCTTACGTTACTTTCCCATTGCCCCGAGGCTTCAGTGGTTGTTCATGTCAACACATACCGCCGAGGATATGAGGTGGTGGCACTCTACGGGACATAGTCGAAGGTCGGTGGCCGCACCGACATATGGGCTTGAGTGGAAAAATTTTGATAACAAGCACCCTCGTTTCTTTGAAGAGGTTCGTAATGTTAGGCTTGGACTTGCTACGGATGGGTTTAATCCTTTTAACGGGCCTTACAAAGCCCTACTCAACTTGGCGGTGATTATTGTGGTGTATAACCTCCGCCTTTGATGTCGCATGAAAGATCCCTACATGTTCATGCCTTTCTTGATTCCGGGTGATAAGAGTCAGAGTAAAGACATCGATGTATACCTCGGTAGTTAGTTGATGAGTTGAAGATGTTGTGGGAAAAAAGGGTTCAAACTTATGATGTATCTCTTAGCGAGAACTTTGACATGAGGCGACTTTCTTGTGGACAATAAATGACTTCCGGCATTAGGAATGATCGGTGGATGGTCGACTCACGGGGGCTTATCATGTCCCGTGTGCATGGGGTCGATTAAAGTTTGTGCGGCTCAAACATGGGGGAAAATGAGTTTTTTTGCAACATCGAGACGGTTTTTGTCGATTGAACATCGTTATCGAGCGGATGAGTAGACAATTCAATGAAAAAAAATAGAAAGCGTCAAGTACACGGTCATCTTTACGGGTCGGTGGTGTTGAGTTAGATTAGTCGTTTGAAGTTTCCACCTCGGGAAGAATCCTGATTAGAGCGAGCTTATGGTTATGACAAGGTTCTGTTGGACACACAGATCCATGTTCTTTGACTGCCTTATTGGGTTACACTCTGCATCCGTCATTGTATAGATCCGATCATCTTGAGAAGAAAACGTGTTGATAACATTTTTTATCGATCCTAGATGCGATTGGTAGAACAAAGGACAACAACAAGTCGAGGCTTGATTTGGTAGAAATAAACATTAGGAAAGATCGTGGGGTTGTATCGGGAGGGTAGTAAGATGGTAACGCCTAAAATTTGAATATACTTTGACGAGGGAGCAGTTGATATTGATATGTAATTGGATTAGTTAATTTGAAGCTCCCGGATGGATATTCTTCAAATATAGCAAGGTGTTGTAAAGTCGAAGAGTTGAAGTTTGAGGTCTTAAAAGTCATGATTATCACGTATTCATGCGAAGTTGATCCCTGTGGCATTTATCGACTTATTCTTCAAAGCGTGTGGTTGAAGCCTTGTGAACTTTCTAATTTCTTGAGAGATCTATGCTTGGCGGAGACTTGACTCAAAGACATAGATAAAATGGAGAATCTGAATAGTGGAAATAATGTGCAAGTTAGAAATGATCTTCCCCCATCATTTTTTGATTCAATGGAGCATTTGCCTATTCACTTGCCATCTGAAGCTAAGTTTGGCGGTCCGTACAATATAGATGGATGTATCCATTTGAGAGGTAATGACATTAATGTTTTTAATACGGTAAAATGTTCATTCTTTTTGCTAATCTATATATCACATAGGTATATCTGACGTCTAAAGCAAAAGGTGAAGAATAGAGCCCGTGTAGAGGGTCGATTCTTTGAAAGTTATGTTATGGAGGAACTTGTTAATTTTTGCTCGTTGTACTTTGAAGTTGAATGTTGAATGAACCACAATCACTTACGTCGGAATCATTTATTCTTGTGCGAGGAAAATGGAGAATTAACGACCTTTAGTCATCCTCATACGCCCATTTGGTGGTAAAAAAAAGCGCTTCTTGACCGATAGATAGTAGTATCGATTTGCCACATTATATGCACTTTGTTAACATGAATGAGCGTAGCTCCATACATTATGTAAGTAGTCATAACTATATATATACGGTATAATTGTGTCAAGTTCCTTTACAAACACATTGAGTATATAAGCTGTCTTTGCGGTCGATATGATGTTGAAATCGTTGAAGCGAATCGAGTATATCGGATGGGGATTTGCAAAATTTGAGAAATGAAGAATTTGTGCAATGGTTTAAAGATCATGTAAGTCAAACCTTTACAAGTTCGATGAATCTACCATCGTAGATTTATTCTTATGGCGTAATTAACTTTAGAATATGTTGTGTTAATGTACATTAGGTCCTCACAGATGAGTTAGCTGACAATCGGCTAAAGCTTATAGCCGATAATACTGAAAGATCTGTAGATACTTATACATCTTTGCATTGTCGATGGTTCTGATTTAAGTGTTGCGATATTGGGGAAGTCGCTTTTCTTTGATTACGGTGTTGTGGTGAAAAGGTAGGCTGCTACGATAACATTTGGGATGGTGGTATGGACGATTGCTAGAAGTTGTCGTGCTCAAATATTGGGGTCATAAAGAATTAGTTTGCTTCAATTGTCATTGGTTTGATGTTGAGAATGGAGTTAAAGTAGATAAAAAATCGGGATGGGTATTTATTAACGTTAAGTCAAAACTAAAAGCGATGAGTGGTATGGGCGAGCCTTTTATTTTAGCAAGTCAAGCAACACAGGTGTCTTATCTTGTGAGTGTTAAGACCCTGCAAGCCCATGGCATCTTTGTTATAACCACCGGTGCGAAGTGGTTTTCAAGGCCTGACTCCTCGTCAGACGATGAACCTTTACAAGTCGAGTCTACTAGTGTCACTTTTCTTGATGTAACAATTATTAGTGAGTCTAGTGAAGAAGAGGATGATGTTGTCATTGTCGAAAGTGAAGGCGATGTTGTTGAGGAGGTAGATATAATTGAAGAAATCGTTGAGGACGGCGAAGATGGTGATGACAACGATAGTGAAGATCTATTGCTTTCGAAGATGGCGATTACGATATTGATGGCTTTGACGATATAAATGATTAGGAGTATGTACTCTTTGTGTCCTTTTAGTTGTATTCAAATGTAATAGTTTGTAGTAGTGCAATCATTATCTTCAACTTATATTAATCTACTAAAGGTGTTCTTATTTATATTTGCATTCTTTTAGTTTATATCTGTATGTTATCCTTTTGTTATTGTCTTTGAAATATAGTATTCTGAATGTTTAATAATATAGTTGTATGTGTATGTTATCCTCTTTTAGTTGTATTCAAATGTAATAATATTTTTTTATGATTTGTGATATATACATACATATGGTGGCCTTTTTACACATATGGTGATCGTGGTGGCGTGTGCAGGCGTGTAAAGTAAGTGGTGATTCTACAGCGTGATGATCGGTAGGATCGTCGGTATAATTACATATTTTATTGGGATACATCTTATTATTTTTATTTTATATTGTATTGACATTATATTCGTTTATATAAATATTGATGTATTTCACTACATAGGTGATCGGCGTGAGGCCTCACGGGGACTAGCACGTGGCTTGCTAGGGATCCCCCCCAGCGCCGCTTTATATATGTGTTGGGACTCATAGGTAATTAATTTCATAATCCTATATAGTATTACTATAACAAAAGTATTTAATATTCTTTGTAATTTGCAATGTATTAATTTTAATTGTAGTATCCTTGGACGCCACGCTTGAGAACACGTTGATTAGGATCGTCTGCAACCGATTCTCAAGCTTGAAGTGGATGAGGTGGGCGGATGTGGATGATGCATTACCTGTGATGATGATTATTGATGAGTTTAGGGTAGGATGTCGATCATTCATATGCTAGTTTTATATTCCATTTGAATATATTGTTACCTCTTTGATTTATGTTGTCTACTAAGCTTCTTAATGTGTAAATGCAGAGATATTATCATTTTGAGGACGGTAGGAAGCCCATGGCATGATTGATTCGAGATCTTGCAAAGTGGCCTGAAAGCGGACGGAGAGATGACACTCAGTGAGCGAGTCTACGCGTCTTAAACGAAGAGATAGAGGACCGGTTGCAGCTCTGGGGGAATGAAGAAGGGTAGGTAGAGTTATGGGCATTCCCCATGTCCCAGCTTACACCCTAGTCCCTGCTGCGAGATCTCGACGGCGCTGACCCGCTGGAGGTAGTGGTGTGAGTGGATCGGGTGCCGGCCCTTCATTATCGGCGACTTCTTCTACGGATCATAAAAAGGTGTGCATGGCGGCGATGTTGTGCGGTCAGCGCACCATCGCTGAAAAGCCGGATCTCTACGGTAGCTCGGGGAGGTTGTCCACGGCTCTATAGATCCTATAGCCGCCGTTGACGACCTCATGGGTGTAGTACGGGAAGAGGCCATCCGCGTTTGTGCAGTTGTCTTGGCTAACATCTTCCCACCACATATTCGACAGGTAAAAATAATTAAATTCTGTATTTCTTTATTTAATTTATGTAATTTATAATTGTAATTTGTAATTGTATTTCTATGACACTTAAAAACACACATATAGCAACAGCGGGAGGTATTAGACACGGCGTCAGAACTTACGGGACTCGATTCGGCATACGAATCCGAGTTATCGTCGATTTTGCAAAACTTCGTCAACACTTAGGCAAAAAGCGAAAAAAGCGACCCCAAAAACCCGCATCGGTCATGCAGATGCCACGCAAACACACGCATAGCACCGCGTAGATATTGAACACGTGTTAGAACTTACGGGACTCGATTCGAGCATACGGAATGAAAGTTATCGCCCAGTTTGCAAAACTCGCCAACACTTAGGCAAAAAGCTGAAAAATAGCCCAAAACCCGCATCGGCCATCCGAATGCCACGCAAACATACACATAGCACCTCGTAGGTATTAAACACGTGTTAGAACTTACGGGACTCGATTCCGACATTCGGAATCCGAGTTATCTTTAATTTGCAAAACTCGCCAACACTTAGGCAAAAAGCCGAAAAATAGCCTAAAACCCGCATCGGACGTCCGAATGCCACGCAAACACACACATAGCACCGCGTAGATATTAAACACGTGTTAGAACTTACGGGACTCGATTCTGACATATGGAATCTGAGTTATCGTCCAGTTTGTAAAACTCGCCAACACTTAGGCAAAAAGCGAAAAACAGTCCAAAACCCGGATCGGTCGTCCGAATGCCACACAAACACACACATAGCACCGCGTAGGTATTAGACACGCGTTAGAATTTACGGGACTCGATTCCGACATACGAAATCCGAGTTATCGTCCAGTTTGCAAAACTCACCAACACTTAGGCAAAAAGTCAAAAAATAACCCAAAACCCGCATCGGCCGTCCGAATGCCACGCAAACACACACATAGCACCGCATAGGTATTAGACACACGTTAGAACTTACGGGACTCGATTCCGACATACGGAATCTGAGTTATTGTCCAGTTTGCAAAACTCAACACTTGACGAACACAAACAAAACTAATTTAAATATGCTCTATTTTCGAATTCGTTATTAATATTTTATTATTAATTGTAGGGTCTTGTTGATGAGACTTCGGCGGGTGGAGGCTGTGGCACAGGCGATGCCCATGGTGGAGATTGTGATGACCGTCGTGCTGATGCTTATGAGACTATTAAAGGTGGGAATGGCAATCGGGGCCGTGGTGGGGTTAAAGTAGGGTGGGACCGGTGGTGGGGCCAAGCGATGGTGATCTGAGCATTCGATCTTGGGTCATAGTACCCATTATGTTTATATTTTGACTTTCATATATGTATATTTATCTGACTTTTGAGTTGTCTGAGACTAGAGTTTAGATTGCATTTTGTATTTACATTATACGACTTTTATCTATAAGTCATTACGTTGTTTACATATTTGATGGTTGATATAGCAAAAAGCTATTATTGTTATTGATATGCGTTAAGTGAAGAATTCTTTATAATTTTCTTTAGTTTATAACAGGTATAATTATGTATATGTAAATGAATATGGGTATTTTGCAATTTAAAAAAAAAATTATTAAAAACTCATTGACGACGGGAGCTAAGGGTCATCATACGGCATCTTGTCGCGTAAGCGATGAGTTTTTTTATTTTTTGGAAAAATATTCGACGGTATTATTGCCGCCAACGCCGTCGGCAAATGTGTCGTAACTACCGTGGCCGTCGACAATGACCCGTCGGTAATGACACTCTTGCCGAATGACAGCGAGATAATTAGATGCAGGGCGATGACCCATACGGCGACGGGGAGGGCGATGGATAGTGCCGTCGCCAATGAATCATTGTCGACGGCAAAAAGGGTCAAGCATGACGGCAAGAAGAGATTAAGCGGCGATTTACATCGGCCAGTAAGCAATGAACTGTTTTTTTGTAGTGTAATTAGGATAATCTAATAATTGAACGACAAGTAATTCAAATGTTTAATTCGGTTTTAATTAACCCATTTTGCCCAAGGAAAATGTTGTTAAAAAGATAATTAAAGCACGATAAAATGTCTGATTGACTTCAATTAATTGGTGTAATAAGAAAGTTAATTATTCTAACAATGAATAAACTAGGGAAAAGTGGATTAAAAAAAACACACACACACAAGGAAATAGATTCACAATTTCCGTAAAAAGCTATATATATATATATAAAATAATTATTTATATAAAAAGTTGAGGGAAGACCTAAAACACTATATAAAATAATTATTTAACACAAATTGCAATGCGGAGGAATAGGCCTCCTCCACATCCGCGTAGAATTAGAATATTTTGATCCAAATGGGAAAAGTCAGGAATCTTTCTTCCCCTCTCTTACAGCTAATAGTTTTTATGTATTTCCTTTCTTTCTTTTTTTTTTTTTTTATTTGTATTTTCAAGAATATAATTTAAATACTTCACAATCAAAAAATTACTCCTGCACTCCAAGCTTTATTAAACATGTATTAATTTTAGTATTTATTATACAAAGATATCAAGAAGGAATCATAAGTTGATCAAAATTAATGTAACTTATCAGGTATCTATATCAAGATGATATAAGAATTTACTTGGGCCTATTGTTACCTTCCAGTTAACATAATATAAAACTATCATTCTTGGTAAAAAGATCCTACCAAAAGTGAATGATTTTTACCTTCAGTCTTTTATTATTATTATCAAATAATCTAAAACTCAAATATATTAAAATTATAATCTGGTATAAAAAATAAAAAGATTACAATACAAAATATTAAAAGGATAATCATTTTTA
The DNA here is from genome assembly GCA_020205615.1 of Panax quinquefolius. Classification (NCBI taxonomy): domain Eukaryota; kingdom Viridiplantae; phylum Streptophyta; class Magnoliopsida; order Apiales; family Araliaceae; genus Panax; species Panax quinquefolius. The sequence continues at coordinate 142,091,079 of CM035161.1, read as the reverse complement.
TAACACCATAGTCTCGCATCAAATCATGTGAAATTTTTTTATCTATATATAAAAAATTAAATTACTAATAATAATATTTTCAGTCATGATCTTTTGGGTGAATTTGTGATGAGTTAGATGACCTAAGAATATAATATTAAGCTAGTGGTTTAAGGCTTTGTTTCAAATGATTTTGATTTAATTCGGGCTTGAGATTTGACCCAAAATTTCTTCTAGACTTTGGATTTGACTCAATTAGGTTGTTTAACATTTTGGTATCAAAGCTGATTCTCTAATGCTTGGGTCGAATTATTTGATGGAGTTGTCAAATGTGGGACACGAATACTAGTGGTATTATCGTATCTTGTTGGGTGTGGGTCTTCACCCATGAAATGAATTCAAGTTGAAAAATAATTAACTTGTTAGATTGGTTGGTGACTAAGACAATAATATGTGATCCCTAATTTAATTAGAAGAATAATTTGTTTTTAATGCATAATAGGAATGAATTAGGAAGAGTATTGTGAATAAGGCTACGAGGGAGTCTTGTTTTTGACATAAGAGAAGCTTGGTAGCTAAAAGGTACCGAAAGAATAAAGTGGGAGGATTACAGTTTGTTGCTTATGAGGATTATTGTAAGCCCGTTATTTTGATATAGTGAATATTCAGAGTTTGGCATGCGATTTTTTTCTAAAAGGATTTTTCACGTTAAATATTGTGTTTTGCTTGTGGATGGTTATTTGTTATTTTCATTCTCATTATTGGGGCTGTTGATTTTCTATTTAATTGTACAAAGAAAAAAAAGAAATTCCTTTGATTGAGATTACTTTAGGTGTACTTTTTCCAACAATTCTAACGTCAAGATTGGTGATATTATCCCTCAATGGGCCGTGTGTGATCGATTTTGACATCAAGACTTGTGATATAATCTCACAAGTGATTGATTATGATGAGAACGTCAAAAATTTAAGCTGAGAAGTTTGTAATACATTAATCCTACATTGAAGTATGCGGGAAAAAATTAATTTATATGTATATAAAGAATTAAGTTATTAACAATAATGTCTTTAGCTATGATTTTTTGGGTGGACTTCTGATGAACTAAAATGACCATAACAATTACATATTCTATTACATTTTTAATAATAATTACAACAATAGTTCACTCATAAAATATTTCCACAATTAATACACTTTTATATTTTTTTACAATATTAGTGCAATTAAAATTCCTTAATTTAAGGAATTAGTATGCAATTAGGATTCCTTAATTTAGGGGATTAATATTGATTTACTTATTAAATTAAATAAAATGGGTACTTTTGTACGCATCTTTCTCTCTCCTCCTCCTAATTCTCTCCACCAGAAATTCGAATGGACATCACGAGCAGCACTAGGCCCACCTTTGATCAAGCGCCGTCCATGAAAATGGAGTCCATTTACGAGAGGGTCCGCTTTTTGGCCTCCGGGAATGCGGTGGTTGTCTTCACTGTCACCGATCGCTTTGCATGTGCCACGTTGTCAAGCAGCTCATATTCAGCCTTGGTGTAGGCCCCACCATTATCGAGCTCGACCGCGACTCCGCCGGCCCCGAAATCCACTCCTTTCTCTACCAGATCGCCGACGACGACCAGCAACAGCCGGTTCCGGCGGTGTTTATCGGCGGAAAGTTCTTGGGTGGAGTTGAAACTCTCATGGTCTGCCATATTAACAACACTTTTGTACTTTTGTCCGCATCTTTCTCTCTTCTCCTCCTAATTCTCTCCACCAGATTATTTTCAAAATCAAAAACCCGCCGCCATTTACCGCCGAGTCCACTCCTAAAACTACCATTTGCCTATTTTGAGGTGGATTGATTATAATGGATCAATTTTTTATAGTACAGTTGCTGCGTTTTTTTATAGTACAGTTGGTAGCCAAACATTCATACCAAGATAACCAATTCATTGCTATTAGGTTTTTAATTTATTTTAAAAAAATCTATTATATATTTTTTTATTTAATAGTGCAATTGGTAGCTAACACTTTATGCAAATGTAACCAATTCAGTTTTATTGGGATGCCAATTAATTAAAAAAAATGTATTTTAGATTTTTTTTTTATAATGCATTAGTAGCCAAACCTTAATGTCTGTAAATAATTCGCTTTTATTGGGTTACTAATTAATTATAAAAAATCTATTATAGATTTTTTTATAATAATCTTGATTAGTAATAAACCTTAATACAAATATAATCAACAAAAACTAAAATTGTTACATTTGAAAGTTTTGATTACCAACTGCAATGAAATTTATCTCTTGTTACCCACAAAAACTAAAATGGTTATCTTTGTATAAATATTTAGATACCAAACGCACTAAAATTTATCTTTTTCCTTTTAATTTCGGATAAATCAACCTTTCGTCATAATAAGCGGTTTGTGGTTACGTCGATAGTGTTGAAGCGGCGGCGAAGGGGAGGAGGAAGATAACGTTGCCAAACTTTGAATATTTGAATTTTAATTATTATTTTTAAATTTGAATTTGTTTTGTTTGTTAGATCCAAGATATTTGAATTTGAATTATTAATTATGGTAGTTATTTCTCCTTGATTTTAGGTTTCCTTATTATTATGAATTGAATCCTATACTAATTCTCTAAATTAAAGAATCCTAATTGCACTAATATTGTAAATAAATATAGAAAGTGTATTAATTGTATAAATATTTTATGAGTGCATTAATAGTGTAATTACTTTTTAAATATTGTATACTTATGTAAAAGGACCCTAAAAATATTATATTGGGTTGGATTGAATTTAATTCCATTCAGATTTAACTCAAAATTTTATTTCGGACTATGAAAAAAGAGTCAATATTAACAACCGTTAATGAAAAACAACACACATACTCATAAAATAACATATATATACCCCCAAAAAGGGGAGGGTCTTTCCAAAATATGAGAATCCTTCTTAGATTTAAAATGTAGGCTAGGGTTCTTGACGAAAGAGAGAAGAGATAGGAAAAAAGAGAAGTATAAGATGTAAAAGTGTCATGCTTTGTTGCCCATTAAATAAATTAAAAAGCACTTAATTTGCTTAATTAACCCTCCGACCATAACTACTGCAATTTGCAATTCTGCCATTGAAAGAATTACTCCTTCACTAGGGTGAATAAAATGCAGCCTGAAGATCAAAAGCGGTTAAAAGTGTCGGATTATACTCCATACAATCAGCTTGGTACTTTAACATGTTAATATTCCATTAATTATTTTCTCATAAAATTAAATCGGCATTCATCGATATGCTCTAACTTCTCAAATCCAAACGAATCCGGTTTTTATGATGATAAACAGATAGATTGATCGATCTGAAACGCCGATAAATTAAAATAGATAATCACCTCTTTCTTATTTAAGCCGTTTGTGGGAAATATTAAATGATTAATTAGAACAAATTATTCTAAAATTAAATTTATACTAATTCTCTCGTCTTTCTTATTTAAGCGGGTTTTATATTAAAAATATATTAATATAATACTAAGAGATAGTAAATATTACCGCTTATAAATATTTTATAAACGATTGATGTAGCATCTATAAATAATCATGCACCTTATATAAATATTGTAGAGGAGTTATTATGAAAACTATATTAAACAATTTATTAATTAATATACTGAATTTATAAAATAATTTATTTCTTTAAAATTAGTCATTACTCATATAAATAATCCTGCAACTTATATAAATACTCCATTAATTGTACTGCAACCGACGCAAGAGTCTCCAAGAACAAAGTGTAGTACTACAACTTATTTAATTAATGTGCTACTGCAACATAATTTGGACTTGTCAATGGTGTCCACACACCACTTGCTTGCTTCTGAATAAAAACTCCTTCTGACACACTTTACAATTACTACCCACCAACATAAATATCACTCACATACTTTACTTTGTATGTCACATAACAAAAGAATAATAAAACAATCACGAAAAAATAATTAAATACGGACAAGCAATCAATAATTACTTAACTATAAAACAACCCAAAATATGTTTTAAGTATTAAGTAATAAATTGAAAATTTTAATTACGTATGGAATGTACAAAAAGATTATATATAAAAATAAAAATAAATTCATTAACAAATAAAAAATTTGAAAGAATACAATTTTTTGGGAGAAAAGAGTAATTTAGTGTACATTGAATTCTAGTAATAATTTATTTTTTTTTTAACTAATCATAATCAAATTTATAGTGAGAATAAGATTAAGCCTTTGGGAGAAAGGTTTTCTCACCGCGTTAGTAATTGATAGTGTACCTTGATTAAGCCTTTCGTAATATAGGAAGTAAATAATTTATTCTCCGAAAATTGTAAACGACAAACTTTTAGAATAAATTTTTCTTCTAAAACGACAATCTTTTTAGAGCGGAGTGAGTAATATAGGACCCTTACTTTATAGAAAACAATAATTTTGAGATTAAAACATAAACTTAATTATGTTATTCACCTACATAAAAATGATATTGGAGTTCTTATTGTTTTTTTAATTAATTTTATGTTAATTATTTCTATAAAAATATATATTATATACTTGGTATCAATATATTATATTATGTATTACTTGGTATAATAAATGTTTTATCGTATTTTCTTTAAGACCCTGTCCTTATTGTATGTTCTTATTTTTTATTTCTTCTTTTACATAATTTATTATTAATGAATATAATTATAAAAAATTCCCCAGGGGCTGGCAGTATAAATCTCGCTCCTATTTAAGACAACGATAACAACAACAAAAAATTTATTTTCTCCCACTTCATTTCATTTTTCTTGCTCTGTATATTACGGCTGCTTCTGCCAACTCTGATGCTCCTTTGTTTTTTACCTCTAGTGGCCGTTAAAAGGGTGCTTCGACTCCATTTAAGCAGCTCTGCAAGGTTTTAGAACACCCACAAAAATGTATGCTGAAACTGGGCTTCTTTTCCCTTACTATCAGAATTTCTCTATAGAAGTGCTGCCGTTTGAGGAGTTCTGGCACTCTCAGAAACCCACTGATTTAATGGTAATTTCGTTCATTTTGCGCTCCTTATACTTATTGGTTTACTTAGTTTGATTGATGGGCATTTTGTTTCACGGGTTTTGAATGAAAGCTCTGCTTTGATTATGATTATTTGCTAGTCACATAGGGTTTCTGACACCCTTTTCTTTGATTGAAATACTGAATTTCCAATTTTCTGTGGGTTTTATTGATGGGAATTTTAATTTACTTATCAAATAAATTAAATAAAAGTTTTTTTTGAGGTCTTTGACTATTCTTTGGTTGTGGGTTTCAATTTGAGTTTAGTAGAGTAGAAAGTTGGTATTTTTTAAATGGCACAGATAGGAATCCCATTTGGGGATATTGAGGTGAATTAAGACATAATTAAGAACTTTTGAAATGTTTATGATTTAATTCTTCATTATTATATTGTTTGGGTTTTTTTGTCAATTAAACAAACAAAGACATGTATTGAAAGCATTCTTATATCTGTGCTGGTTCTTCTTATGAAAGATACAGAGAATGGAAATCACGGTTTCTTGTTGTATGCTCTCTTTTCCATTTTTCATCAATGGCAAGGACGACTTGGGCATGGATTTGTTTTTCCATCCCTTGTTTGATCTTTCTTTTTATCAAATTTCTGATGTCAACTTGTAGTTGAGGATTCACTTTTCACTTTTCACCGCACTTAAGAGATATTAAAAAAGAAAAAGTTGGAGAAAAGCAAAAGCTAAACAACCTCATTTGTTGGCTTGTTATTCCATTGTTTTTGTTGGTGGAAATACTAATTCTGGGAATAGGAGAGTAACCTTTGAAAAATTGCACTAGATTTCTCTCTTTTAAAAGGTGGGTTACTTATACAGTAGTGCACACCTTCTAGTTGCTTAAAAAGACTGAAAGTCAACTAAATATTTCTTCCTTCTAGTCGAGGGACTAGAAGTACTTGAGGATAGTAATTTTTCTTTTTGCGTAAGTTAGAGTTTCATATATTTTTTAGTTAATTAATCATCTTTACCATGGCATTTGGCTCAATTTACTAATGATATTTAGCTGGCACTTTTATGTAGGCTAGCTCCCTCTCTCTTCTATAATATAGGGTTGAGCTAGATTTTCAGGAAAGAGACTAGTTCTTTTCTCCAAGTTTCGCTACTCTTATTAATTTACCTCTCAGAAATTTTGAAACCATTCTTTTACTTTGAAGCATGATTTGTGTTCCTTCTTATTTCTCTACTTACCCAAATAGATGAAGCTTTCTATTTTGTTGTGTGGATGCATGGAAATTTGTATAAAGCTACAAGGTTTTATATCTGTCGCCATTTTATTATGCCTACAAATTTGCATTTTGGAAGCTATTTCACATATTTCTAGGAATCTTTCTAAATAATTTATAACATATGTCAGTACCTTGCAGGCTATGAAAGATACATCTATACTTCCACTCTTCTGATTTAACCCTATTCCAGCCCTTGTAAATGAATTGAGTGTGCTGTTTTGTTGTAGGGTTGTCTGCACTTTGTTTCAAATATCTTGTTTGCTTATAGAATATCCTGAACCTCCGAATACTTGAAAAGGACCAACCATAAATAAACCTTAGGATATAAATTTTCACTTTGTTAAGTTTTAACCTCATAAAGTGAACTGATGATGCCCTTTTCTATTTTTTCTGAACAAAAAGAGTTCATCTTCAAGTTTGAGTCCAGTATCAACAATGAATCATATTAGTAGGCAGTGAATTCAGCCTATCCTTTTTTTTTTCCCATTGCTCTTAAATCTTAGTACTCGTTGATTTATTTTCTGATTATGGAATCTGTGGTTCAGGCATCCACCATATTGGAATATGACCTTGGGGCAGAAGGGGATCTTTTCGAAGCTCCAAAGCTGATTTTTGAGGAACCAATGATTGGCCTTGATCCCATAACGGCTGGCATTTCAATGATTTCAGGTGGAGAAGATGTCATCTCCACACAAGCACTAAAGGTTGCTGATTTTGAATCAATGCAGAACGAGCAACTTCTGAGTGAGGTTTTTTGCGAGTTCAAGAAGGATCTCTTGGCAAATGAAGCTACTGGAACATCGCTTTCTGAGGTATTGCAAATCCAGATTCCTATTGCAACGGCTGAAAGCCCTATTGCAGAAGAAAAAGTGCTTCCACTGGGAATTTTACCAAAAAGTGTTAGCTCAGAGAGTCTAAACTCAATGGAGTGGTTACATGGAAATCCAATGAGGCCAAATTTTCTGGATTTTCCTGGCATGGACTTCGGGGCTGTTTATGGGATGCGGAGGTCACTCAGTGAAGGAGACATAAAGGTCATCTTGAATTAATATTTTCATTGTCTCTTCACACTTTAATTTCTTTTTTTACTCCCTTTTTTAATATTTATTTTTTTCTCCTTATTTAATTCTCTTATGAGTTGGAACCTGTTATGTGCTTCTCTCAGTAATATCAGGATGAATATGAGCTATATGCGTTGAGTTAGAGCTGTGGAAGATATTACGAGCTCATGGATATTAATATGGAAGGGGAAAGGGATGATGAATTAAAAATGAATACCATATTTCTCAAAAAAGTAGTGGTTGCACTACTTTTAAAATCATACTGACTTGTTCTGAACCAATAGGATTTCCTCTGCCTGCTCTTTAGATTGCTTTTTATCCCCCCGTAAATGATATTCCAAGTTCATCGTGCTCCAATCATTGGTGGAAAAGAGACCCCAGTAATAACAAGTTGGATAACTTACAACCATTTTCATGTACAAACTCTATACCGACTGGAGTTGACCTGTCTAGCAAATTTTATGAGCAAAAGCACCTATAAGTATTAGGCCTGTAGCAGAGTCAATTAGTTACTTTGTTAGAGTTTAGAATTCCTGTTGTGAATAAAAAAATGAAATATTTCGTGCCAGTGTTTTGATGTGGTTCCCTGAAGTAAACCATATCAGTGGTAGAACTCCTTAGGAATCATGTTATTGAAGTGTGCTTTGACTAATATTGCTGGAAACTAGATGAGCTTAGTGGAGCTGAGAACTGGGTGGTTAAAGATTAGTTAATTATTTCTATCAAACTTAAAATGTCATCATGCTTGGCTCGTTAAGCCTTGAGCAGCATCTAACTGAGCAGAACCGATTATGAGTGGCTTGAACTTACATTCTCATAAAGTGCTAATTGACTTTGCATACCGAACTCAATAAATCCAATATATGTGCAGCTTGACTTTTTTTTTATCTCATGAACTAAGCGTGGACGACTTTAACCAATCCAAACTCCAGTAACTTTGTTTCTTTTGAATCCTTTTTGACCAGTTAGCAGCTATAAAGTCTAAGCAACAGCAATAAAGACAATAGTCAAATTCCTCGATTCTTAGGTGCCCTACTTGTATTATTTATAATAGTCTACTCCCAAGTCCCTATACATTTGTTTGAGAGCAATTCATTAACAAGGAATAAAAATATTTTATTGTAAGATAAGATATTTCTTTATTTCTTTTTCTTTTTTACTTATTATTCTGCGTCTGCGGTGTAAATCATGAGCTCTCAGCAAGTTTATATTTGGGATAGAACCCTGAGAGTTAACTGGTTTTGTGACGTAGTCTACAAACTAAGAAATGTTTAGATTTCTCTGGTCATTTCAGCAGGATTGGACTGGGTCATTGATACTGAGTTTTTATGACAGACTCTCGGTAATGGTACTGCACTTGGACAGCCACAAATTTTGGGCAATTGCTTTACTGAAGATCGTAGGGAAAAGCTTTCTAGATACAGGACTAAGAAGACAAAGAGGAATTTTGGCAGGAAAATCAAGGTAATTTCTAATTCGCAATTTCCTTTGTTATCAATTTATCACCAGCTGTAAGCCTGTAAGCTTGAGTTGTATCTTCCATCACCCAAATGGGGAGGAGGAATGAGTCCCTCTGTATATTGCGACAAAAAGATGTCGATTCTTAATAGTGACTTGCGAGTAGACACAATGGAGTAGTCTATAAATTAATACAAATACACAGGTAATTAATTGATATATCTACACAACTATCATATTGCAATGGATGTTAGAATTGATGTTTAAGTTATTTTTTTTTCAATTACTAGAGTGATTTGAACTATTTAGTTAAGATGTTATATGTTAAAATATTTTAGTAGATTTCATCTTCATCTTGTACTAGAGTGATTTGAACTATTTTACTATTTAGTTAAGATGTTATATGTTAAAATATTTTAGTAGATTTCTTATCCTTATATTACTTTGGCTCAAACGGATGAGGTTTGAGATGAATATATAAAATTTTCCATTGATTCAATGCTTAACCAATTATTGATGTTTTTTCTTCTAATTATTAATAAATCGTAACTGATGGAAACATTATTGACTAATAGAAGTGTGGTATTATTTTATTAAGTTTACTCATCCCTTCATTGTTTGAATAGATTTCCTATAGTCGGTTGGTTTTTGCAAAGTATAATAAAGAAACCGTATCTGTAGTTACAAACTAAACATATTGGGTATAAGCTGATGTGATTAAAATATCAAGTGGGCACTTTCTAACCAAACAATTCACGCGCGCTTTGGTTTTGCTTTCAGTATGCTTGCAGAAAGGCTCTGGCAGACAGTCAGCCAAGGATCCGCGGGAGGTTTGCAAAGACAGACGAATCTGACATTTCAAAAAAGAGCAAATCTTAACTCTGATCAGTAAGAAGAAAGATAGGAAAGAAGTAGGTCAGCCTGATGAGGTAATGAAAGAGATGAGTGGTACTGTAAGACTGGTATAAGCGCAGACAAGTTTAAGTAGGTTATATCTTAATAAGCCACAACCCCAACACCTTGCAAAACTAGACGGCCTCTGTTATTAAGCTAGAATAATCTCCTCTGTAGATTGAAGTGTTCCAACTCCTGTTATTAAGCTAGAATAATCTCCTCTGTAGATCGAAGTGTTCCAATGGAGTTGTAAATAAGTGTTTGTTGAAATAAAGTAAGTCAATAGATTGGAGTAGAATATATGGTATGTATCCTGATATTCATGTAATGGTACTATGTGAGTTGCCGAAATTACTATTGTCGTTCAGGGGAATTGGTGCTGTAATATTAAAAAGCTAACCAACTGGAATCTGGGTTAAAACGTTTGAGAAAGGATGGAACGAATCAGGGGATTTTACAAGAAACATAGAACTGAACCTTCCGTTCCATGTACTATATATATCTATGGAAAGGTCTCGTCCTAGTTCTGATCAGGTCCAACAAGGACTACCTAACACACACACATATAATATATATATATATATAGTTGTAAATTACTACCATCAATACACGACCTGATGAATTATACACAATATACAACTCATCATCAATATATAATATAATGTGGTATACAAAATGATAAGTAGTACATAAATGACTTTGTAGACACATGTAAACTAAAAGCTGTCTGTCTAGTTATGTAACACATTTATATTTTCTTACTAAAAGGCAAAAGCTGTCTAGATATGTAACACATTCATATTTTTCCAATAACATGCATGCGCCGGGCAACAAACCTCTATAAATAAAATTTTATTTTCCATCATTCTTCTTACTCCATACCCCCACCCACCCGGCCACCCCACCCCACGAGCCTAGAAACAATGAATAGGTGATGAAGAAGAGATGTTATCCATTACCACCATACATATTGCCTGCCGCCTTCTAAGTTTGGTCATCTGCTTCAATCCCCTATTTTCTATAAATAAATATCACGAAGGGAAAAAACATCACGCGTAACTAACTAGTTATATAGATCCTCAAATCTAGACCTAGCGCCACCACCGTCTCAAAATCCCGCCGGAGTCTATAGTAGTAACTATGTAAATTCAATTTCAGTAATACTACTGTATCTCGCCATCTTCCAACCACATAATGGTGGAAACACCCAAAAATAATATCGTCACATTTTTAAAAATAAAATCATGACATTATATTATATGGGAACATCACCGCTGATTCCACCGGAAAACATTTATAGGATCGCCCCACACTGGACTGCGTGCCATAATAATCTATCAGATTTAAGACAACAACCAAATTCCAAGCTAACACAATAAATAAATATTAAAAAAAAATAATGTAAAATCATAAACTTTGCCCGGAAACAGAAATAATTTGTGGATCGATCACCTACCCAAACCCAAACCCAAACCCAAATTTTGGTCCTCCTCCTCCTCCTCCTCCTCCTCCTCCTTCCACCCTCCACGCCACCTATCCAATTAATTATAGAGCTAAAATCTTCCCAAAAACACCTCTTCATTAAAATTTTGAATTTCCCTTGGCTTGCTTGCCTTGTGTTCCGACCAGACCTCCATGCATGTCATTACAAAAACTCCGTACCATGTTGAAATTCCAGCACCACAATCAAAAAAACAACAATGTCCGTATGTAAATAAATCCACCAAATTAATTACTACAAATTCACTCCCATAAAATTGCAAACTAAAACAAAAAACAAGAATGTATCCCATACTAGTTTATTTTTCAAAAAACAAATTACCAACTTTCTTTTGTAGCACAATCCCTAAACATGGTATTGAGCTAAAGAACCACCTTAACAATGTGCTATGTCGAAAATAATAATAATAACACAATCATGACGCCGACCCACCCAAGTTAGACAACCTCGTTAAGTTTAGTTTCTCTCTCTAAATTTTTAATTTCACAGTGCAGAAATATATATACATACACATTCTGTATCTAAATAGCCAAAAAATTTGCATCAAATTTATCAATTATCTAAAAGAGATTTCTCGACAAATTTAACTCCCTTGTAGTTTACTACTAGTCCTCAGTACTATAAAATTATTAGTAATTAGTAATATTTTTCTCTCTCCTCCTGGACTCGATAGCAGTTAGACGAGAAGAAAGCCGTCAGAACAGAGATCCCTATTTCAATACCTCTCTCTCTCTCTCTCTTGATAGATATATCTCCTCTGCTCGTCTCATCAAAATTCACAATTTTCCCGCTCAATTGAATATCGTTTTCTGCTAATTTCATTCTCATTCTATTCCTTCGTGTTTGTTTATCGTCAAAAACTCATCTTTCTCGCGTGTGAGTTGAGTTTTCTCGCGTTTTGAGTCTAAAAATCTTTTGGGATTTAGGGTTTCGGATTGAGGTTTTTGTTTTGAAATTGAATCGTCTTTGGTGCTGGTATTGGAGTCGTGGTTGTGATTGGAGGAGATGATAATCAAACGCAGCTTAAAATCGGTAATGCCGAGTCTGAAGCGGTGTCGACTCAGTGAGTCCGGTGCTGAGGATGATGAGAGCTCTGGAAACCGGAAGAAACAGAAGGCTAACGGCTATTACCCTCTGCACCTACTTGGGGAAGTCGCCGCTGGCATAATTCCGCTAAGTGGATACGGACTTAATCGTGTATTAATCGGTGCTGGCGCCGATGAGACGCCAGGGCAGTGGCGAACGGAGGTTTCGTGCAGCCCCGATGAGGTGGAGCCAAAATTGGAGGCCGCGGCAGAGGGAATGAGCAATGATCGAGTAGCTGCGGAGGCTCCACGGCCGCCATTGGTGAGGACTTCGAGAGGGCGAATTCAGGTACTCCCTTCTCGATTTAATGATTCGGTTCTTGATAATTGGAAGAAGGAGAAGAGTAAATCAAGTGCTATTCGAGAATCAAATTTGGACCCTGAATTCATTCCTGTGAAGGGGAAGAATTATAGTTCTAAAAATCCCAAACCTGGTGGTAAATTTGGAAATAAGGATAAATTTAGTTTTCAGTGCCGCAAGCCTTCACCATTGTTAGAAGAAGAATCGGGGCTAAAAAGTTTTGATATAAGGAAGTATTATTCAACTCCACGCAGTTCACTAGGAACACTAGAAGAGCATTTGGCTGACGTAGAGAAGTCTCCACCAGTTAAAGATTGTTTGGCCCATGAGCAGGTTGAGAAGAAAAGTGGGATATGTGGGACAGACGGCTTTGTTCCTGGTGATATTGTCTGGGCAATATCTGGGAATAACTATCCTGCTTGGCCAGCAATTGTCCTTGATCCGTTATCGCAAGCTCCCCAACAAGTTTTAAGTTTTCGGGTTGCTGGTGCAGTTTGTGTAATGTTCTTTGGTTACTCCGGGAATGGAACTCAAAGGGTAAGAGATACTAGTACCCTCTACTTTGAACATTATGATGAACATTATGATGAAATGTATATTATCATTAATTGTTGAGTGAAATGTGTACATGTCCTTATTGAGAGGTTATATATTGATGAACAGGACTATGCATGGATAAAACGTGGGATGATCTTTCCATTTGTAGAACATGTAGACAGGTGTGTAATTGTTGGATTTATTTGTTACATTTAAGTTGCAGTTAAATTGGAATTCCAGTGAAATCTTGTTTGGTTCAGATTTCAGGGGCAGATCAACTTGAACGATAGCACGCCAGGTGATCTCCGTTCTGCAATAGAGGAGGCATTTTTAGCAGAACAAGGATTTACTGAGATGCTGATGCTGGAAATTAATGCAGCGGCTGGAAATTTGGATTATCTCGAGGCTATTTCTAGAGGCGTCCAAAAGATGACTGATCCTAATCAGAATCATGAACGCAACTTTCAAAATCAGGCAAGTCTTTCAAAGACGCTCATTCTTTAATATTTGGCCATGTCCGTAACTGCAGGAAAATATCAGTAACCTCGGCATTATTTTGGCATTTTTCAGCAAGGTTCAAATGATTTGTTGTGAGGATCGGGTTTTCCATAGAAGTGTTGGCATAGATTATTTATTTTTACGTTGTCTGGATATTAAATCACTATGTGACTCAAATTTGCCCACCGTACAAATCGTTCTCTTATGTCATAGATGTTTGTTTGATAAAGATATTTTGTTTCTGCAGGAAGCATTCAAAAAGAATAAAGCAAGGCCCTGTGAAGGATGTGGCTTGAATATCCCTCTTAAAAATTATACGGAAAAGGTTGATTTGGCTCCTGGAGGTCTTCAATTATGTAATACCTGTGCTCGGGTTCGTATAACGTGTTGTTCTGTGGTGTTCTTGTTGGTTTACCAACATTCTCGTCATGAATGTTTACCGCTTGTTATTGTCCTTATTTTTATAGATTTTTTGTTTATTTCAGTTGACAAAATTAAAACAATATTGTGGTATATGCAACAAGATTTGGAATCGTTCAGACAAGGGAAGTTGGGTGAGGCAGTCAAAATCTAAACTAATATTAAGATTTATTTATATTTGTTAATTCTTAACCTTCTCATAGATCACTTATGTGATTTTTTTTTTAACTTGTACAATACATTAGGTGCGCTGTGATGGTTGTAAAGTTTGGGTGCATGCTGAGTGTGACAAAATTCCCACTAGTCGTTTGAAGGTTTACCCAGCTTGCTCCATCAACTTATTGACTATATGCTTGTACAGAGAATAAGCAGTGGGTTATGATTCATGTGTTGTTATTTATTGTTTTAGGATTTGGGAACCACCGATTATTATTGTCCTCAATGCAGAGCAAAGTTCAATTTTGAATTATCAGACTCAGAAAATTGCCAACCTAAAGTCAAGTAAGTCCCTGCTATTTATGTTATTTGCAACTGCTCATGTGGCACCCAGGAGTGAAATTGGATTTTATTTTATTTTTTTTATTATTTCTTTATCTCTAACAATAGTGAAGTTTTTGCTTCGGAAATTACAGAAAGAGTGGTAAACTAGCGCTGCCTGACAAGGTTACTGTCATCTGCACAGGAGTGGAAGGCATATATTTTCCAAGCCTTCATTTGTAAGTGTATATAACTAGATGACTTTGACGTTGCATTGCCTTTGTCTATATAATAGATTTTAACATATGATTTCTTTCTACTCTTCTGAGCCGAACTCTTTCTGGTATGGACTTGTGAAATAAGATGAAAGTTACCATGTGACTGATAAACAAAAGATATTGTTCGGATTCCTGTCTCTTCCATGTACAATCCTAACAAAGCTTATCACAATATACTGTCCTTAAATAGGTTATCCATAACTTGCTATAAATTTCTACTGATATGGCCATGTTACTTGAGTTTTAACCTGCTATTTGATTGATCTGTATTCAAGCTGACATTGTAATGACTTGTAGTTTAGCTGTACTTTTTATCTCCGGGTTTTTTAAAGCTGAAATCAGTTTTGTCTTTCCCCCTCTCTTTCCTTTAATTGCAGAGTTGTCTGCAAATGCGGCTCTTGTGGGACAGAGAAGCAGGCACTTAGTGAGTGGGAGCGGCATACAGGTTCCAAAGCAAAAAACTGGAAAACTAGTGTCAGGGTGAAAGGTTCCATGTTACCACTGGAACAATGGGTTTGTACTCAAAGCCAATTCTGTCCTTTTGTATCCAAATCCTCGGTATCTATGAGATGCATGTACATTTAATGTATTAAAAGAAGACTAGCTTGTATTATCGGCGTCTCTTCATAATAAGTTATGGGCCATTGGGCTTCTTTAGGTCTCCAACTGAAATCTCGTTCTGCTGCTACTACTAACTCTTAACATAATTTATAAACATCATCAAATTTCAGATATTGGGTAATCATAACATTTCGTCTTCAAATTTGGTCAAGTATCTTCTACCATTTATATCTATGCAAAAACATATATGCTAAGATGGATGTAAAGGATCAAGTATTGGACGATATGCTGGTGGTCACTCATCTTGAGTGTTCAACAATAATAGAAATCGTGGCCAACAAATGGATTTTAAGAACCTTGGCTAGTTTTGCATTGATATCATCCATTAAACTAGCGATATGTTGGTGGTCACTCATCTCGAGCGTTTGACATTAATAGATATCATGGCCAACAAATGGATTTTAAGAACCTTCACTAATTTTCTCTCTATGTTGTGAGTTGTGGCACTTGGCCTGATAGTAGAAAGTTTAACAAAAAGTAATAAGTTATAAAATTGTTTGAAATTTTACTACATTAAGACTTCATTTATTTTAAAGGACGTATAAGAAAATATATAGAGGCCATTGTTCCATGGTTTCTTTAACAGGTTTCTGCTGATAAAATATCACACATACTGAAAGAGGTTTATACAGAAGGGCATACAAACTCATATAAAGCTCTTCACACGTACATAGAATGATGTCTTCCTATTGATGATTATTGACAGTGAAAATCATATAAATGTTGACAACCTAACACGAATAACAGTTTTGGAAGTACTATAATCCTCTTTTCCTTAGTTCGTCAGTATATTAAAGGCTTGAATAATGTTATTTTGCTTCTATACAAATTATTTCTTTGTTTTCCTATTTTTAGCTTTCCATGACTTCTGTTAAGTACTTGGTTAGTGAAGATTTTACTTTTGTAATTTCTACTAATCTTTTCATTTTCTTAGTTTTTTCCTCTTCCCTGTGTGAATTGTAGTTAGATGGCTTGACTTCCAGAGAGTTATCTGTTTTGTTTTTTCTTTTTTTATTCCTGTGTTTGAATTGTAGTGTACACTTAGAGACACAGATGCTGGTTTCCAGCTCTTTTAACCTGCATGTTGAATGTGTCTTTCTCTATGGATATGTCATAGTGGTCAAATATATTTTGCTAGATACATCATTCTAAGTATCTAAATCTCTTAAATGAGAGGTATATGCATCTAACAAGAAATCATTTGACTCGACAGATGCTGCAGGTAGCAGAATGTCATGAACGTAGCCTTGTTTCAGTTAATTCTCTTAAACGCCCTTCTCCTAAAGTTAGGAAGCAGAAGTTGCTTAATTTTCTGCAAGGTACACTCATATTCTTTGTATATAAATTAGACTTCCAAGAGCTTGTCCATATTGCTCCTCCTGCAGCTTTATCAATCAGACTGACTTTTCTTTATTTCCTTTCAACAGAGAAATATGAGCCTGTGTATGCAAAGTGGACAACAGAACGCTGTGCTGTTTGTCGATGGGTTGAAGATTGGGACTACAACAAAATTATTATATGTATCAGGTAAGCAAAATATGGAGCTTCTTGTACAATTTCGAAAAAGTAAAAATAAGAAATGATCTCACCATACATATTATTCAAATTCACAGAAGTTCTAGATGTTTTGAGGTTCTGCAATTAATCGTTGGTGCATGATTTTCTTGCATATTGCTTATGTGCTATCCTTTTCTTTACTAACATTTAGCCATATGTTTTTCCTACAGATAGTAACTAAATCTTTTCCCCCAAATCTGACAAGATAAATAATTTGTTGTCACCTTGCATAGTACAAAATTATTCTCATTCATTGTATTAAAAATATAACTGATGCTCTATTCTTTCTATCAGATGTCAAATAGCAGTGCATCAAGAATGCTATGGGGCAAGAAATGTTAGAGATTTCACCTCATGGGTTTGCCGATCCTGTGAGACACCCAAAATTCAAAGGGAGTGCTGCCTCTGTCCTGTAAAAGGCATTAACTTTCCCTCTATGCATTCTCATTTGACTAGAATTAATGAATAAGTTTTCTGTGTATGTGGTTTATAAAGATGTATCATTTTATTATATTCAAATTATATATATATATATATATATATATATATATATATATATGACATTTTGTTTAAACTTATCCTTCCTTGAGTATTTGTTTGTGTGTGAGTTAGCATTCAGTTTGTAGGTCATCGTGAATGGTGACTTTCTCATTACTGTATGCTTAAGTTTCTTTTTTCTTTTTTAAAACTTGAAATTCGGTGGTCTGGATGGGATGGCGGAGAGAAAGGTGAAGGATGTTAGAATTTGAGCAAACTTTGAAGTGGGTTTCATTAATCATTTGAAATGAATCTACATATCAATGTGTTCTACTCCATGAATAGATTAAAATTAAGTATTTAGAAACTCAAATTCATGGAGTAATGAATGAAAAATTAACTCCCAAAGATTACCCTTGGAAATGATAATAAATACTTATGGGAAGCTAAATCCCACATCGGTTAAGAACTAAAGTTTAATTGAGTTTATATATAATTAATTTGCTCTTGGGTGTGGGCCCCAAGAGGTACTTAACTTTTGTGGAAAGGAGATGACCTACTCAAAGCTTGGTTTGAACCCACATGCGTGCCGCCGATCGGTCAGTCTCGGTCTAGGTATATATATTTTTTAGGCAAAATTTATTTAAATTTTATTTTATTTAGCTCAATTATCAAAACTGTGTCGTTTTGAGAAGCGTTATTTATTACCAAAACTATATCGTTTTGGAAAGCGCTATATGCCCAAATGGAAGCGCTAATATCAAGCGTCGTTTCTGAGCGCCCATTTCGATAGGGCCCAAAACGCTCTTTTTTGGCCCGAATGGACGCTACTTTATTCTACAAAGACCCAAAACTAAGTCGTTTTGCGAGCGGATGCCATGTCATACCTTTTCATAAGCATGTCATGCCTTTTCAAGTGGTTGTGTCCGGATCACTAACCCCTCCTATAAATAGGCTAGGGGGATAGCCATTTCATTCATTCCATTTTCCAAGCATTCAAGCATTCTAGTTTTCATTATTACATAAGTTATTCATAGTTTATTTGAGAGAGAAGTTCGAGCATTTTATTTGGTTCGTTGTGTATATTTATAGTTTATTATAACACACGTTGTCCTTGTATTCGGGAGACACACGTTGTAATCTAAGCACCAATAAGGAAGGCATAAGACATAGGTGTCTAGTCTTGACATTTTGAACTGATAAGCACCAATAAGGAGGGCATAATTATCTTAAAAACATAGTACCAAATACTAGTCTTGACATTTTGATTTGTTTTGGATGTGATTTGACGATTTGTTGTCATCTTTGGTGTACAAATCACGATAAGTGGAAAAATTCAGTTCCATAAAATATATTAAAATTTTCTTTAGTTGTTTTAAAAAAATATAAATATAAAAATATATATATATATATATATATATATATATATATATATATAGGCCTTGTCCATTCATTTTTCCTAACAGAGGAAGCCTATAACGGTGGAGATTGTTTAAGCAGATTTGAACACAGAAGTTGTCTACTTCTGTATAATGCTACTTCATCGCCAATATGTATGTTAAGGGTTTTTTTTTTTTGCAAAACTTCTCAATTATCATGAATAATACTGCCTCATGAAACTTTGGAAAAAATTAATATTCATTCTACTGCCGTTTTGAACTAACGTTGCTTGGAAAAATTTATCAGGGGGTGCTCTGAAGCCTACTGATGTTGAGCCCTTGTGGGTTCATGTTACTTGCGCTTGGTTTCAACCTGAAGTTTCTTTCGCAAGCGATGAGAAGATGGAGCCAGCACTTGGAATCTTAAGAATTCCATCAAACTCTTTTGTAAAGGTAGTCTTACAGATTCTTATAACTTTCTTTAAGAGGCCCCTGTTTACTTTTTGCATACCAATTCAGTAAATTATGATGTTATTTTTTTTTAGATATAGACGTGCTTATACATTTTCTAGGGAAATGGATTGGTGTTAAGATGACAACACTACAGGTTTACAAATACTTCCATTACTTCCTTGGTGTCTTCTTCTATGAGAATTAAAAGAATCACGAAATCAATATTTTTAACCTTTTTGTTACTGAAGTTTCTGCTAAAAATATTGTCTTTTACTTACCAACAGAATTTATGCCAGAAATATTTACATGGGCATATTTACTTCGATAGTGTTAAATTATGTATTGTCGTTGTCTAGAATGCAGTGCAATAATTTGTGAGGTCTTTTGGGGGGGCTTATATATGTCTCATTCTGTGTGCAAATCCCAGTATTTTGACGACTCTTTTTCTGAGATATATAATTTCACTGTTGGAATCTAATGGTGCATTATTGGTATAATTTCAGATCTGTGTAATCTGTAAGCAAATTCATGGTTCCTGTACACAGTGTAGCAAGTGTTCCACATATTACCATGCTATGTGCGCATCTAGGGCAGGGTACCGCATGGAGGTTAGTATACTCGTATCCCTTAGTTTACAATTGTATTGTTGCATTTAGACTTGTGTTCAAATGATTCTTTATTTTACAGAGATATGTAACACTCTTTTTTACTCTGTTTTTGATGGAGGAAGATATTCTATTCTTTTGTATCTAATTAAAGTATCGTATAACAAAACTGCTTATAAGCAAAAGTAGTAATCAAAATCAATTATCACGTTGCTTAAATAATCCTAAACATACTCTTTTTGTTCTATTAACCTTTGGCCTCCGATTAAGCCATCCTAGGTCCACCTTTAAAGTGCTATTACTAAGACATCATGAGAGTGGCACTACTTGTGTGCAAATCTAGAGTGGCAATACTCGTGCAAGTCTTCACCTGACCGTGGGCTATTTTATTTTATCATTTATTATTAAACGCATTGATTTTCCTGTTGTGCTCTTTAAGTATCTGTTGTGTATCTCTCTCTTTCTGTTCCATCTCCATTTCCTTTATTCATTATACTTCTTTAGATGAAAGCTCAGTAACCTGTTTTTTACTGTCCAGTATACCAATTTCTTTTATGATGTGACATCTTCAGATAAATGCTTTTTGAATCTGCAGTTGCATACCTTGGAAAAAAATGGGAAACAGATTACCAAGATGGTTTCATATTGCGCTTATCACAGGTATTGACTCCTCTTGCAAATATAGAAAGTGGAAACACAAATATAAGAACAATGACGAGATGAGAAATGTAAAAGTTCTCTCTATCGGTCAGTTCCCTGGAGTTGAGTAATGCTCATTAACTTATTTTGTCTTGGGTCTTATGAGGATATCTTACCCTACCTATCATCTTGCAATGTAATATGTGTTCCCTCTATATGTTGTTTATGCTCATTCATGATTCAATGTTTTGTGCAGGGCTCCAAACCCAGATACTGTCTTAATTATGCAGACTCCTTCTGGGGTTTTCTCCACTAAAAGCTTACTCCAAAATAAAAGGCGGAATGGTTCCAGGCTAATTTCATCCAACAGACTTAAACTTCAAGAAGCTCCTACAGTTGAGCTCAATGAAATCGAACCATTCTCTGCTGCTAGATGCCAAGTCTTTAAGAGATTAAACAATAAGGTAGCTTGAATTTGAGATCTTTGGGTCATAATTCATTTACATATATCAAGGAGTTTAAGAATTTTTTGCAGCAATGTTAATTGTTAAGCATTATATAAAGTGGGTATGATCATTATCTGGTGTTAAGATTACATTAGTGTGATTGTTGTTAATTCAATTAACACGGTTGGGGGACACTGGGCATGACAATATTATATGGACATGCTGACATCACAAATCCAAACCAAAAATATTTTCTACTTTATACAATATATAATGACAAAGGCATTACCTAATTGTAGTACATGTAATCACAATTATCTACTGCCCAGAACCATAAAGGTAGACTAAGTAAGGAAATGGTGTAAATGTTGTAAGATGATTGGTGAGCCTTAGCATAATTGACCTTTCCATAGATTTGGACTCCTATATAATCTTTTGGTTATATTGTTGTGGAGTTCTGGACTTGCACAACATGCTGAATTGGATTATTTATTTATTTTTATTAGCGTAGCAATGGTACCTATCGTTATGAATTTGGATGAAAATTTGCAAAGATGAAGACTATAAAACGTTCTACTGCTCCTATTTTCAGTTTGATAAGTAATTATTGTCTTTTATGTTTTATGTTAGAATTATGTATGTGCTCCCAAAGACATCTCTTCAACTATTTATTAGTGCATGTATATGTTCTTGTTGCCGCATCCATTGTGATGCTAACTTCTTTTCTTTTCTTTTCCTGTTTTTTTCTGCTTTTCAGAGGATAGGAGAAGAGCCAATTGCACACCGAGTTACTGGACCGTGCCATCATTCTTTAATTTCAATACAGAACTTGAAAGTTATTAGAGTAATATTCTCCTCATTGTCACCTATATACAGTTTTACTTTCTTGTCTGATTTAAGCAAAAGAAATTACTCCATGTTTCTTTTCCCCTTTAACCAGGAAATTGAGGAGCCTAAAACATTTTCTACATTCAGAGAAAGGCTACACCATTTACAGGCAAAATTCAATTCCATTCGTTTCAATACTTATTATTTTATGAATACACTCTCACTTTATTTGTGTGCTCATTAATTACTTTAGAAAACCGAAAAGGATCGGGTTTGCTTTGGTAGATCTGGCATACATGGATGGGGCCTTTTTGCGCGTCGAAACATCGTAGAAGGAGAAATGGTGTGTCCTTCAAAACACAATGCTTCCTGAAATACATGCTCTGCATTTCATAGTTGCCTTTCAGTTTTTTGAGGATGGAAAACTCATCTTAAAAGAATGCTTTCCATTAACTTCTTGAAAGACTTGTAAGCCCAACACGTGCTTGGAAATTGTATGGACTGAAATGTAGCTACTCCAGTGAGTCTTAAAATTTGGTGTATGCTCATAATGTACCCTATATTTACTTGACAAAAAAAATAATATAAAAATATGTACTTCTGAAGCATGCAACTAGTGTCGGTAAGTATGCAGCACTCCATTATGGGTGAAGGTTTGACTTCTTTCTATGAGGATCATAGTGCTTTTCTTTTTTTCCTTGTTTTTTTTAAATAAATCATTTTAGGGACACTGTAACTAGCATATTGTTCTTTAATTACTTGCATGTGAAAATACATTTATCAATTAATGGAATATGCATTTGTGGTTGCGTACAGGTTATAGAATATCGTGGTGAACAGGTCAGGCGCAATGTGGCCGATTTGAGGGAGGTCCGCTACCATATCGAAGGCAAAGACTGCTACGTGAGTTTAATACTCTCGATTTGCCCTTTTCTTTTAGCAAGATTAAAAAAAAGATGGGGAGATTGCATTTGGGCTCTCGCTCGTATACGTGTGTGGAGCATTAATTTTTCTGTTGTTATAATTCGCAGTTGTTCAAGATAAGTGAAGAAGTTGTGGTGGATGCTACAGATAAAGGAAACATTGCACGGTTAATCAACCATTCAGTAAGTCAAAACTTTTGTTGGAGTTGTGTAATGTTTCATGTTATACTGTAGTTTCTCTCATCAAGGTCTGACTAGATTGCAACGCGGTTATGGTATAAGCCTAGCCAAAAAAAGAAGAAAGTTATGGTATAGAACGTGTTCTTATAGTGTCTACTCCAGACGTAAAAATTTAAACAAAAATTAACGTCGCTATTGTTCTTTTCAATGAATGATGTGAAGGTTTTATATTCTACTAGATGTTCTCATTATTGCACTGATAGTAGGAATTTATAACTGTTGTAGTGTAAATTATGCTTCCGGGAGTCATCATATCGATGTCTACTATCTACCTACCATTTAAACAAGTTATCTAGCAATCAACTTGTACAAGGCGACTATCTCTTTATTTTATTTCTTACTAGTTCTGTTTACATCTTTATTGACAGTGCGCACCCAATTGCTATGCAAGAATAATGAGTGTAGGAGATGACGAGAGCCGGATTGTACTTATTGCCAAGACAAATGTGTCTACTGGTGATGAATTAACGTACATCTCTCTTTCTGTCTCCCTAAGTGTGGGTGGGTCACTACTTGGAAATTATGAGATTCTAGAAGTTTACTTAATGCATCGTATTTGACTGTACCCTGGCAGGTACGATTACTTATTTGATCCTGACGAGTGTGAAGAAGTCAGAGTTCCCTGCTTGTGTAAATCTCCAAATTGCCGGAAGTTCATGAATTAGGTTACATACAGACAGACGGACAAAAAGAGTATAGCCATTGTTTTTTCTGCAAGGAGCCTAACCAAATGTCCAACTCCTGCGGGACCTCACCTCACATCATTATACTATCAAATTTTGTATCAAAGAGTCTTTGATGGAGTATGTATTTTCATTATTTATATATATATATATATTATAATAATAGTAAAACCTAGGAGTATATAGATATTAGATAGGGTTGCTGGCTGTTTTAACTTTAGTCTTCAGGCATCACTGTATACTTTACAGTGGAAAAGGGAAGATGCATCAATCAACTAATGTTAACCCAATTTTCGGTCATTAATTATTTAACTTCAAAAGAGATGCCAACCCAAGTTTTATATTATTGTCGCTTATTTCACCTTCCTTTTAGATAAAAACTGTGTAAAAATTTAACCCAGTAGATGAACTTTTATTCTTTACCATACAAAGTGACGAGGGATCTTTAGCCTCAGAGTAGCTGGAATTGAACTTAAACTGTACTGAACACGCAAGTTTCAGATGGTAGCTGATGATCAGTTTAGGTGTTAAGGGTCATGGTGTGTGTTATTTTCTAATCCGAATTTAACAAGCAGCAACATGGAGGATGGTCCATTGTAATATTAGTGAAAAGTAAAAAAATAATATTGCTACATCCACCACGCACGTAAATTAGCACAAATGAACAAATTTTCCTTCAATCGAGGAAAAGGAGCTTAGTGGAGACAGAAAAGTTTGTCTTCCAATATGGCCCCTTCAATTTAAATTTAAATTTAAAATAGTGAGCTTCAATGTGTGGACAATTTGTACTATTTATGCCAAACTTTTGAAAGATCAAGACGTACACCAAAATACAACACAAGTACAATTTTTAAGAAAATAGGTTGGTAGGAGAGAATAATATGTTTCAATATGGCCTTTACATTTGAACTTGAAATAATAGTTCTCATCTCAAAATCCAACGTAAACTTGGTTCCAATTAAAAATAAAATATTAAGGTCTTCCTTTTTTACTATTGTTAGGACAATCTCGATCATCATAATGTGGCTCCAGCTTTGTCTCCCTTCTTTACACAACTTCTGATAGACGAGTATCTGGTCACAGCAAAAGCATGCAGTATTGCCAAAATTTGCATAAATCGGAAGCAGTATGTTTGGCAATTTCCTACCAGCATGCCATTACAAGAATGTACCATGGTCCAAGTATCAAAAAGGTAACAAGTAATAATGGTAACAACCTGATTGGTTGAATACAACAATTAAATACCAACACCTAGGAAAATTGTTCCCTCCGACACTCATAATTTGACAAAATTTGTGCAGTAAAGCAATGTTCCCATGGAATTAGTTTGATGTTCAACACACTATACGTCCGCTGAACAGAGCACCTGTCGACAAAGTTAAAAATATAAATTTAGAACAAGGAAATAGTACTAGCATGTAACACTATCATATGCCCATCTGAAAAATGATAAAGCATACATAGAAACAAACCTAATGAAATTACATGAAGCAAGCTAAATTTTCATCTCTGGTCTTTGTGCCCTATATGTTGTGAAGCTTACAAATGGTTCATCTGACAAACTCCAGGACCTATTACTGTAACTATATTACAGTTGCAATAAATCATCAAAAGGAGAATAAATTAGTGCCAAATGACCCCCCATTAGTCTGACTTGGGTTTAGAAATACAAACTGCCCGTCTGTGGTAGCTTGTGTCCCCATATATTCAGTACAAGCACTTAAAAAAGTCCCAAAAGGTGATACCAGAAGGAAAACTGTCAAATAACCATCAACACTCTTAGGCTATGTTTGTTTGCAAGGATTACACTTGGATAGGACAATTAATCCCAAGTGCCTTGTTTGTTTTTAAATTTGAGCTTGGCATGGATTAAAAATGACTTAATATAAGGGATCTTCTACCAGGTATTATAATCCCTACCAATTGCTAGACAAAATTAACCTCAACCTTTTTTTTAAAATGACCATAATATATCCTATTCTATCAATTTATTAAACTATCTTCTTTTTTTGGTGGAAACAAATTTTGACTAAAGTGACCAAAATCTGCTTCGTTTAATAATAATAATTAATCTGTTAATTATTATTATTATATAACATTAAAGTGTATATAATAATAATAATAATAATAATAATAATAATAATAATAATTTTAATTCTAGTTGAAGGCAGTCATTTTCGGTATTATCTTTCCTTTTCCATATGCTACAAGACATCATGAATTCATCTCCATCAAAACTCTCTAGTCAAAAGAGCCTAACACATTTCTTTCTATATTAAAACAATACTATGAGATAAACCTAACAAAAAATGGTTATGGTTGGTTTTGGGTTATAAAAAATGGTTATGGTGTTATAAACCCATTTATAATATGGTTAAAATGGTTTGGACCCATAGATTATGGGTTGAACCTAGTTAACCATATTTAGAACAAAACTAAATAATAAATACTTTTTGGGAACTGTTACTTTTACAAGAAAATTTTAATATTTTCAAAAATCTTAACTCATAAAAATAAGTTACATTAATATAAATGTGAAGAGAGTCTTGCATAAATATTAATTGTTAATTTTTCATCTATATTCTAACTTTTATATACAAATTTAATAATTTAATATAAGGTTAAAATAATAATTTAAAAATAAACAGTAATAATACGAAAGAAAATTTATAAATATTCTGTTTATTCTTTTTATATCTTAATTTTCAATTTTTCAATTTTTTTCTTCCAAAACTCAAAAGCATAGGTTAAGCTTAAGGTTAGGGAACATAGAGAGTGTGAATGGTATGGATGGATGCAAAAGGAGTCCACCAATCCCAGTAGACTTTAATTCTCATTAATTATACTAAAAAAAATAAAAATGGGAAAACTAGTTAATTAATTTAAAAACTAAACAAATTGAAATGTGTTAATTAATATGGGTCAAAACTAGTTTCAACCCATATTTTTACTTTATAATATGGGTCCGAAACTAAATCAACTCATAGTATAAAAACTAGTTAACCAACCCACTAAGACCTAAATGATTTTAGTTAACTAATGGTTCTCAACCTAAATTGCCACCTCTACTATGAGACCATATATTTTTCTTATTGAAAATATGTAAATAATATTTTTTAATAATAATAATTAATCTGTTAGATTATTAATAATAATCTGTTAAACTAGTTAAATGTTTTAATCTGTTAGACTAGTTAAATGTTTTAGTAGCATTCAAATAAATAAACTAGATTATTATTATTAATCTAGTTATTAATTTGTTATTAATATTATTATTAATCTGTTAAGACTAATAATAATAATCTGTTAGACTAATTAAATGTTTTAGTAGCATTCAAATGTATCTCTATGACTTTTAAATAATTATATGTTTTTAGAAATCAACTCCATTATAATTATATATTTATTTAGATGTATAAACAAGTTTAAATTATAGTTTAAAATATGTTATTATTAATAAGAGTATAATAGTCCAAACAATATTTTTTATCAAACCTTTAATTAATCATGAAAAAAAAACATAACATGAGATTATTTCAAGTTATCCCATTAATAATAAAAAACAAACATGTGACTAGAACTATTTAATCCTAGGATTAATAATCTTGAAATTATAATCCTATAGATTATAATCCGAGATTATAATACCTGCAAACAAACATAGCTATAATTACTTTTTGCTCATTTTTCCAAACAAACTAGAGCAAACACAAGGAACAAACTCCCTTATAAACTTAGAAAGTAAAATACACCAAGAATGGTGGAAGTTGTGGTCTGAACGCAAACTAAAATGTCATGAGAAGAGGGCTGGAACATACTATATGATGGCACAGTCGCAGCATATTTCATGGTAGAAACATTAGGTTGGCGTGTGGGTCTTTTGTGAAATTGTTCTTAGTACTAGTTCCTCTAACTTCTTTCTTTCTTTTTTTCCCCTTTTTTTAACAGGTAATTTGGTGCAAAGCACGGGGATTGCAAGTTAGTTCCTTTAAAAGGTCATAGAGCCAACACTAACTTGCGACAAGAATATCCTTATGTAAATTATATAAGAAAGCTTCACTTTTAGCAGAGAAAATTAAATAAATGAATACTTTTACTGAAAACTTACTTTGGATGCATAATAGATCTGGACCAAGTGTTATTCTCTAAATTAACCCCTGGCGCTGCAGATCAGTATATGTCTTCTTGTTATAAATGTTACCCTCTCGGTCTTCATATTCTTCTTCAAGGTCTGGCCGCCACTTGATCACTCCTTGTCGTTCTTGTATTCTGTCCCATAATTCTTTGGCTTCCTGAGCAGTAAAACAAATGCAGAATTTTCAAATTGAAAATAAAGTGAAAAAAAAAATACAATTGCTTTGCAATAAATAAAACTGTTTATACATTGTTTGCACAGAAATGTAAAGAGAAAATCAAACCTCAATAGATGTGATTTCATTGAAGTTCTTGGTATTTGGAATACCAAGGCAACGCATCCCATGCTGATGCCGCCATTCCTTGAAATGACGCTCATAAGCCCTACGACCCCAGTAACTGTGGTTCCCACATATTTCACATTTGAATTCCTGAAAGTCATTCATAGAAATACTGAGAGCCCATTCAGAAAAATATGCTATGGCCATGTGAAATAAATATCAGGATAGATGAAACTCAATACTGAAATCCTGAATACATTTTAGTAATAACGTAAAGCACAGACTTGATACTAGGTTACTAACAATAACAACAGCAATCACCATTCTCAATGAAATGATGGGGATGCAACCATCGACATCTTTTTCCACATAAGCGGATTACAAGTATGAGTAAACATCTTTACATGATATAAAATTTTAAAATCCTGTACAAACTAAACGTGCAAGGAGTGCAAAGGAAAGATATTTGAACAATACAGACCACAATATGAAAGGAAACATAGCTAAAGAATTATACACACTGATTAATATTCATTTAAAAAATACCTGACCAAGACCATGAAGCTTATACAACCAGTAAGGTATAGGCTTTCCATCCCAACCCATTGGCAACTTCAAGGGATTATAGATTTGCTGCTCTTCATCATCACTTTCAATGTCAGCTTGTACCTCTTCCTGATAATAATGTGAAAAATTAAATATGTGTTGTCAGAAGATACAGGAACTAACAGCTTAAATATTCCTATAGGAGTGTGCAATTAAACCAAGAAAAAATCTTTTAATATAGGTGTAAAATGCTTATCAATATTGATCATAATCTTATGTCCGAGTTTCCAAAACAATTACTAATACCTGAATAAAATCAAATATTACATAAATGTAAAAGTTTAACAGGTATGCTACCAACAAATCTTATGTGGCAGTAAGAACTACAATAACTTAATTCACTGCCTTAAAATTTAAGATAATTTGTAAGAAAAAATGCACTAGTTGAATTACATATCATGCTCGGAATAAACAAATATTGGTCAACATTACTGAAACTAAGTGTCTGCAACCGATACACATATTACCACTGCTATCCCTATTTGGTGTTTCTCAACTAGTTCCTAGCTCCAATATACTAATGAATTCAGTACAAACCAATAATGTGCTCCAGATTTTCAGGAGCATGCTGCATGGGAGATTTAAGAAAAGAAACTTACAAAAATACCAGTAAAATCAATTCATAGGGTTGCTTCTCAGATGTAATAGACTACGTAAAATTTGACTAAATTTTAATGTTGGTTTTTGTTTCTGTTGATTTTAGACAGAGAGAACTGAAGCAAGATAAGCATCACCTCTTCTCGTTCTGCTTCCATTTCTTCGTATGTGAGAGCCTGTTTCTTCTCAATATTTTCTTTTGTCCGCACTATTGTCTGCACAAATTTAACCAAGATCAAATCAAATGCAGTCAAACAGATGCATTAACATATTCAAGATACTTTAACGCCTGCAGTACCTACAGTTGCATGTAAATAGTAGGTACAATGACAAGGTTATTTTAAGCTTGAATCACTCATTTCGCTTTTACATTTAATTACAACTGTATTAAAAGAATTTTTTTAAATCAGTACAGAGCACAAACTGACCTCCTCCAACAGGTCACAAAGCTTTTCCATCTTGGATTCCATCAAAGCAATCTCTTTCCAATCTTTGTTTTGCTGCAGAGCTGCAGCAATACCATTTTGCTCTGAGCCGCGTGAACCCTTGGGAAAATGCTTTTTATCCAACTTCTCAAGAGGAGTGTGCTGTACAAAGGAATTAAAACAGTAATACAGAGGTCTCAGAAAAAACTCAAGGAAATAGTGCTCTTTGAAAAACAACTGAAAGATGCATAATATATTTCCATAAACTGGAATCAAGATAGATATTTTTTTCTGAACAAGGGGTTTAATTCAGGCATTACAATTAACAAGTTCTGATTAATTAATTGTACCGCCAAAAGAACCTATAAAAAGTTACTGTAAGAAATGTTCATTAAAGACTAAGCCACTGAATATAAGAAGTTGTACTGCACTTACCTTGGTAAGAAAAATTCTCTCTGCACGCTGCTGAAGAGTACCCCCCGTCTTTAGTCCTAGTGCTGCCAATGCCTACAAAGTAATAAAATAGTAATCGACAAATAATAATAGCAACAATAACCGTCTGATTTGCAAGGACAAAGAATGTAATACACAAGTAATGTTTCTTCCTCATCAAAGTAATTCCTCTTCTAAATTGTCAATAATCAATATAATGGAATTAATGAGCCAGAATTTTTGGATTATCAGCGGAATGCTTTAGACTAAATAGCAGTTTGATGTTACAAGTAATCATTGAAAAGCTAATCCAGAAATCAAGTACAGTAAAACTTTTAACCACTTCGGGCAACTTGAGAAAGGCGTGTATGTCATCATATTAAATGTAACTACATGTTAATTTTCTTACAACAGCTAGTTTGCTAGATAAAATGGTAGCTTTGCTGGACTTAAGTATCTCGTTAGCTTGAAGAAACTCAATTTATTTGATTAATCGAACCCACCCCCTACCCCTACCCCTACCCCTACCCCTAATTAACACTATCAATCGCCGAGGGAATGCAATAGGAAGAAAAAAAAGAGTGCTGATGGATAGATATAAAAGGCGCTATCCCAGGATGAATGACCGGGACAAGCCTAAATGTGTGCTTGTTTCAGCTCTGTTACCTGGATATTGCAATATATTGGGAACATCAAAGTCAGACATGTCATTCTTGGTAAGGATCACATACCACAGACAATATCCCAAGTGTAGTGTCCAACAGATGAACAAAGGATCACATACGTTTTTTATTTAAACAAGTAAAGAGGATCACATACCTAATTCCCTCGATGTCCCATAATTTTTCCATATTAAGAAGCAAATTTTCATAGAAACATAATATAGTCATATGTAAGGTTCAGACCATGACAAACTTTTCACCTCGTAGCGCAGTCACTACAGGTGCTTGTTCCTGGAACTTAGACTTTATGGATAACATGAAACTACACAGACACTTAGTATGCAAATAATGGCCCAGCAAACAGACGATAACCCCAAAGACAAACTTTATATAAACTGTAAACATAAATAGATGATAAGAAATATCTACCCCAGGGCTACGCAACACTTCTGAGAAATAAAATTGAAGCTTATTAGATAATATATCTGAATTCCCAAAACAAAGCCTTCAACAAGTAGCGAATGATCTCCAACAGACATTCATATATTCTCTAATTTCTTCCCTTCTTTGAATCACTCCAAATAATTCAAATTAATTAGCCACCAAGTTTGAGCATCTCATAAAATCATACACTTATAAAGGCA
This sequence comes from Panax quinquefolius, assembly GCA_020205615.1. Classification (NCBI taxonomy): domain Eukaryota; kingdom Viridiplantae; phylum Streptophyta; class Magnoliopsida; order Apiales; family Araliaceae; genus Panax; species Panax quinquefolius. The sequence continues at coordinate 142,059,657 of CM035161.1, read as the reverse complement.
AGGTAAGTCAAGATAACCTTCCATGCCTAAAATTTTATTTTCATCTTTGTCAGACTTAGTAGCTGGATTCAATTCAAGAATAATAAAAAAGAAAAAGGATATTAGAGGTTTTTAACCTATAAGGCAAGCCAAAAGTGGTATTAGATGGTGCTTTCAACCTGTCATGCTTCAAATAAGATATACATGACTCAGGATAGAAGCTAGATATAAAAAGGCAAGGACATTTAAAGTAGAGAGGGTGCCTTATACTTCCATGCATGGAGGCTTCATGCATGGAAGGCATGAAAAGCATGGAAGGACAAGGATGAAGCTCAGTGATACGTCTAGAATTTACGCATTTACAAAACAAATACAAAATTTTTATGCTACTCCTCAGAGCAGAAATTCTGCATCAACACCTGAAAACGAACAGAATTTCCATTTTCATTGTAATTAGAGCTCTTAATTATTAATTTTTTTCATTTTTTTTAGTCAAGAGCTCTAAAAATTAAGTGAAATAAACAGCAAACAACTAAGAAACATTTAGAATTTAGGCCTATACCTCCTTTAACCGCTCAGGTCCAACCTCGATCAACTCTTCAACCGTACTATAGTAATCAAGATCAATAGCAGTATGCTGAGCTGAAACATGTCCAGTCTCATGGTTTTCATTCCCCCATCCTTGCACCAAACCACTAGCCCATTGCTCTTCAAATTCAGTTGTCACCTGCAACAAAACAGTACTTTTCAGAAAAGAAGACATGCAGATATATGTTTGTTTGTATAGTTAAAGAAAACATGTGTGTATATCATATAAGATGCATGAACAGCGTCCACACAATTGCATTTAATGATTTAAATGTGATAAAGTACAGCCAATTAACACAATCAAAACTAATTACGTAATCAGTTGCTGAAAGAAGAGTTTGAAAGTCAGCACACGAAAATGAATGAAAGAGTTATGCATTGACACATACCAGTCTTGTGCAAAATAACACATATTATTAGGGGTGTTTTGTCATACAAGAGAGGTGTCTCAGAACTAGTTTAACCTGAACTTTTTCATATTTATAAAATTAGAAAGTAAATAAGCTTCTCTTCATATTACTATATAAATTTCACCACACGTAATACTGTCTCTAAGAAATCTTGTTTTCATAATATTTGTATTGAAAATAATGCATACTGTAACCCAACTTAAATTACCTCAATTACTACATCAGCATAAATACAATTCATTAATAGGTAATATTGGCCCCAAGTATGGGAATTGGTACCAAGACTATGCTCCAATGTCTATCTGTCAATGATCCCCTCCTTGGAGCTCTAAGCCTACATAAATGCACTTAACTGCTTTCTTTAACCAAAGCGAGGCCAATTCAAAATCTTCAACATAACTCAATGTGATGCATTTGAAAGATAGCACATTACGATGTACAAGTGTGAGCAACGTGCAAGAACTTTCGAGGCGATATGACCCCATATATTACGGGGTTTTGGGGAATCCTATGTAACAATACAGCCAAAATTAATCTCATTTCATAGTTCATCAGAAATTGATGTTGACTTGAATTGAAGGAAAAAGCATAAGAAGCTTTTCCCCTTTTTCCACTGAACAAAACTTGGACAAATCTAAAAGTAGGAACCTTTTGCAAACAAACATATTCAAATCAAACACCTTTACCGTTAAAGCTATTTTTTGCATTTTGCTTTCTATAATCACTTTTGGTCAGAAAAAAAAAGTGTATGCCGAACATTATGATTCTGAATAGGTTTATCAAGAAAACTATAATATACTAGCATACAGGCATACTACATTCCACAAAATTTTGCATCATGAAACACTGAAGAGAAACATTGAACACAATGCAATAGAAAGGGGGAAGAAATATCATATAAACTGAACCTTGGAGAATATTCTTTCCAGATCTTGCAAGGGTTCTGTAAGCGCAAAAAAAATATATAAGATACTCCAGTAGTTTGTTTATATACTCCTTGTATTGCCTGAAAAATTAATTTAAGACACATATTTACAACTTCATATTAATAATTGGCAGAAATAGACAGAAGATGCATAATACATTAGGAAAAAAAAAAGAAAATTAAGAATAATTTCCTAGAAGACAACAAGGGGCATGAATCCCATGTAAAAATGCTGCCCTCAAAACAATATACAATAAAATCCAGTGACTGGGACTATATACAATAACATGTTTGGAAAAAAATGAGTTTTTGTTTAATAATTGCAAACTCCAGCTTCCTCTACTTCCAATGAACCAAAAAAATAAAGGGTTGCTTAATCATTACTTTCCACGTGATTCGCCTTAATCTTTACTTTCCTCCAAAATGCAAGAAAATTAAAATATGATGTAGAATTGTAGATTAACAATACAAAGAGACATTTTTTGCACAAAATAACATATTTTTCTTTTCTTTTTTTCCTTTTAATTTTTATTTTGATAAGTTGTGAAAAGAGAGAAACTTTTACCTTGTCAACTTTAGTTTGCGAGGCATCTTATTTGCCTGTGAAAAGACTTCGAGGTAAGTCGAGTATTCAGTTGGCTCTCCAAATTTAGAATTGATGTAGTCATTGTAGAGTTCATGCATGTCAAGGTAGCGTCCATAACCTTCCTGAAATTTGAATGTAGATATGTAAAGTTATGTCGTCCATAAAAATATCAGCCAACTTAATATTTTGAGAACATTTCATGTTCATAACTGAAGATAGGTAAAGTTAAGTCTCCTGAACAATATCACTTATAAAGAAAATATCTAAAAGTAAGGGTGTAAACTTATAAAGAAAATTTATCGAGTATAAAATAAGGTTTAATTGAGGCTCATTTAGCTACCGAAGTCGAAAGCGATTCGAAAAAGCGAATATGATTCAATAGAAAATTACAATTTGAAGGTAATTTATCGAACTTTAAAATTTGTTCATATTTATTTACGAAGCTTTTAAAACTCACAAAAACTATTTAAAAGCTTCAAGGAACAGAGAGAGTATTGAGCAAAACTCACAAAAACTATTTAAGCACAGAGAAATGGATAGATAGAGAGAGAGAGAGACCTCCCCACTGAATTCAATCTGTGGTTCATCTTTGAGTAGCTGCTCATACTCGTCAGTGGCATCAAGAACACGAGCAGCAGGATGACGTCTATGATACTCCCGAATCTACAACATGCATTGCATTAGTAAATATATTACATAAACAAAGTTCAAGCACACCTACATTGGCCTCTATATTAATTTCAACTACTAAAACAATTAACTAGATTTTTATCATAAGCAAATTAGTATATAAAAAAATAAAATTTGCCCAACTTCTAGAATGAATTGCTCAATGCATAACAAATACTCTAAGATTTATTTACCTCTTTTAGTCTGTCATAAAATGCGCTAAATACATTAATTCCAGCTGCTGTTTGACCTCCGAGTGCAGCAATCTCATCTTTCCTCGCACTATCTTTATCTTCATAAATCTCAACCTGGAAAAAAAAATAAAAAATAAAAAATAAAAGCCAATGTGTTGAAACGTTATAAACCTCCTAAAAAATCTATCAAAAAACAAAGGAAAAGGGGATAAATACAAGTTTGTGAGTGGTATCGGAGATTTGATCGATCAAACTGCGGACTCGGTGGCTCTGAAAGAGACGGTCCTTGTTGGAGGTCGGGTCGGTTTGGAGATCCTTCACGATGATTCGCTCCAGCCGTTCCACCTCCTCATGACCCGCGCGGGTCAGCTCCAGTAGAGTCGATGACATCTTCTCTTTTCACTCTCTGGTTTGCAGCCCTAAAAAGTAATTGAAGTGAAGTGAATTTTTGGTGATATTCCCTAAATAAAATTCTAATTTTAAAATATCATCACACCCAATATTTTGGTGATATTCTTTAGTTTTAAAAAAATAAAAAAAAAAATAATAATTGAGTTTTTAATTTAAAAAATATTATTCCCATACATTCCAAAAAAATAATTGAAGTACCAAATAAGTAATTTTTTATAATCATATTATCCCAACTTTTAATATTAAATTTTAAATTACAACTCATGTCCTTAATTTAATTTGTATTCTTTTTTAAACACAAAAAAAACCTAAATTTTCTATTTTAAGTCGATTTTCTATTTTTTTTACTTTCAGTAAATATTGTTTCTTACTTCTAAACAAAAATAGTGTATTGATGAGGATTTATTATGATTAAACAAAATGTAATTTATATTATTTTTTTACTTTTGTTTTTTTTAAATTAAGTGAAAATATAGTTGAAAATATATTTTATGAGACTGGAGTAAGCATTAGACAAGTAAAACTAATTTATCTAAATATAAAAAACATTTTGATAGCTTTATATTTTTCACTATAAAAATGAAGGTAGCAGCAAACTATTAGTTAGATCATATTTAATAGTCCTGCTATTTATTATAAGATTTTCTGTATATTTAATATTATATGATTACGATGTATATATCAGTATATTTGATTGTTTAAATTATAATATTAGTATTCTATATCAAATACATTATTAAAATATGAATCTCGATATACAATGCCAAAAAAATTAATCGAATTATGATTACGACATATGTACATAATTCTGAAAGATTTTACTTTAATCTATTTCATCTTTTGGCTACACTTTAATGATGATCGCAATCTAATTTCATCTAATATTTATCGACATGTATTACCAACTAAAATTATATACATAACTCGCAACTAACAAGTCAACATATAAAATTGTAAAATATGTCATTATTTACATAGTCGGACTCGTACGAAAGAGTCTTGTTATACATTGCGAAAGTTTTCAATTAAATTATGATTGTGATGTATTTGCATGCATGAGATAAGTAAGAATTAAGAAAGGTTTTACTTTAATTTATTATACCTCATCGCATATATTTTTTACGTTGGTCGCAATTTAATTTCATCAAATATTTGTCGACATATATATCATTTTTATGTGAAACAAGAAAAAACACACTCATATACTCGAGCACTCAATGTGGGATAATTGATTCTTTGGTTAGTGTAATAAGGGTCAATTTTCATTTTGGTTATTAATTTTTTTTATATAAAAACATTACTATACTCAAAAAAATATTACAAATTATTCATTAATTAACATTCCGTCCAAAAATTTGACAAAACTATTGAATAAACTAACGTTTAACAATTGTCGTGTGGGTACTAGAATATGTGGCAATGAGACCCTATTATGTTGACGGTTAATAGATATTTTGATTATTGTATTGTGGTCGATTTTCATTTTGTTTACTGATTTTTTTTTGTTACAAATACATTATTATACTAAAAAATGTTATAAAGTAGTCATTACTTAATATTACGTCCAAAAAATTGATGAAAATATTGAACATTACATATCACATGAGCCAACAAAATTAATACGCGAGTTAGTTATTGGTGATGTGATATATTTTATCATGTGTATAATATCATAAGTATTGTCGCTTGTAAAAAAATAAACTAACTAGATATTTGTGACCTAGATGAATCGTAACAAGAATTGTAGCAAAGTTGTGCCCTAATTTTTTAACTTTTTTTTTATTATTATTTTTGCAATAATGTCATGTGCCACGCCATTAATAACTAACTCACACATCAATTAAGTAATGACTAATTTGTATACTTTTTTTAGTATAAATATGTCTTTATAAAAAAAAACCAATAACCAAAATAAAAATCAACCCCTAATACAATAATCAAACCATTAATTAACCCTTTACGTAATATGGACTCACTTGTCATATATTCAAATACCCCACATAACAGCAGTTAAATATTAGTCTATTCAACATTTTTGTCAAATTTTTGGATAGAATATTAAGTAATGACTAATTTATAACATTTTTTTAGTATAATAATGTTTTTGTAAAAAAAATAATAACAACAGTTAAAATTGACATTAGTAACTAAGGTGTTGTTTGATAAAACTGAATGAAAAAATTATGAATGTATAAGAGAATCTAAATGAGCCGAAAGAAATAGAAATTTTGAATATAGAATAAAATAATATGTTTGCTAAGTACGTGCATTTTACTATTTTAACATACGGATTATTATAAATAATTTTTTTATTTAATTACAAATAAACAATGTTATTTAACAAAAATAAAATATAAACTTGTGAATAATCTTTACTATTAGTAGTATAATTTTAGGAACAAATACTAATTTTTGTTAATAACATTTTATTAGTCCATAAAATTAAAACAACAATAGTCATTAAATTTATTATCGGTCAATTTGTTAAAGATTTTTTAAAATAATTTGTAAACAAAAAATTTGTTTATAATAGTAAAAAAAAATAAAATATTAAATGTATTTTCAATTGTCTGTAAGAATAAGTAGATAAAATAAATCATTTAGACACCTTCAAATTTTAATAAAATAAATGGTGTGAATGACATTATAAGTTTGATTCCGATTCATTTAAGTATAAATAAACACATCCTAAATAATGGTTCCGGTTAATATAAAGTATATTTTTTGATAAATTAATTAATTGTCCAATAGAATGCTTACTTAATGTTAAGCGCTTCCCTAAATTATCAATTAATCCCGCTCAATGCAATGCTTTGACAACGGAAAATATAGAACCTCTCCCAAGTAAAAATTATCTTCAGCTCCACCGTCCTTTCCTTGCCCACACATGTAGAACGACAGCGATCTGACCGATCAAAACTCAAAAGGGAAAAACAGTTGAATTCTAAAAAGTCCGAACAATGTGGAATAAGCTAAGGCAGTCTATGTTAGGTGGAGATGAAGATGAAGAAGAAGAATCACAAGACAACTTGTTGTATGATTCAGAACGTCTCTGTTCACTCTCTCATCTCCAGGTTTCTTCTTTTCTCTCTCCTCAATTTCAATTTCAATTTCATTCTACTCTAGTCTTATATTTTACTACTCGATTTGACCTTCTCCTCTGAATTTGCTTTACCAGAGATTGTACGTATTCGCTGCCTGTTTTGTTGCTGGCTTCGTTTGTATGATTTTGGTATGACCCATTTATTTTCTATACATAATTACTTCTTATATACTTTTTTCATAATGTTTTATTAGATTTGATGTGTTGGATTGCTTCAATTTCCCCTATTTTGAATGAACAACATAATTGAGTTGAACTGATGTATTGTTATCCAATTTAATTCTACCTAAGATGTTACTAAACCCTACATGAAAGAGAGCTGACCCTATATGAATATGTATATGTAAAACAAATTAGAAATGAAATATAGAACCAATGCCTTGTATGCTATTTTATAGGATTTTTAAGCATTGCAATGTACATGGAAATTTGGGTTATGATTGTTGTTTGCTTTAGTTTTGGGTTTTATATATAGACGATGTGGATTGGTTACTGCCCTTTAAGTTTAAACTTTATTGCTGTTGGATTGAGCTGACAAAGGACATTCCCGCTAACTGCATACGTACATTATCTTTTACATTAATCCATGTGTATCATAGTTTTCATCAGTTTCAAAACATGTTTAATATTTTGATTGGTTGATAACTTCCTGGCAGTTCTTGATATGTCAAGCGTCTTTCACTTCGGAGGGATTAAGTATTAGTAAGCAAGAGTTTATTTAGTGATGGATTATGTATTGTTTCACCGAGCTGATCTCGCAAAGATCGCGTGAGTGTACAGTTATGCTTCAGATGCTTTGGCATAGAATAGATCGACCCGGTGCCTAGCCTCCCACCCTCCAATTGCCAACCCCTTCCTCCATGGGGAAAGATCGAATGATACATACAAAATATTCTTTCTTAATCGTCTATTTTGATGTAGGGAAAAGATACAACATTTAACCGGAATGAAAACCACACATGTTGAACTAGGGAAGATCACCGAAATGGCGACATCTCTTACCTTCTCGCATAATGTGTTTTAAAATGTAATTCTGCTGGTAATTTACTGAATAGGAATTCTACGAATGTGGCAACAGTTAAAGTGCAGCCTTGAACTGTTGAATCTAATTTATATTTTCTTTTACTTTGTGATTCTTTTGCAGTCAATGATTGTTATTATCAATCCCTTCAAGTTTGCAGTATTATTTACATTTGGCAACATGTTGGCAATTGGAAGGTAGGTTACAAGCTTGCTGCGCAAGCAATATTAATTCATCTAACACTGCGAACTATGCAGCTAGACTGCACTTGTCAGTTGGGGTGGTAGGAGGGAAGGATTGCTATAAGTGCCTATAGCTTTATTTTCATGAGCCTTCATCCCCAAACTCAGAGCTGCTGCCTTGCATGTTTTCAATGTTTACATTTCCTTGCTTAATTATTTATGTAATTGTTGTCAGTTAGTTGTTATTGTCTTTCTACCTGGTATAACCATAATTAAAAATCAAGTTGGGAGTGGTGATTCTCTTATCATCTTACTGTAACTAACTCCAGTTAAGCTTAACTGAATTTTTCGTCTTGTCATTTCTTTCATTTTCTAAATATGTATCTCTACGTGGCAGCACAGCATTCCTTATTGGACCTGCACAACAAATAAGAATGATGTTTGATCCTGTCCGTATGTACGCTACAGCTATTTATGTTGGGTGTGTTGTTTTAGCCCTCATCTGTGCTCTTTGGGTAAGTCCTTAAGCTTGATTATATAGTATATACAATGAAAAACATCCTTGGTTACAGTGATTCTTGTTGCAGGAACTAGTGGGAAAAAAGGGACAACATTGTGGATTCATTTCAACAATAAATATTTACACACATTATCAAATAAGTTGTATTTGTATAACAGTATAAGTTATTAGATGAATCACTTGTTACTAATCTATCGTTTCTTTTTTGATTGACTGGGATGGGGCAGTAGAACCTACTAAAAAATCTTTTTATTTTTTTGAACTATTACTTACTACAATGATTGGACTTGTCCAAAAAAAGTATTACTGCAAATATTTGATAGTAAGTTAACGTGATATACTATTCTAGTTTATTCCAAGACTTTATATAGCAGGAAGAGGAACCTCTGGATCATATATATATATATATATATATATATATATATATATATATATCCCTTATCTAACATACCTTGCTCACCCCCCTTTGGTCCGGGCGACGATTCGGTCCGTCGCTATATATAGAACCGTCGCTATATGTTGTTCGTCGCTATATATAGAACCGTCGCTATATGTTGTTCGTCGCTAAAAGCTAAGACGAAGGTTCTATATATAGCGATAGACCGAATCGTCGCCCGGTCCATCGCTAAAGTGGGGTGAGCAAGATATGTTAGATAAGGGGTGAATTTAAGATCCGGATCGTATGTGTGTGTGTGTATATATATATATATATATATATATATATATTGGCAATGCAATATAAGCTACCCTTCTGGGAAATATTGATTTGGTTCACTGAATACTAGATAGTTAAAGAGGAAAAGTATGTTATGGTTCAACATCTTTTATGGTGCAGAGAAATCCTTTTTTTTGTTTACTTGTCTCACTCATGTCCTCTTTCCTTGGTGTTCAACATAAATTTTTTCTGCACAGCTTAGCATGTGGTGATTCTTTTGGTAGAATTCTTTACTGGAGTGCGATAAGTTAACGTGTTTTAAACTTTTTATTTTGCATTTTGCAGATTCATAGTAAGGTTTTAACAATCATAGCGATCATATGCGAGATTTGTGCTCTCATTTGGTGAGATACTTTCCATGACCAATATTCTTGTAATCTAATGTGTGCAATGCTGTTTTCTAATAGCAAGTATAAAGCAAAATTGAAGAGTTTTTTTATATTTTTTGGATAGATAATTTAGGCACCAATCATGGGGATTAGACCCAGTGACCTTGAGGTTATTACTCAAGGGCCAAGGCTACTGCTATTTTCCCCACCTCTTGGGGATATAATCTTAGATATAGTTTAGGTTGCATAGACAGTTAACTTTTAGAGAAGTTAGAGCTTTTGGTCTTTTAGTTAAATTTCAAAATGTGGGACTTGGAGTGAAGCTTTGTCTTTCAGAATGTTTTACTTTTTCATTTATTCCCCCTCCCTGTAAAAATGAACGGAAGCATGTTGAGTTGAAAAAGAATCAGGAGAAAATTATAGTATCACATCAGTTGCCTTTAAAAATAGGACGTAAGCTCATTCTGATATGCTATGATTCTTCGCTTTTATGTTGGTAATTTGGTATCCTGATTTCAATACCTGAGGACTGAGGAGACGTGAGATCCTAGTGCCTGTCATTTTCTTTTTCAACAAACCACTGTCCGTGGGGAAAAAATAACACACTATTGCTTGAAATCACTAACTTTAACATCCTCTTAAGTGATCAGACCCATAGTAAGTGAAAGTTGTCATAGATAAATTTTTATCCAATCCTTAATAATCTTGGACAAAACAAATATAATGTGGGATTATTTTAAGTTATCTCGCATATAATAGTCTAAACGATTGATAAATGTTTATTCAATTCTTTTAATAATCTTGGACAAAACAAATATAACGTAAGATTATTTTAAGTTATCCCACGAATAATTCCATTCTAAATAAACACATGACTAGGACCACATAATCTTAAGATTAGTAGTCACGATATTATAATCCTCGTAAACAAGCATGACCTTAGTTATTTATTGTGATAAAATTTCTCTAGAAAGCCCTTCACTCCATGCACAGTTCAAGAGTTAGCATGCTGCTAAATCCTTTACCATTGAGGTTTGACATTGTGTAAAGATGTGTGGTAAAACTCTAAATATCTGCTTAATTTAGAACATTAAAGTAGAATTAGCATAAAGCACCTGATCAAATAATCTGTCTACCAATGAAATCGAGTCTTGCATTTGTCTAACTATAAGAGGGCCTAAAATGCTATTAGTCGCCGAGTATGTTTCACTAGTACTCTTTAACTATATCATGGTGAATCTTATTTTAATGGATTTTACTACCTATCCAAAAGAATATATATATATATATATATATATATATATATATATATATATATATATATAATATAATGTTTTCTACTTTCCATTTCTCTTAAAAGACATAATGAAATTTTGCATTTAAAGTAAAATGTATGTTATAAAAGAGTGATTACTTGACTTAACATGGGCAAACCCAGGTCATGACATTTGGCATTTGCAGTTCAGGGATAGATTCATATGTATTTATGCCATTCTCTACATTTTGAACTGGTTAATTGGGTAAAGCGAATCTGAAGTTCTTGTGTCAGCAACTATTAAGTATAAGTATTAACCCACAAGTCTGAACATAATTTGAACTGTTTAATAGTGCTCAACCATTTTTTTTCTGAAAGAGCATTAATATGATATTTTTTTGTCTATTTATTTTCTTATTTAACTTTTGAGGTTAATGGTTTATTCTTGCATCCTGGGCTGTTTCAGGTACAGTTTAAGTTATATACCTTTTGCTCGTAGAGTGGTTTCCGAGGTGACAATCCACCTTTTTGACACGGAGATTTAGATAAAGGACTGTTCTTCCTGCAGTTCAAAAAGCTTCCGCAAAAGTTGATGTTTTGTTGGTTCTTTTCTTTGGTACGTCTTTTCTTCTTCCAAGAAATCACCTCTTATCTTTTTCTTTCCTCCTACTCTCCAAGTGTGTTGAGTTGAATTACGAGGAGTATGGTTCGTAACAGTGTTGGTGTGACACATTGTATAATAATTCATTGGGTTTTATTCAAACTTCATTTGCTCCTCATCAAATGCTTTGCTGATGAATCTAATCTTTCCTCTACTTTTCCTTTTTTTGGTTTGAACTTATTTGTAAGGAAGAAGCTCCTTAACAGTTTAATTCCCAAACTCGATCGGTAATCGAAATGAGAAGAAGAAGAAGATAGATAGGGAGAATTAAGAGAAATAGATAAGGAATAGAGTTAATTGGGGAAGAAGAAAGTATATTCATTTCATTCACAACTCTTTACATCACAAATCTCAGCTAAATACTCTTACCTCACCTCTGAATCCAACAGAAAATGAATATGAGATGAGCATGTGAATGGCACAAGCTACATCATCTTTGAAAACATGACCCTAAATCGAAATTAAAGACATTTCCTACTTTACCCTTGCTTTATTACGGCAAATTACTAAAACACCCAATAAGCGATAGCTAATGCGAGAATAAATCGGCTCCCTTTTTACAATCCCTCCCCTTGAGATAAACCTTGTCCTCAAGGTTTGAAATTAGAAATTTCTTGACAATTCATCCCGGTCTTCCCAAGAAGCTTCACTTTGGGTAAAGTGTTAAATCCATTGTACCAATACCTCCACCCTCTTGCGATTTTTTTCTTCACCATTCTTACATCAAGAAACGACCCTTTGGTTCCACCAGAAATTGTCCAAGTGAGTCCAAAGGTGGTAAAGAAGGAGAAGTAGTACAGTGCTGGCCCACCTTCTTCTTAAGTAAGGAAACATGAAAAACTGGATGAACTTTGGCATAAGTTGGCAACTGCAATTTGTAAGCTACTGCTCCTACTTTGCTTTCCACCAGAAAAGGACCATAGTACTTGGGCAGTAATTTCCCTTGATTCAATCCCGATAAGGAAAGCTGCTTGTATGGTCTAACCTTAAGATAAACCATATCCCCAGGCACAAAGACTCTTTCTGTTATGTGCTTATCTGTATAGTGTTTTATCCTTGCTTGGGCTTCAGTCAAATGTTGCTTCATCAATCTCAGCAATTGGGCTCTATCTTGACAGAACTGCTTGGTAATAGGTTCATAGACTTTTCCAAACTGATGAAAATTTAGGTGTAGGGGTTTATATCCATATAGCATCTCAAGGGGTGTGGTCTTCAATCCAGTGTGAAAATGGGTATTGTACCAAAGCTCAGCCAGAGGAAGCCAAGAGACCCAATTGTGTGGATTTTGTGCAACCATGCACATGAGATAACATTCTAATACTTGATTCACCCTCTCAGTTTGGCCATCGGATTGAGGGTGATAGGATGCACTCATCTGTAACTTAGTCCCCTATCACGAAAAGTATTTCGCAAAACAAACTAACAAACACCCTATCTCTATCAGATACTATGGTATCAGTAAAACCATGTAGTTTGTAAATGTGTGAGATAAAAACTTGGGCCAACTGAGAAGCAGAAAAAGGGTGTTTGAGTGCCACAAAATGCCCATATTTAGTTAATCATCCACCACTATCCATATCAAGTATTGCCTTACGATTTGGGGAGTGCCTCAATGAAATCCATAGATATATCACCCCATGGTGTCTCAGTGCGGGTGAAATTATGCAATGATCGGGGAAGCTAATGTTTCATGTTTACATTGTTGACACACATCACACTCCTAAAAAATGTAGTAACATCGTATGCGAGTGTTGGCCACCAAAGGAATTTGTGAATCCTCTCAAAAGTCCCCTTATTCAGTGTCCTCCGATGGGAGAAGTGTGGAATTCTGTCAGAAATTTCCTTCTTAGATCATCATCTGGACCCACTACTATTTTGCCTTGAAATTTAAGCCTGCCATGTTGGAAAGTATATCCTGGAAGAGCATCATCCTTGAGTTGTAATTGAAGGATGATCTCCCTTAAACCATCATCTTTTTCCCAAGTTTGAGCTATTTCAGCTATCCATGATGGAATTGCTGTAGTTAACATATAGCAGCCTTCTGAGGATGTAGTAGAAACTCTTTGCAAACCAGCAGATTCTGGAATGAACCCTTCAGCAGATTCCATCTTTCTAGATAAACTATCTGCAACAACATTTTCTTTCCCCTTCTTGTAAGAAATTTCATAATCTAATCCCATAAGTTTTGTGATCCATTTCTGCTGGTTAGTGGTTGTTATCCTTTGATCCGGAAGATACCTTAAAATTGTGATGATGATCATTTCGATTAGGACTTTATTTCCTAATAGGTAATGTCTCCATTTATTGGTCGCAAACACCACCTTGCCGTGAGTTCTTTTCATAAGTAAAATACCCTAGATGTTTAGAGGAATGACCTTCTTGAGAAAGGCTATTAGTGCATTATATTGCATAAGGATCGCCCCAATACCCCACACGATGCATCTGTTTCTAGACAAAAGGTTCTTCAAAATTAGGCATAGCTAATACAGAGCACTGGGACATAGCTTGCTTGAGTTCTTTGAAAAGCATAATGCGACTTGATCATTCCATCCAAAATTCCCTTTTTTCAAGAGATCCGTAAGTGGTGCGCTTTCGGCGACCCATAATTTCGATGAATCTCTATAATACCCAAGTATGTGTCGAAATCCTCTCGGTCCTTTAATGGTTGTAGGAGTAGGCCATTTTAACATACATTCAATCTTATCTTGGTCTGTAGACACCCCATCAGGATTAATGACATGGCCCAAGTAATGAATCTGCTGGGTACCAAACTCACACTTGCTTTTTTTGGCAAACAAACAATGGTTTTGTAACAACTGGAGTACCATTTTTAACTGCTTCAAATGTTCCTTATAGGTCTTGCTATAGATTAGGATATCATCGAAAAAAAAACCAACACAAATTTCCTTAAGTAAAAGGTGGAATACATCATTCATTAGGAATTTGGAATGTGGCGGGTGCATTGGTGAGCCCAAAAGGCATCACCAAAAATTGAAAAAATGGCTAAAGTGGGTTCTAAAGGCTGTTTTAGGAATGTCAGCAGGATTAACCCCTATTTGGTGATATCCTGAATTCCTGACCTTAAGTCCAACTTAGAAAACCAGTTAGACCCATGAAGTTCATCTAGTAGCTCATCTATAGCAGGAATTGGAAACTTATCTTTACTTGAGTTACCTTTGTTTTAAAGCCTATAATCGACACACACACATTCTCCACGTGCCATCATGTTTTTTTACCAATAACACAGGAAAGGCATAAGGATTGTTACTTGCCGAATGATACTATTGCTTAGCATCTCTTTGACAATTTTTCAATCTCTTCTTTTTTGTACATAGGGGGTATCTATAGGGTACGATATTCATTGGTGACTCTTCGCTTCTTTGAGCTTGATGTAATGATCTTGAGTTACGAATGGAGGTAACTCACGAGGTTCTTGGAATCTTTGAAGCAAATTCTTTCGCAAAATCTTCTCTATCCGCTTCATCCTCCTTAACCTCTGTGAGGTTTGAGTCCCCATGTAAGCCACTGCTGATCTGCTGCTGTGTTAACGCCTGGACCTCATTATCCCCTTGACATGCCCCAAAAAGGTATCCAAAATATTCATGGGTTGCAGAATTTAGAACCTGCTTAAACTCCCCAGAATCCATCATTTGAATGGTAGGAGATACCTGATCTGATTCCCCCTATAACACAATGGTCCTTCCTTCACATTACCTAAAGTCACCGCAACTCATGAAAGTCGAAAGGTACTTGAGGATTAAAGAGTTGAAGCCATTGGACTCCTAAAAGCGCATATATACCTCCCGAGGCGAGAACTCTAAAGTCCTGCATGCAAAACTCTTCTCCTCGCATTGCGAGACTATGATACCTTGGGGCAAGCTTGATAGCTAGAAATCTTAAACCCATCCGCCACAATGACATTAAGAGGATTAGCATCCTTAATCACAACTCTAATCTTCTTAGCGACTTGAGGATCCATGAAATTGTTGGTACTCCCACTATCCACCGGTATCCTTAAGAATTCTCCATGAGCCGTACCCAATGAATCTAATGGTATTATTAGTAATTGTGACGACGAAGGCATGCAGTGTTATTTGGGCTTCTTCGCTCTTCATATTCACCATTTAAATCCTCCTCATTATTCTCATCCCATAATCGGGGTGATCCTTCTCCATACCTTACCCGATGGCGACATCATGAACAACTTGGGTTTCTTGCAGACATGCCACGGAGTAAAGGGCTCATCACATGAAAAACACTGACCTCAATCTCCTTTTTTCATTGATTTGTTCTCTGGTAAGGCCTCGATAGGTAGAGCCACGATAGCTTCCTCATCTTTGTTCCTTTCCATTGGCATGCTTGAGAAAGCGGTATCACCTTATTTTGAACAAAGACTTCCCCGGGTTCTTGACCATCCTACTCCTTAAGCCGTGCTTCTAACTTGGCCTCCTCCACCTAGCTTGATCTTATCATTTCCTTTAAATTTCGGGTTTAAGTTCCCGCACCCCAGTTGGATTTCCAATTTCAAGCCACCCATAAAACAATCCATAAAAACTCCTCATTGAGGGATGGATTTCTAGCTAGGACCACCCTTATAGCTCCTCAAATCTCTTCTATATTCATCCCGGTCCCCATTTGTTGCAGCTTCTTTGATTCTCAATAGGATTTTCATTAGCCTCGAGCTGAATCGGCGGTGATTTCCTCTCATCGATTTTTCCTAACTCAACTCCTGGTCCTCCCGACAAAACCCAAAGATACCACAACTCGGCCTTTCCCTTCATATTTATGGTTGCAAGTACACCTTCCGAGCTTCGGGGAACTATATGGTGTGAGAACGACTTATTACACCTTCTAATCCAAGCCACAAGATTTTGACCATCGAATTTTGGGAATTCAAATTTTATGGTCTTAAAAATACTTTCGAGAACCATCGATTTGAATTTTCCATCATAAGGCCCTAAGATAGATCCGGTGTTGACATCGAAGTACGCTTCTGCGTGATGAATATTGGATTCCTTTTGTGCGACTTCTCTGTGATGAATATTGGATTCCTTTTGTGCACTAAGAGTGATTCGAACCTTTTCATTAGCGAGCTCGACTTCACATCTATCCTTGATCTATGGTAATAGCAGTTCTCGCAATGAATCCTCAATTTCTTTGTATGTTATTCTTATGCTCTCTCAAACTGGGTCTCAAGTTACTTAGTCTCGATTATTGGTGGCCATAAGCTGCAGAATCGGTAGCTTTGATACCAATTGTAAGGAAGAAGCTCCTTAATGGTTTAATTCCCAAACTCGATGTCGAGAAATGAAAGGAAGTTCGAATGAAATGAGAAGAAGAAGAAGATAGATAGGGAGAATTAGAGAGAAATAGATAAGTTAATTTGGGAAGAAGAAAGTATATTCATTTCATTCATAACTCTTTACATCACAAATCTCAAATTTAAATACTCTTACCTCACTTCTGAATCCAATGAGAAAATGAATAACAGATGAGCATGTGAATGGCACAAGCTACATCATGCTGAAAACATGACCCTAAATTAGAAATTAAAGACATTTCCTACTCTACCCTTGTTTTATTCTGGCAAATTACTAAGACACCCAACAACTGATAGCTAATGCAGAATAAATGCAGCTCCCCTTTCTTACATTATTCTCAGGACGTAAGCGGGCCAACTTAAGTCGAGACTAAATCTTTTCCCGGATAATTTAATTTTAAGTGTGCATATCTCTCTCTCTCTCTCTCTCTCTCTCTTAGAGATGCACAAAAGGCCTGTGACTTGACCTTGGTCCGATCTGAACCCAACCTGGTCAAATTTTGGCCCGATCAAGCCCAACTTTCAAGACTTGAATAGAAATCTGATATGGCCTAGCCTGCTAAAAAGTCTGACCTGGCATGGTATTGTTTGTAATTTTTGAAACTTTAAAGTTATAATTATTCATCAATAAAATATAATTATTTATTTATTTATTATTGTAATTTATAAATTATAGTACATTAGTTTTAATTATTACATTAATAAAGTTTAAAGTTTTAATTATTCATTATTAATTTCTTGTAATTATATTTAATTAATATACATTTTCAATGGATAAAACTAATTAGTATATTTAATATTAATAATAAGTTAGTTTATTATAAATACTAAATTATTAATATTTTACATTAAAAATTTATTAATATTCCTTTCTACTTTTAATATTAAATATTAACTTTAATTAACACATCAATAAACTAATTTTAATATTAAAATATTAATAATAAGTTAGTTTCTTGTAAATACTCAAGTTCTTCATTAATTTGGATATGCTAAATTCTTAGGGGGATTCATGTTTTTTGTTATTTTTCGGCATTATGTTGTAGCAATTTAGAGAATAATTTCATGAAGCAATTAGAAAACTTTTTGAAAATAATACTTGAAATATAACTATGTAAGTGTTTAATGAGTATAAATAAAAGATATGTGTATTAAAATTTTACAAAATATATGTCCAACTGGTCTTGGTATTATAAAAAATAAAATAGAAATTAACTCTATATTCAAAAATATAAAAGTATAATATACAATAAGTTAACTTTATTTTGCATCTATAGTCATATGTATCGCATTAAGTTATATTCTAATTATATTTTCTATGAAGACAAATTGTGCATAATAGACATTAAGTCTGTAAACTAACCAAACAGTTTGAGTTCGATTCAGTCTCGACTCGAAAAAATACGAGCGAGACTTAAATTTGTTAATAATATGATCCAAATTTGAGTATAAAAAGTAGTTAAAAAAAAATATGAGTAGAATCTGAATAAGGTTATGCTCGACTCGTTTAAAAATGATTTAAACTACTCGAATTCTCAATTGTGATTCAATACATACTCAATTGAAATATGATTAGATATTCAATAGATTTTCTTATAATATATACAAAATTAAATTAAATTAGGATAATTAATTATTATTATTTTATTTTAATTTTTAATTATGATTTTATATTTATAAAGTGTAATAGTAAATATATTTTTCATTTCTAAGTAAAACAACAAATTTAATTTTTAATTATATTTATTTTAACGCTAGTTATTATGCGGAGACTCGAATTCAAACTTGAATTTGAAGCTCGCGAATTGTTTGAATATAATTTGATTTATCGAATTCAAGTAATAAATATTCGAGTTTAGTCGAATCTGAGTAAAATTTTCAAATACAAGTCGAATTCGAGTTCTGTTCGTTTCGGTTCTATTCGTTTACACCCTTAGTAGATATACATTTAAGAAATCAATTTGTTTTATATTCCAGTTACATTTAAATTACATTTTCCTTTCATTTAAGAAGAATATGTTTATTTTTGTTTTAATCATCTAACTTATATTGATGTGTAGTAGAATGTTAAAATAAAATAAATCTAAAAAATCTTGCATTATTTTTATAAAATTTTATTAATTTATATTTTTAATATTTAATATTAAACATTAAAAAAAATGAAAAGAAATAACCAGATCGGCCTAGCCTGCAGGCTTAACCAAGCCACAGCCTAACTTAAGGCTCGACAGACTCAGGCCAGACAAGGTCGGCTTGTTGTGCATGTCTATCTCCCACACATCCACAATTATATCTTTAAAATCAAGGAAGGGAGCAAACCTCTTTAATGAGAGTGGCTAACATGAAATTAATTTTGATTAATTAATCAATACAGTATTGACACGCAGATAAAAAATAATCTTTTTCTACGTATTTTGGTGCTCAATGGTAAACTAAGTAAACTTATTGGGGTTGAATTAATGTACTCTCTTTGAGGTCTTGTGTTGAATGATTGTAATTTTCTAGGAAAAAGATTAAAAAAAAGAAGTCCTTTAGCCCAAACTTTTGTTTGGGACAGCCAGGTGGGTGAACTAGTACTGTCGGGTCTGTGAAATCAAAAATCATGATTTTCGTGGTGTCACCTACCACGTTGTACAAGTGCATCTTACCTTTAACCTACCACATAACGTAGACATACATACATAAGCGCATCTCAACAACCAAGAACACTCCATAACTGATATAGGCTTTGCAATTACTATCATTTTTTTTACTTTATCTGTCTTGCTCTTGTTACCAACTACCCTACCTTAATAGTTGATACTCATCCCCCACAACTTTCAGGTGGACCACCATGAACTGGACAGACCCAAACAAGTGAATCTAGACTAGTATCATGTTTCTTTCTTTCTTTTTTTTGTATCCCAGTTCTGGCTGTAGCATTAAACTTGAGCTTTTGGAACACTACGTAGTTTAACTTGCATTTTGTCAAAAATCCATGGTTAATTAGACTTTAGGTAGGGATAAAAATCATCCATTTCAGCAATCATAATTATATTATGCCAGGTTTTGACTAGTACCCGTAGAACCCTTTTACAGAGAATTTCTTGGTCATTGCATTATTATGCAAAAGAAAAGAAGATTATAAAGGTTGTGTTTGACTAATAAAAAACTCAATAAAGGAGGCTTAGCTATTAAAAATGGATTGGTTGGTGGGTGGGTGGGTGGGTGGGTGAAGGAAGGGAGGAGGCATAACGTTCATTAATTTATTATTTTTAAAACTTAAACGAATCATATAAATTTTAAATTTTAAAAATGTCTCAAATTAACTTTTAAAAAAGTCAATATCTATATTAATAAGATAGAATCAAATTTGAATTTGGGTGGGAAGCAAGATGATAATTCAGATTCATTCTAGTAATTGATTTAGGCGGAAAATGGTGATGAGAGAGGAAGGAGGAGAGAGAACAAAATGAAAATGGGATTGTTAAAACGGAAAGAGAGGGAGAATTTCGTTACGACGTGCGTGCCTTCAAGCTCGGACAATTACTAGTTTATTTTATAATTTAGAACAGAAAAGCTGGAAAAACTCTGTGAATATATATGTAAATTGGACATGAGTGTATTTGAATTTTATTTATTTATATTTTGACTTCCAATAATGGGTAAAAATATAAATAAGTGAAATTCAAATACACTCATATCCACCTAAAAGAGCTCGAAAAAATGTTATTTAATTTTATCATTTCCTTTCTTTTAGTGTATAATTTTACCGGAACAAGACAATGGAATCTTCTTTGAATCATTTTTTTAATAAATTGAATCCATTCATATCAAATCTTCCGAGGCTTGACCTTTATTAACTTTATTTGTACCCACTTAGCAACACGAGGCATCCACTGCTCCACAAGATATCTTACATGATCCACAATTACTGTGAATTTTTTGTGGGTCCCCATGAAATATAGTATTATTTTAAAAATAATGTTACTATCACATATAAAAAAATCACATAATACTCACATACACACATATGTATATATATATACGTGTATGTGTGTGACTATTATATGACCATTTTTTACATGATAGTAACATTGTTGTTGTTTTAAACTCGTCCACAAACAAGTGTTCACAGCTAATAAACTTAATCATATAGATATCTAAATTCATTCATCACTGTTAAAAGGCTGACCACACAACCACCATCATTGAGAATGTAGTCCAACAATGCATTGCTTCAACACAGTTTATAAATAAAATTAAAATAAGCAACTCTTTTAATTTATTATCTATACTATAATTATTTCTGATATGTATCTTTTTTTCGAGTACTCGCATTAAAAAATCTACGCATATATATATATATATATATATATATTTTATTTTGTCTATTTTTAAAAAATATATATGTTCTCTAGTTTCAAATTTCGACTTAGAACGATAAAAAATATCAACTTGATTCTAGTATTTTTTTTGTAAGTAGATTAATTTATTAGTGATTCCCTATTTTTCTTCCAAGACTTTAATTGTCCAAAGAAACTTATCAGATATTTAAAATCCCTTGAGTTTAGTGATTTAAATATTATTAAAATAGTTGACATTTTTTAGGCTTAATTTATTATGGTCTCCCAATGCAATGCAATACTCCTTGATTATGATGATACATAAGAATATTTAAGCTTACTGTCATTTTTCTGTACCTTGTTTATTAAGTAGTATTTGTCGATAGGAGATATGTTAATGTCACAGGTTCCCTGAGTTGTCGGTCAAGGTTAGGTTAGTTGCCCAAGGTTTTGGTTCGGATTTTACTACTAGCTTCGGTGCTCCTTAATTTATTTTATTAAAAAACTAAAAAGGTGAAGCTCAAGTATAAGTTAGGTGCTCAAGTAAATATGGTTACCAAGTTGGTATCTTAATTACCTGATTGAATTTAATGAATATGACTTCTTACAAATATTTCTTTTCCTATTTCAATTCTAATTTGTTGAAAGATGAGTTGCTCCTTAGAGTAATAGTGTTTTAGGGATAAGTGCTTTTGAAGGTACTTATAAGTTTTTTCACAATATTTTCAATATTAAAAATTGTCTATTTATAGTAAACGGATAGTTAATTTAACTCTTAACATTCACACGAGAAGAATAATACTCTCTCCGTTCCTTAATATAGGTCGTTTTAAAAAAATATTTTTGTTTCTAAATATAAGTCATTTGAGAATTTCAAGTAAGCATTAATTACTTAGTTTCCAATATTACCTCAAGTAATAAATATAATTTTGGTTCTTTCACTATTTTTTGCCCAATAAATAACATTCTCTTTTTCTAATACAAGGCCAATATAGACAATTGATAGTATATTTAATGTTTTACAATCATTTTATTAATACTTGTGCACAACTCTAAAACGACGTATATTAAGGAATGGAAGGAGTAATAATAATACGATGACGAACTAACCGTCGGGGTATTCAGTTTGTGGAGCCCTCGCTTGCTCAGACATACGTAAGACGTTCATATTTTGGCAGTTTGGTTCACAACTATATTACCAATGGGGGAATACATATGTAATACTTGTACGAAAAATATTTTACAGCAAGTTTTTTGTTTTTTTATATTGGAACAACTATTTGTAGAGATTCGATGTCAAGTTTTTATAAGAATGAGAGAATGAAGAATGGGAATCTCAAATACTCCACTTATGAATATTAGTAATGGAAAATAAAGCTACCTCCTATCCTATTGGTATTACTTTAAAAAACATGTGAAATTTACATGATGAAGAAGTGGCCGAGTGGAGCACTGAATGTCATGTTACTACTCCTATTAATGCTACTAAATGATTGATTGACCTTTTTTTATATGTGGCTTCAACTTTAATCTTTAGGAACCATGGAAAGTCGCATCTTTTAGACTGATTCCGGATATACAGACAACATGAAATTAATTTTGATCAATTAAGTAATACAGTATTGATATATAAATATTGAGGTGATTTTTTTTTTTTTTGCGTGTGAGTACTGTATTAATTAATTGATCAACTTACTGTGAAGTTAATTTCATAATAATCGGATCCATACTTTATAATCAAATCATAAGGGTCCCAAACACCATATTAATTTTACTTCTTCTTAATTAATAATATACAAATATATAGTTCACTTTTTGGTATATTAATTCTCTTGAGTGATCTGGTGCATGAGGAGCCTCTTTTGAATATTCATGCATGCAAAACACCCTGATTTGGAGATGGTCAAACTGAAAAGTTAGGCGATCTGTCACATTTGGTTCAGTAGTCTTTAACTAATATATATATAATATAATGGAGATAGTAAAAATATCAAATACCTCGTTCGCATTAAATACATTCAATTTTGTTAAACATATGATGAAATACTTTTAACAGAAAATTCATATAAAATTTAGCTATGGAAATTAGAATTAGTAATTGCACATTTTGGCCAGTTTCTTTTCAAGTCAAACTCTAGCTATATCTCACATTTGGACAATCTATATATTTGTCCTGTAGTGGTTTTGGCCTGCACCGGAAAAGTACATTTGCTGAAACCGTTAAGATGTTTGTCCACTAGTTCTGACGCACGACGTGAGAAGGGGTGTCTTTATATATAAAAAATTAATATTATTTTAAGATAAATACTGACAGGTCGAATTATGTAAAAATATTATTTTAACATATATATAAATATGAAATAATAGTAGTATATAAGTGGCACTTAAAAGTTACACGTGCGTGTTTGTCTGCTTCTTTAAATCTTGATTAAAATATAGACTACTACTCCAAATCTTCACTGCCTCTTCACCATAACGAAGAGACTAACAATTCAATCGCCATGCCAAACGCTCCTATAATTGCATGGTTAAATCTCGTGTATATGTTAGTAATTTAAAAGATGATGACACAATTAAAGGAAATAAATAAAAGGGTAATTTATTAAACGCATCCTCCTCACCAACAATGGAGGGAGTTTTCCACGTTGTTGATTACTTACATCAACAACAAAAAAAAGAAAAAAGTAATTAATTCCCAAAAATATACTGCCAGTCAAATAAATTGATCTTAACACTAATTAAAAAATAAAATAATAGCTATGCTATATTTGGATTGAAGGAATGAATGTAAAAATGAAACAATTCATTCTTATTAAATAATAATAATAAAAATAATTATATTTGGTTATTTTATTGGAATGAAATGAGTCATTTTCATTCATCTTAAATTTATAAATTTTATTTCAAGATGAAGGTCATAAGATTACTCATTCTAGCGAAGAATGAAATGAATCATTGATTTCTTTATTTCGTTATATTATTTATTTTATTTTTAATTATTTTTATTTTATTCTTTTAATTCAAACGTAAGGAGGAGTAATATGTCATTGAGCATTTGTATCCTCCTCGTAGTTCCATCGATTTGATTAATGTGGATAGTGAGTGCCAAAAATACATGATGCGAAATAACTACTGATGCGAATTAACTACTGACTTTATTAATACATTGCAAAAAATCGACAACATATATCTTGTGAGTTTAAATCTGAATTATTATCTTCAGGCGATATCGTACCAAATAAATCCCCATCATAATTATTGATACATTATTTTACAAAAATGGTGAGGACTCTTAAACAACTCTCTCTAGAACCTTCATTCCATACCCAGACTAGTACTTTCATTACATTCTCGCCTCACGAGAAGAAAAATGGAACAAAAAGGAAAAGGGTGAGCTCGACTAGCCCGGTAAAGAATATTATGACTAAGATAATATACAACAAATTATCGTTAGTCTTGACGAGGAAAAATCTAATAGAATCTGATAAATGACCGGGTTTTAAATCAATATTCTTGGTGAAATAATAATTCATTAGAAGAGTTAAGTAGAGAATGCAAACTACTATCTTACATATATGAATTTAAAAGTTCATCGTCGATATTTTATCCTGTAACATCAATCGATATATATACGGAATCAAATATTCATCTTTTGCTTTCTGAGGCGAAGATATTCATCGATTAGTCGTATTAAATCTAAACACTGTTCATCTTTTTACTACTGGGCGAAATATATTAATCGATCGGTCGTATTCATCGACACTATTTCATCTTTGCTTTCTGGGGGCGAAGATATTCATCAAAAATCATTCATCTCTTTGCCACTCTGGGCGAAGATATTGATAATATCATCATTTAGGGTGAGGATGATGAAAAATATTTTAAAGAAAGCGAATCGGTGAAACAAAAGAACAAATATTAAGGATTAAGTATTTTAAACAATCGAGTTCAAAAATACTTCATAAGTAATCAGTGGAGTAAAATTGAGAATGATCAAAACATGGATCTGATCAAAGCTAGTATCCATAATAGATATTTTGACGAAAAGAAGAAATTTCATTTTTTAATTGAATTGTATGAAGTGAATAGTCATAGTATCGTGAATAATAATAGTATCGTGAATAGTAACTCAAACACCAAAAGATAGAAATTTCACAAAAAAAACATCTTCACGCTTCGTGAATAGTACTCGTGAATAATACTAAATGAATAGTAACTTCGTGAATAGTAACTCGTGAATAGTAACTTCATGAATAGTAACTCATGAAGTAACCCAAGCATGAAAAAAGTTTCAAATTTGATAAAATTTCCAACCAATATTTGGCATAATGATATTGAAGAAATAATATCATTTGAGAATAAAATAACATCCACTTACCTCGAAAAGGCGAGTACTACAGTTGAAACAGGATATAGGCTATGACTTGAACTTGCACCGTATATAGCAATACTCAAAGTATACTCAAAATACTCACAAGAATCGCTCGATAATATAGAGAGAAAACTTGAGTTACGGTGTGATTTTCAATTTAACCTAAGCACCTATTTATAGGAAAATGCTTAGAACGAAAGTAGAAAATTTAATATAAATTAATATTATATATATTTTCCACATCTTCCTACGCATCCATGAATCTGAATTCAGCCATCCTAACACATATTAAATATGCCCTCAAACATAAAAAAACGTTTTTGTTATTATAAATATTTTAAACTTTCAAAAATCAATTATTTGGAACTTGAACTTCAATAATTCATAATAAATAGCCCTTTTATCAGAAAAATTGAATCTCGCGATTTTTTATAGGAAATTCAATTCTCTACAACTTTGGAAGAAAGTTTTCCAAATTCAAAGCGAAATTGGCCAAAGAAATCCACAAGCGAGGCGATTTTACAATTTATAATCAAATTTGATCGATAATTGGGTCCACCAACACACAAAATATGTGTTAAACATTTAATGCCACAAAAATACTCTTCCTCCTCATATACTCATATATCCCACATTCATTATAAAAATATCATAGTTAATATATTATTAAAATAATATATTTAAATGAATTATTTTATCGAGAAAAAGATAAAATATTAATTTTCAACAATTGTCACATTAAAAATTTTCTCCATCTATATCACATAAAATCAATATTTTTCTCATCATATAAATCAATAATTAATTATTCACAAATAATATTCTGAGAATCACGATATTTGTGACGAGTAGGTTCAAGGGAAAGGGGCTTTCGATAAGGATTTCTCTCTTCTTGGGCATGATTAGGTGACCAAACCTCTCCTTAGAGCAGAACTTTCTAGACATTGCCAATAATGTTATCTAATAATATTATTGAGGATAATATGAATTATTGCTCGATAATGGAAAATCTTGTGTAATGACAATTTATTGAAACAACGATAATATAAAATATCAATCGTGATTATTGAATCGATAAAATAAAATCTTTGAGCAGTAATTCTTTGTAACAATTATTGAGTAGTGCCTTCTTACGTAAGAATCAATAATTGGTGCAATCTGAGTGTCTTCTTTTTGACAAGCAGCGTATTAGTGTGTTTTAACCACGGGTATATTCAATGATATTAGCTTGTAACAACTTCTGTAGTTATTTATAAACAACTTATATTTGTCGTTTTCTTCATCGATCGCTTTTAGTTATGGGGCCCACAAAAAGGCTTTGGCGTAAATGCGAATATTCCCGACGATCTGAATATTCCACGACGACGAATATTCCAAGCGATAATGAATATTTTATAACCACTTGCTTATTGAAATATTTGCGTATTTTACCCATAACTATCCACATTAATCAAATCAACCCTTACTATTTCAAAATAATAAATAGAGGAAAATAAATTTCATTTATTAATAATTTGGGGTCTTCTGACCTCCCTCCTTATGAAATTTTCGTCCTCGAAATTGGCGTCACGATACACAGTGTTTGAAAAGATGAGAATACCTCGCTTTCATTTTCGTTTCCAACTCCCGGTCATTTCCTCGATAGCATGGTTTCTCCACAAAACTTTAACTTGTGGTATAACCTCGGTACATAGGACATATTCTTTCTATCAAGATCTTGTGGTACCTCCTCGTACGTTAAGTCTTGATTTATCTAAATCGGTTCTAACTTCGATAGCGTGGTTGAATTCGTCCACATATTTCGTAACATCGATCGATCGTGAAAAGCGTTATGAACACGCGTCGTACTTGGCGGTAAAAGCGAGTCTATAGGCGCGGTTCTATTCGATCGAGAATTTCAAATGGATTAATAAATCGAAGGTTTGAGCTTTCCTCCTCTCACCAGATTCTCGCTTTTGAAATATGACTTCTTGCACCTCCTTCTTCAAATTCATCGACTCGGTGTGTAGCTTGAGCGACTTTAACTTTATCGATTAAAGTCGATTATACTCGTATATCATCACGTGGGTACTAGAGTTTTCATCTCCATCTCTATTATTTGTAAATTATTCGAAATGAGTCTTTGTGATATCGTACTCGTACTTGTATCGATCTTCTACTCAACACGTCGGCTACCACGTTAACTTTTCGAGGATGGCATGGTGAACATGTCTTTGAAATGAGTCTCTCTTGAGTTCTTGAAGCTCTTCCACATTCCTTGCTCCATTGAATTTTGTATCTCTCTGAGTCAATTTGCGTTAATGGAATAGCGATTGAGAATATCCTTGACGAATCTCAGATAATAACCAACTAAGCCTGAAAGCTACGTATTTCGATTCTGAGCTTAGGTTGTTCTCAATTGTGACTTCGTATCGACCTTGGATATGCGTTACAATGACACTGTCGGTTTCTTATCGCTTGCGAATATGGTGTCCCCTACGGAGAGAATGCGGCCGGTGCATTCCACAAAGGAAGTCACCGGATAAAGGCTCGGTACCAAATTCTATAGTTGAATTTTTAACTCACGAAGTTGATAGGAGCCATTCGATATGAGATTTTAGAAATGAGTTTTGTCTAGGGTTCAAAGTCGATACAAAATTTAATATCGAGGCTTTGGGAGTAAGCGAGAAATTCTTGAAATCGTCGGGGAAAATCAATAACAACGGGAATATTATTCAAATCGGCGTGTCTTTATTCAAATCCATAACATGGACTAAGAAAACTTGACATCAAGTAATAAGCGAATGACTTCATGGCGATATGAAAATGTTTGACTCTGATGGTTTGATTGCTTGAATTGAATAACGAGGTTGCTTAGGAATATGAAAACTATGACCTTACGAAAGTAATCAATTCGGCGTGATGAGTAGTTAACCTTAAAATCACATCAAAAGCAAATATCTCTATAGAAATAAGGTTAACGGTAATGTGATAGTGCCGACTGAATCAAGCAAGATTTCTAAACAACGGATGTAATGAAAGTTTCTCTAGCGGAGTCTCCATAAATAGGTGAAAGTCTAATTTCTCGTAGTCGAGTTCAAGCGTTGGTATAAGCAAAGAGATAAAAGAATGGGTAGGCAGGGTATCTAGTAAAAGGTATAAACTTGTGAAATTTATAATTAACTAAACGTGCTAACCGTTCGGGTTCCTCGCATTTTAATGAAGTCGCGACAAAGCGCTCTTCGAGGGAACCGTTGACTTTGACTTTTACGGGACATCCTTTTGAGTCACCATTCATTTGGGTGGGTTTTCGATCGTCTGATCTCGGCGATATGTCCTTCTTTTCCACAATTATAGCATACCTTAAGCTGTTGTGGGCGGTTTGGTGATATATCCCTCTTTCCGCATTTGTAACATCGATAGGTGGTCTTTCTCCTCCCTTGGAACCGATTCTTCTTTGGTGTTGGCGTCTTCACATAGTGGTTGTTGAATCTCCTCTTTTTAAAATCTCCTCCAGGCTCGCTTCTTTATTTTCATGGCCACGATTACCACGGAGTGGTTCTGCAGCCTTTGTAAAGTATTCTTCTTTCTCCATTTGGTTATCGTTATTACGATGGTTGCTTATCTTGGTATGATCTGGTTATGGTCCCTCGGTTGAGCGTACTCGTTATCTCGCTCTCTAACATTTGAGCCACATTGACAACATCTGAATAGAGAAAATTTATGAGAAATGAGATCTTGGCGTATCTTGGGTTTCAAACCTCTCGAAACATCGCGTCATCGTTCCTCATTCTCCACCGAATGAGGTCTGAACACTGGATAACTCATGAACTTAGCCTCGTCTTTGGGACCTTGGTCGTGTTATTACTGCTCGGTCTAATAAACTCCACTTCCGCCGTATAATGAATACTTCGGGGAAGTACTTGTCATTGAAGCTATTTAAAGCGTCTCCATGACATCTTTGAGTGCAATTTGGATGGTGCGCTTCCTGATTCCCACCGATGTCTGCCTCGTTCACGGAACATAAAAGTAGCGAATGGAACTTTACTGTTCCTCCGTGCATCCCGAAGACATCGAATATCTTGGTAATTTGTTTGACCCGTCTCGCCTTAATCGGATCGGCTTTCCCCAGAATTGCGGTGGTCCCGACTCTTTGAAGCTTGCTTGCATTTGTGACCCACGGTAATTCTTATCATTTCCTCTGTATTTTGAAACACGAGTCTCCACAAATGCGATTTTGCATGAGCTGCTGAAAAAAGCTTCTAAACATCCCTCGTTCATCATCACTTTCGATTGGTGTTGTTCGCGGGAGGTACATTGCCGACGACTGTTGCACGTTCTCCTCGTTGGTAAATCTGAGGCATCTCCACGGTCTCATTTACTCCTTTGTTAATATTCTCGATTCGACATTCTCAAATCATCGTAAAAGCAAGGGTTAATTAAGAAATCGATATATCACATAATATCCATATCTTTAACAACTAAAAAATAAGCTTAGGTAGGACACCTTTAGCGAAGGATTTACTCGTCTCTCCCTCTGAGTTACATTCCCGATCTCATGGAGATCGTATCCTAGCTACGATACCATTTGTGGCGCCCCAAAATAGGTCCATTCCATCGACCCATTACGAGTATTTGAATACATGATGCGAAATAACTACTGACTTTATTAATACATTTGTCGTGCAAAATCGACAACATATATCTTGTGAGTTTAAATCTGAGATATTGTCTCTAGGCAATATACATACCAAATAAATCCCCATCGTAATTATTGATACATTATTTTACAAAATGGTGAGGACTCTTAAACAACTCTCTCTAGAACCTTCATTCCATTACCCCAGAGCTAGTACTCAAGCTACATTCTACGCCTCACGAGAAGAAAAATGGAACAAAAAGGAAAAGGGTGAGCTCGACTAGCCCGATAAAGAATATTATGACTAAGATAATATCTGACAAATTATCGTTAGTCTCAACGAGGGAAAAATCTAATAGAATCTGATAAATGACGGTTTTAAATCAACAATTGCGGTGAAATAATAATTCATTAGAAGAGTTAAGTAGAGAATCAAACTACTATCTTATATATATGATTTAAAAGTTCATCGTCGATATTTTATCCTGTAACATCAATCGATATATATACGGAATCAAATATTCATCTTTTACTCTACGGGCGAAGATATTCATCGATTAGTCGTATTAAATCTAAACACTGTTCATCTTTTTACTCTGGGGCGAAGATATTAATCGATCGGTCGTATTAAATCTCGACACTGTTCATCTTTGCACTCTGGGCAAAGATATTCATCGAAAATCATTCATCTTTACTTCTGGGCCGAAGATATTGATAATATCATCATTTAGGGTGAGGATGATGAAAAATATTTTAAAAAAAAGCGAATCGATTGAAACAAAAGAACAAATATTAAGGATTAAGTATTTTAAACAATCGAGTTCAAAAATACTTCATAAGTAATCGAGTGGAGTAAAATTGAGAATGATCAAAACATGGATCTGATGAAAAGCTAGTATCCGAATAGATATTTTAGACGAAAAGAAGAAATTTCATTTTCGATTGAATAGTAAAGTGATAAGTGAATAGTCTTAGTATCGTGAATAGTCTTAGTATCGTGAATAGTAACTCAGAACACCAAAAGATAGAAATTTCACAAAAAAACATCTTCATCTTCAACCGTGAATAGTACTCGTGAATAGTAACTTCGTGAATAGTAACTCGTGAATAGTAACTTCATGAATAGTAACTTCGTGAATAGTAACTCATGAATAGTAACCCGACATGAAAAAGTTCAAATTTGATAAAAATTTCAACCGATATTTGGCATAATGATATTGAAGAAATAATATCATTTTGAATAAAATAACATCCACTTACCTCGAAAGGCGAGTCTTTAGTTGAAACAGGATATAGGCTATGACTTGAACTTGCATAGTATAGCAATACTCAAAGTATACTCAAAATACTCACAAGAATCGCTCGATAATATAGAGAGAAAACTTGATTTACGGTGTGATTTTCAATTCTAACCTAAAGCACCTATTTATAGGAAAATCTTAGAACACAAAATAGAAAATTTAATATAATAATATTATTTATTTTCCACATCTTCCTCGCATCCATGAATCTGAATTCAGCCATCCTAACACATATTAAATGATGCCTCAAAAATAAAAAAAGCGTTTTTGTTTAAAAATATTTAAAACTTTCAAAAATCAATTATTTGAACTTGAACTTTGATAATTCATAATAAATAGCCCTTTTATCAGAAAATTTGAATCTCGCGAGACTTTTTATAGGAAATTCAATTCTCTACAACTTTGCAGAAGAAAGTTTTTCCAAATTCAAGCGAAATTGGTGAAATCCACAAGCAGGCGATTTTACAATTTATAATCAAATTTCGATCGAAATGGGTGTCCTGACACACAAACATGTGTTAAACATTTAATGCCACAAAAATACTCTTCCTCCTCATATACTCATATATCCCACATTCATTATAAAAATATCACCATTAATATATTATTAAAATAATATATTTAAATGAATTATTTTATCGAGAAAAAGATAAAATATTAATTTTCAACAATTGTCACATTAAAAATTTTCTCCATCTATATCCACATAAAATCAATATTTTCCTCATCATATAAATCAATAATTAATTATTCACAAATAATATTACGAATCTGATCTTTGTGACGGTAGTTTCAGGAAAGAGGGGCTTTCGATAAGGATTTCTCTCTTCTTGGTAGTATGATTAGGTGACAAACCTCTCTCTTAAGGGCGAGAACTTTCTAGACATTGCCAATAATGTTATCTAATAATATTATTAGGATAATATGAATTATTAGCCGATAATGGAAAATCTTTGTGTAATGACAATTTATTGAAACAACGGTAATATAAAATATCGATACGTGATTATTGAATCGATAAAATAAAATCTTTGAGCGTAATTCTTTGTAACAATTATTGAGTAGTGCCTTCTTACGTAAGAATCAATAATTGGTGCAATCTGAGTATCTTCTTGTTACAATGGCGTATTAGTGTGTTTTAACCGGGTATTCCAGCGGTATTAGCTTGGTAACAACTTCTCTGTAGTTATTTATAAACAACTTATATTTGTCGTTTTCTTCATCGATCGCTTTTAGTTATGGGGCCCCAAAAGGCTGCTTGTGTCGTAAATACGAATATTCCCAAGCGATCGAATATTCCACGACTGACGAATATTCAAAGCGATAATGAATATTTTATAACCACTTGCTTATTGAAATATTTGCGTATTTTACCCGTAACTATCACATTAATCAAATCAACCCTTACTTATTTCAAAATAATAAATAGAGGAAAATAAATTTCATTTATTAATAATTTGGGGTCTTTGCAAAGATGAATATTTGATTCGAGGATTGATATATCTTGATTGATATTATATTGAGGATAAATGAGATAGGCGATGAACTTTTAAATTGATGTAAATGTTATAGAAGATGGAGCGATGAACTTAAGCAGTGTTCAGATAGAAGATAGTAGTTTGCATTCTCTTCTTTGGCTTACTTGAATTATTATTTCATTGCGAATATTGATTTAAAATTTGTTGTCTATTGTATTCTATTAGATTTTTCCTGTTGAAGACTAATGATAATTTGTTGTATATTATCTTAGTCGTGTTGAATATTCTTGGGCTAGTTAGCTCACACTTTTTTTTTTGTTCCCTTTTCTTTTTGTTTTTCTTCTCGGGAGGCGAGAATATAGCGAATGCAGTCGGGGTATGGAATGAAGGTTTTAGAGAGTTGTTTAGTAGTCCTCACCATTTTTGTAAAATAATGTATCGATAAATGTGATGAGGATTTATTTGAGTATAGATATTATACAGAAGATAATATTTGTATTCAAACTCACGATTTCTTGTTGTAATAATAAAGTTGTAGTTGTTTACGTACCGTGTATTGTGACTCGAGAATGGGTGATGTATACCTATTTTGGGGGCGTCGCGGTTGGTATCGAGCTTAGGGATATGATCTCTGGCGGAGATCGGGGAATAGAACTAGGAGGGAGGCAGAGTAAATCCTTGTTAGTGTGTCTACTAAGCTTATTTGTTAGTTGGTCGATATATAGGGATATTATGTGATATATTGATTTCCTTAATTAACCCTTGTTTTATGGCGATATTTGAGAATGTCATTGAGAATATTATGATGGAAATGAGGGCAAGTGGAGAGCGCTGTACTCACTCACCAGAGGAGAGCGATCTACAGTGGTGGCAATGTTCTCTCTGTGAACAACACCATTGAAGCGAGATGATGAGCGAGGGGATGTTTAGAAGCTTTTTGCGATTCATGCAAAATCGAGACGAGGAGACTTCGTGTTCAAAATCTAGGGAGAAATGATAGCAATTCACGGGTTATCCTGACAAAGCGATTCAAAGAAGTTGGGACCACGAATTTAAGGAAAGCGGATCCGATCATGGCGGAAACATGGGTCAAACAAATTACAAGATATTCGATGTCTTGGGATGCGGAGAAACGAAGGTTCCATTCGCCACCTTTATGTTCGTGGCGGCGGACTCTTGGTAGAGATGCGTGAAGCGTACCCATCGGCCGCTTTTCGGCATGTCTTGGGAGGCGTTTTGAAGCTATTTAATGACAAATACTTTCACGAAAGTGTTACGTCGTATGAAGGAAGTGGAGTTCAATGATTAGAACAAAACAACATAGCGGTGTCTCGATGCGAGGCAAAGTTTGCGAGTTATCGGTTTGCACCTCATTTGGTGGAGAATGAGAGCATTATAGCGGATGTTTCTTAGAGGTTTGAAAACGGCGTCGTCGATATCTCATTTCTCGTAAATTTTTCTCTCTATTAGGATGTTGTATAGCGAGGGCTCGATTATTAGGCGAGATAATGAGTATATTCAATGAGGACCATAACGAGGATCGTACGGAGATAGCGATCAGCAGAATAATGATAACCGGCGGAGAAAAGCAGAGCGGACAAAAATGGTAACCACTCTGGTGGTAATCATAGCCGTGAAAATAGAAAAGCGAGTCGGGGAGGAGATTTTAAAAAAGGAGATTTAACAGCGACCGTATGAAGGCAGCGGTCTTGGTGAGCAAGCGGTTCTAAGGGAGGAGAAACGACCACCGGTCGTATCTTTATAAATCACGGAAAGAGGACATATCGGTCAAGCGCCTAGCGATTCAAGGTATGCTATAATTGTGGAAAGGAAGGACATATCGCTCGAGATTATGCGATAGCGAAACCTAGTTCGATGAGGGCGGTGACTCGAAAAACATCCCGAGAAAAATCAAAGTCAGCGATTAGGAAGGCGTTTGTTGTATTGGTCAAAATCGAGGAACAAGCGAGGTGATCGCGGGTAAGCTATTTATAAATTCTTGCGAAGTTTATACCTTACTTGATCTGGGTCTGCTACCCATTCATTTATCTCTCTCTGCGTGTGCTCAGCGTTTAAACTTGACTCAGGAGAAATTAGACTTTGACTATCTGTGGAAACTCAGTTAGGAGAAACTTTCATCACATCCTTTGTTTATAAATCTTGTTTGATTGAGTTGGCACCATTACCTTACACATTGACCTTATCTCTTTAAAGATACTTGCTTTTGATGTGATTTTAGGGATTGATTGGTTAGCTACTCATCGTACCAAAATTGATTGTTTTTCGTAAGGTTGTTAGTTTTCATATTCTAACCAACTTGACTGTTATGCAATTCAACAACTAAACCATTAAAATCAATCTTTGTCATATCTAATCATAAAGCTATTCGTTTATTGAAAAGCGGATGTCAAGCTTTCTTAGCCCATATTATGGATTTGAATAAAGACACGTCAAATTTGAATAATATTCTGTTGTTATTGACTTTCTGGCGTATTTCTGAAGAACTTCGGTCTACCCCGAGCGTGAAGTTGAATTCTTTATTGATCTTGAACACAGTACAAAGCCCATTTCTAAAACCCATGTCGAATGGCTCTATTGAACTTGAGGAGTTAAAGGTCAACTCTGAGGAATTGTTGGACATCGGTTTCATTCGATCTAGTACATCTCCTTGGGGTGCTCTGTTTTATTAAGTAAAGAAGAAAAAAGGCGGGAGTATGCGACTTTTGTATTGACTATCGGGAATTGAACCATGTCACCATCGAGAATAGGTATCCTCTACCTCGTATTGATGACTTGTTTGACCGATTCTGAGGGCTGATTCTTTTCAAAAATCGATCTTAGATTACGGATATCATCAATTTGAAGATTAGGCGAGGATATTCAAAAGCGCCTTTAGAACTTCGGTATGGGCATTATGAATTCTTAGTCGTGTCTTTCGGATTGACTAATGCTCCTATGACTTTCATGGATATGATGAGCCAAGTATTTGAGGAATATTTGGATCGATTTGTTGTTGTCTTTATTGATGACATCCTCATATATTCAAAAGTCGTGAAGATCATGAGCACCATTTGAAGTTTGGTACTCGAAAGGCCCGTGAAAATAAACTATATGCCAAATTGAAGAAATCGAGTTACGGCGAGGAAGTAGCATTCCTTGAGCGCGTGGTGTCGAAACATGGAGTATCTGTTGATCGTGAAGATTGAAGCAATCTGAAGTTGGGAACAGCAAAAGTCGGTGGTGAAATCGTAGCTTTTGGGCTTATTTGGTTATTATCGGAGATTCGTGGAAGGTTTTCTCGAATCGCTACTCCATTAACTTCGACTAACTCGGAAGGATACAAAATTCGTTTGGAGCGAAGAATGCGAGAAGAGTTTCAAGAGCTTAAGAGGAGACTTATTTTATTTTGTTACAACAATACCATCTGGTTCGGATGGATTTGTTATCTCTGATGATGCTTGGGCAAAGGGTTAGGATGTGTTCTCATGCAGCGTGGGAAAGTCATAGCTTTATGCCTCATGACAACAAAAGAGTATGAGAGGAATTATCCTACTCGTGATCTAGAGTTAGCGGCGTGATCGTTTCCTTATTAAAGATATGGAAGCCTTATCATATGGGGAGAAAGTGGAGATATATTAGGACCATAAAAGCCTTAAATATTTCTTCACTCAAAAAGAACTCGACATGCGGCGTGACGTTGGCTCGAGCTATTGAAGACTACGACCACACTTATTGATACCATCACGGAAAAAGCGAGCGTGGTAGGGTGGCGTTGAGTAGAAGATCATATGCGGGAATGAGTGCGATGATGTCAAGTATCGCGTAGTAGAGCCCGACTTTAATAGAAAAAGTTAAGGTTGCTCGAGCCCATGGGCCGGAGTGATCGTATGAAGAAGAAAGAAAGTACAAGAAGGAGCTATTAGGGCGAGAATTGATGAAGAAGGAATACTTGAGTCCACTCTAGACTTTGTGTTCTAACGACTACGATTTGAAGTACAAGATTATGATGGAGCACACTGATACACCATTTGCGATCCATCTGGAAGTACTAAAATGTATCGTGATCTTGACATACATTTTGGTGGAACAATATGAAGAGAGATTGCAAAGTTTATCTCGATGTGTTTAACTTGTCAGCGTGTAAAGGCGGAGCATCTAGTACCTAAGGGTCGTTGCAACCACTTGAGATTAGAAATGGAAGTGGGAACACATTACCATGGATTTCGATTACGGGTCTTCCCTACGGTTTCTCAAAGGCATCAATCTTTATTTGGGTTATTGTTGATAGATTAACCAAATCTGCTCATTTCTTTGCCGAATCTGGAGACTTATTCCCTTGAGCGTCTTCTTTAGTATATGCGTGAATGAGATTGTGAGGTTGCGTGGCATACTGTATCCATAGTTTGGATCGTGACCCAAGATTCACTTCAAGATTTTGGGTTAGCTTGCAAAAAGCTATGGAGCGCAGTTTGCGATTTAGTTGGCATACCATCCTCGAAGCAGACGGATGATCGAGAAGGACTATTCAAACTCTTGAAGATTTATTAAGACTACGTGTCCTGAACTTGAGGCGGTTGGGATAAGTATTTACCATTGGTGGAATTCTCCTACAACAACGGTTATCGAGCAAGTATAGGTGTGGCTCCATTTGAAGCATTATATGGGCCGAAAGTGTGATTCTCGATATGTTGGGATGAGGTGGGTGAAGCAACATTGTTGGGACAGAGAGTTAATGCGATATGACTACGAAAAGATCGAATGATTTGACAGCGTATACAAAGCGGCACAAGATCGACAAAAGAGTTATGCGGATCTTCATCGAAAGGGCGTGGAATTTAGTGTGGGGATCATGTATTGTTGCGAGTTGCTCCGTGGAAGGGAGTTACAAGATTTGGGAAGAGAGGAAAGCTCGATCCACGATTTATTGGTCCATTTCAAATTCTTGGCCAGAGTAGGAAATGTAGCTATAGACTTGCGTTACCTCAAAGTATGTCTCGTGTTCGTAATGTGTTTCACATATTCGTACTTCGTAAATATGTGAAAGACCGAACCACGTTATAGAGTTAGAAGCCAGGACGAGATAGTAGAGAAGACTTAGCGTGTGAGGAGGTACTGTCAAGATCTTGGATAGGAAGGGCATGTCTACTGTATGAAAAGGTCGTACCCTGAAGTTAAAGTTTTGTGGAGGAATCATGCTTATAGAGGAAATGACACAGGAATTGGAAGCGGAAATGAAAGCGAGGTATCCTCACCTTTTGAAACACCGGTATGCGTCGTCGATTTAGAGGCGAAATTTCATAAGGAGGGAGGTTGTAAGACCCTGACTTATTTGGCGCCCCCAAAATTAGGTATACATCACCCGTCTTGGGTCGACACTTACGTAGTGTGCGAATTTAAAACAACTTATTAACATAAGCGTAGGTATGCAATCGACATAAAGCTGTGAGTTTAAATACAAATATAAATCTACTAGATATTATACAAACTCAAAAAAAAGTCCTCATTACTGATTATTATCACCTTTATTTTACGAGAATAGTGAGGACTACTAATCTTATCTTGAGGACCATCACTCGTTTCCCAGGCTTCGTCCCGGCTATATTATCATTTCACGAAGAAACGGTGAAAGAAAGGGTGAGCTCAACTAGCCCGATGAAATATTATGACTAAGATAATGCGAGAATAAATTATCAATAGTCTTGATAATGTTTAAGCGATAAAATCTGATGAACATGACCGGTTTAAGCTGCGGTGAATATATGATCCATTAAAAAGTCGAGTAGAAAATAAAATCTACTATCTTTTAGGTTTTAAAGGTTTTTCATCCTTTGTTTATAAATTTGAGACTCGACTTTAATAAATATTCACATCATCGAATCACCCACACTTTCGGACGAGGATATTCTTTAGTATCGCGACCACAATTATTCATACCTTTTCTACGGGCGAGAATATTTGTGTATTCATTAATAAGTCATGATCGTACCAACAAGCGTCCATCATCGATACTTCTGACCCTTTGAGGATTTTTATCACATCATTTGTAACATTACGGTCGTGATTACTGCAGAATAGTCTACAAGTCGTAATCATACCAAGTCCATCATATACTTCTGGGCCCGAGATGACTTCAAAAAAAAAAATATAAACATGAGGATGATGACAATGATATAAAAATTGATAAAACAAGTTCAAAATTATTTTATCCGGGAATTATTAACGTCAAATTATCGACGTAATCTTTGTTTTGTAGAGTAAAATTCAAGAATGATCGGAAGAATATTTCCATGAAAGATCTTTGGATGAAGCATGAATATCGAGGATATTCTACTAATTTCATGGAGTATAGAAAGTGAAGTTTTAACTTATTTGGGTATAATAAAGAATGGAATAACAAAAGAAATCACCGTAAATGCGATAGGCCGCAGACAGACGGTTATTCAAGCGAATAATAAATAACGGAACGGTCGGGTGAAATTCTGCAAGCGAGGATGTTCAACGAGAATAATAAAGATGGAACCCGGATCCGGTGTAAAAACTGAGATAGGATATTCAGCGAGAATAATAAAAAGCGGAAAGTCGGGTAAAAACGAGACAGGATGTTGAATAATAAAAACGGAACGGTCGGTGTAAAAACGAGCGGATGTTCAGCGAGAATAATAAAAAAGCGGAACCGGTCGGTGTAAAAACCTGAGCAGGATGTTTCAAGCGAATAATAATAATAAAAAGCGGAACCGTCAAGGTGTAAAAAACACTGAGCGAGGATGTTCAGCGAGAATAATAGAAGAATGTCACCAAGTATAGGGTAAACCAGCTTATACGAGGTTATTTCAGCGAGAATAATAAGCGATGGAATAACAACAGTTCTCTTCGTGAATAAGAAAGAATAACACCCTTACATTTGGTAGGAGATTGAATCTGCTGGCGGTGTAGTAACAAAATACTCTTCTTTCTCTCTCTTATTCTCTCTCTATACTTTCTCTCTCTATAAGCTTGAATGAATTAAGTGAAAAATAATGAAGCCCTAGGCCTCTATTTATAGAAGATTTCTAGCTTAGCACTTTTCTTAGTGTGAAAAGCGAGTGGCTTTATTTGGTTTGCCTTTGTAATGAAAAGAAAAGTGGTTTGGCCTTTTGTAATGTGAAGCGACAAGTGGTTCGGCCTTTGTAATGTGAAGCGACAAGTGGTTGACGTCTGGTAAAGGTAATTACTATTGTGAAGGTAAATACTTGGTGAAGGTAAATACTATTGTGAAGGTAATTATTATTGGTGAAGGTAATTACTATTGTGAAGGTAATCTACTATTCTGAAGGTAATTACTATTGTGAAGGTAATTACTATTGTGAAGGTAATACTATTGATGAAGGTAATTACTATTTGAAGGTAAATACTCTGAAGGTAAATACTATTGATGAAGAGACTCTTAGATGATGACATATGAGGCCCCCGTAAAATAATCAAACTTACCACAAATCATTTTTTTTTCATGACACACGTTTAATCTTTCAACAATTATTAATCATTTATAACTTGTCGTCTCGATTATTGATTTAATCTTATAACATATTATCTGAGGATGATCTTTGTGACAATAATTGAATCGATAATATAAGAGATATGATCATCGTGATTCTTTGTGTGATAATTGAGCATAGGTGAGTGACTTCTCACGTAAGCATCGATAATCAATCTGAGAGTGTCTTCTTTATGCGACTCACAGCGTATTCTTGTACTTTACCCTAGGGTAGTTCAGCGGTTTTAACGGTAACACCTCGTAGTTATTTTTTTATAAAATATTTTTGTCGTTTTCTCATCAAAGCAATAATTACATTGTGGGGTCCACTGATGATTGAGCCGTTATGCGAATATTCACTAACAAAAGAATATTCCCAGAGCCAAACGAATATTTTATAACAACTTGCATACTTTGCAAAATTTATAAATATTACCTAACTATAACATTATATCAAATTTATTCCATAATATTCAAAAATAATATTTATAGAAAAATTCATCTTTATTTATAAAAAATTTGGGGTCTTCTGACCTCCCTTCTTATGAAATTTTAAGCCCTCGAAATTAGAAGTGCGATACTGGTATGTCGAAGAGGTAAGGATACCTTGATTTCATTTGATTCTAACTCCCAGTCATTTCCTCGACATCGTGGTTCCTCCATGAAAACTTTGACTTGAGGTATAACCTTGGAAGCGTAGAATATGTTCCTTCTTATCAAAATTTGAGCAGGGAACCTCTTCGTCGTCAAATCTTCCGCTATTTAAATCGGTTCTAACTTCGATAATATGGTTGGGTCTTTCACATATTTACGTAACATAGATATGTGAAAAGCGTTATGAACACGAGACATATTTGGCGGTAAAAGCGAGTCTATAGGCGCAGTTCCTACTCGATCGAGGATTAAAATGGGCCAGATGAATCGAGGGTTAAGTTTTCCTCTCTTTCCAAATCTTGTAACTCCTTTCCATGGAAGCGACTCTTATGAACACACATGATCTCTATATCGAATTCCCGTCCTTTCGATGAAGATCGGCATAACTCTTTTATCGATTTTGTGAGGTTTTTATCGTTGTCGGATCGTTTGAATCTTTTAAAAGTAGTCATACGTACCAACTCGGTCCCAACAGCGTTGCTTCACCCACCTCGTCCCGGCATCTTGGGAAGCGACACTTTCTTTCATCTCTGGCGCTTGAATGGAGCGTGCGATACTTTAGCGATAAGCTTTGTTGTTGTAGGAAAACTCCACGATGGTAAGAACTTGTCGACTCCCTTGAAATCAAGGACCACGAGTCTTAATAGATCTTGAGAGTTTGAATAGTCCTCTCATTGTCCGTAAAATGCGAGGATGATATCTTAGAAGCTAAATCGTGAAATCTGTGCCCATAGCTTTTTTGCAAACTAACCCAAAAATCGTGAAGTGAATCTTGGGTCTCGATCGGAAACTATGGATGCGGCATACCATGCGATCTTACAATCTCGTTTATATACATCTGAGCAAGGCGTTCAAGTGTATAAGTTTCTCGTATCGGTAAGAAATGAAGCGGACTTGGTCGATCTATCAACAATGACCCAAATCGCATCGATGCCTTGAGAAACCTTAGGAAGGCCGTGCTTGAAATCCATGGTAATGTGCTCCCACTTCCATTACGGAATTTCAAGTGGTTCTGATGGACCTTTTGGTACTTGATGCTCGCTTTAACTTCGTTGACAAGTTAGACACCTTGAGATAAGCAGCGGTATTATCTCTCTCTCGTATTGCTCCACCAAAATGTATGGCGAATATCATGATACATTTTGGTA
Source organism: Panax quinquefolius (assembly GCA_020205615.1). Lineage (NCBI taxonomy): Eukaryota > Viridiplantae > Streptophyta > Magnoliopsida > Apiales > Araliaceae > Panax > Panax quinquefolius. The sequence continues at coordinate 142,017,380 of CM035161.1, read as the reverse complement.
CTCCCGAGATGGATTGCAAATGGTGTGTTGTGTGCCTCCATCATGATATTATACTTTAAATCGGGGTCGTTAGGAACCTGAAATGTGGAGTTGATTTCGAAGTATTCCTTCTTCATCGATTCTTGCTTCGGCGTAGCACCTTCTTGCACTTTCTTCCTCATCGCATCGGCTCTCAGTGCGTAGCTTTGGCGACTTTAACTTTATCGATTAAAGTCGGTTCTACTTTCGTATACTCGCTATCATCACATCGTCCACAGAGTCTTTAATTCTATCTCCATCCTTTGCAAGTCACACAAAATGGGCCTTTGCGTTGACAATATCGCTTTTCGTACTTGCATATGATTTTCTACTCGATCGTCGGCTACCACGTTCGCTTTTCGAGGATGGTATTGGATGGTATGATCATAATCTTTCAGCAGTTCAAAGCCAGCGTCGTTGTCGCGTGTTGAGTTCCTTTTGAGTGAAGAAATATTTGAGGCTTTTATGATCAAGTAAAGATCTCCACTTTCTCCCCATACAAGTAATGCCTCCAAATTTTAAGTGCAAAGAAACAACGGTTTATGACTCTAGATCATGAGTAGGATAATTCCTCTCATATTCTTTGAGTTGTCATGAGGCATAAACTATTACTTTTCCATGTTGCATGAGAACACATCCCGACCCTTTGCGAAGCATCACTTTGTGTAATGACAAATCCCCTCAAGGCAGGATGGTATTGTCGAGCAGTCTTTGAAATAAGTCTCCTCTTGAGTTCTTGAAAACTCTTCTCACATTCTTCGCTCAATAGAACTTTGTATCTTTCAAAAGTCAATTTGAGTCGATGGAATAGCGATTCGAGAAAATCCTTCCACGAATCTCGATAATAACCCATTAAGCAGAAAGCTCGTGCTTGATCCTTTGATTTAGGTTGTTCCCGACTTTGAATAGCTTGATCTTTCTTTGGGTCAGCGGATATTCCATGACTTGATACCACGTGCCCGAGGAATGCTACTTCTTTGACGAACTTCGCATTTCTTGACTTGGCATAAAGCTTATATTCACGAAGCTTTTGGAGTGTCGACCTCAAGTGTTGCTCATGATCTTCACGGCTTTTGGAATAAATAAGGATGTCATCGATAAAGGCGACCACAAAGTGATCTAAATATTCCTTGAATACTCGGTTCATCATATCCATGAAAGCGGCGGGGCATTAGTCGATCAAAGGACATGACTAGGAATTCATAATGCCGTCTAGGAGTTACGGCCGTCTTTGGAATGTCGTGGTTACAATCTTGATTGGTGATATCGGAGCGAAGATCGATCTTTGAAAAGAATTTGGCTCCTTGCGGTTGGTGAAGCAGGTCATCGATCGTGGCGATGGATACTATTTTTGATGGTGGCGTGATTGACTCCAGATAATCAATACTGAAATCGCATACTCCCATCTTTCTTCTTCACGAATAGAGCAGGAGCACCCCGAGGAGAAATACTAGGGGCGAATAAAAGCGATGTCTAACAATTTCTGCGGTTGGGTCTTTAACTCACGAAGTTGATAGAGCCATTCGATATGGGGCTTTGGAAATAGGTTTTGTCTAGGGTTGAAAGTCGATACAAAATTCAATTTCACGCTCTGGGGTAGGCGGGGAAGTTCTTGAGAATCGTCGGAAATTTATTAACAATAGGAATATCGTTAAAAAAGCGGCGTATTTTATTTAAATCGTGACATGAGCTAAGAAAGCTTGACATCAGTTTTTGATAAGCGAATAGCTTTATGGCTTGAGATGTAGTGATTGATTTTAATGGTTTGGTCGTTTGAATTAGCATAATAGGTTGATTAGGAATATGAAAGCTAATGACTTACGAAAACAATCAATTTTGCATGATAAGTAGTTAACTTGATCGATCCCTAGAATCACGTCAAATGCAAGTATTTTTTTAATGAAATAAGATCGACGGGTAATGTGAAGTGCCGATTTGAACCAAACAAGACTTATAAGCGAGTGGATGTAATGAAGGTTTCTCCCAGCGGAGTTTCCACGAGATAAGTCGAAAGTCTAATTTTCTCGGTCAAATTTAATCGATGGCGTATGAGTAGGAGAAATAAAAGAATGGGTAAAGCAGGTATCAAATAAAGTATAGACTTCATTAGAGTTTATGATAAGCTTACGTGATGACCTCATTCGGTTCCTTGCTCTTTGGGAGGTCTGACAAAAAATGCTCTCCCTTGCCTTCTAGGTTTTGAATTTTACGGGATGGCCTTTGGTGCCTCCATCTAATTGAATTTGTCTTGATGGCGCAAAAATCGAGCTAAGTGACCTTCTCTTCCACAATTATAACATGCTTTGAATGGCGTGGCCTTGAGTTTGGGTGATGTGTCCCTCTCCTCGCATTTGAAGCATATGATAGGTGGTCTTTCTCCTTCCTTAACAATGGGTCTTTGGTCTTTGGCGTCTTTCCATCATTGTTGAATCTCCTTTTCTTGAAATGTCCATTCTTATTGTTTTTTTGTGACGATTACCCAGAAGTGGTTACCATATCTCGCTTTATTGATTCCCTCACGCTTGTTGTCATAGCCTCGATGACTATTCTCATTTGGTATTATAATTTTTCTTAAATTTGCTCTCTTTTAGTTGCGTTGACTCGTTATCGCGCTCCACTAATTTGAGCCCTATTTACAACATCGAATACAAAAACGGTTTATGAGAAATAAGATGTTGGCGTATCTCGACTTGAACCTCTTAAAAACATTAGCGCCATTCTCTCTTCATTATCCACCGAGTGGGAATATGGCAAGTGATAACTCATAAATTTTGCCTCGTATTGCGACACGGTCGTATTGTTTTGTTCGACTTGATAAACTCCACCTCGCCGTATGGCGAATACTTTCGGGAAAGTATTTGTCGTTGAACGACTCTGGAACTTCTCCCAAGATATCTTGATGCAATTTGGTTGAGTCGTTTCACAGATTCCACCGATGTCGCCTCTCTCGCATGACATAAAAGCGTGAAAGGAACCTTTTGCTCCTCGGAGCATCCCGAGACATCAAATATCTTGGTAATCTGCTTTATCCGTGCTTAGCGGAAGTGGTTTTGGCTCTCCCTTAAACTCCGGTGGTCGGCTCCTTAAATTGTTTAGCGGTGTGCTTGAGAGTTTCGTGTTTCCACCTACGTTTTTGGGCGAAGTCGCTCTGCTTTCTTTGTTGCATAAATTGCATAAAGCCTCTACGAACATTTGATCGTTCATCATTTTAGTCGGTGTTGTTGTTTTGCGTGAGGATTATCGCCTTCACGATGCACATTATCACGATTATTGATATGTGGTGAATCAGCGATCGCGCTGCGCTCCATTCTTTATTCTCAACATTCTCGGATGTCATTTTGAATCTTGCCACAAAACAAAGGTTAATTGACGTGTAACAAATTATCCCTATCTTGACGACCGACCGATAAAATATCACGTAAACTTAGGTAGGTAAATACTAGCGAAGGTATTCCCGTCTCTCCCCTCTAGTACTATTCTCACATCTTAGCGAGGATCGTATCCTAGCTACGATACCAAGTTGTGGCGCCCCAAAATTAGGTATACATCACCCGTCTTGGGTGCGACACTTACGTAGTCTGAAATTTAAAAACAACTTATTAACATAAGCGTAGGTATGCAATCGACATAAGCGTGAGTTTAAATACAAATATAAATCTACTAGATATTATCTGAAACTCGAACAAAAAGTCCTCATTCTGATTATTATCACTTTATTTTTACGAGAATAGTGAGGACTACTAATCTTATCTTGAGGACCATCACTCGTTTCCCAGGCTTCGTCCCGGCTATATTATCATTTCACGAGAGAAACGGTGAAAGAAAGGGTGAGCTCAACTAGCCCGATGAAATATTATGACTAAGATAATGCGAGAATAAATTATCAATAGTCTTGATAATATTAAGCGATAAAATACTGATAAATGACCGGTTTAAGCTGCGCGTGAATATCTGATCCATTAAAAAAGTCGAGTAGAAAATAAAATCTACTATCTTTTAGGTTTTAAAGGTTTTCATCCTTTGTTTATAATTTGAGACTCGACTTTAATAAATATTCACATCATCGAATCACCCACCACTTCTGACGAGGATATTCTTTAGTATCCGACCACAATTATTCATACTTCGGGCGAGAATATTTGTGTATTATTAATAATAGTGATGATCGTACCAACAATTTGTCCATCGATGCTTCTACTGACCCTTTGAGATTTTTTTTATCACATCATTTGTAACATTACGGTCGTAAATGATTACAGAATAGTCTCTGGTCGTAATCATACCAAGTCCATCCATGCACTTCTGAGGCCACGAGATGACTTCAAAAAAAAAATATAAACATGAGGATGATGACAATGATATAAGAATTGATAAAACAAGTTCAAAATTATTTTATCGAGGAATTATTAACGTCAAATTATCGACATAATCTTTGTTTTGTAGAGTAAAATTCAAGAATGATCGGAAGAATATTTCCATGAAAAGATCTTTGGATGAAAGCATGAATATCGAGGATATTCTACTAATTTCATGGAGTATAGAAGTCGAAAGTTTTAACTTATTTGGGTATAATAAAGAATGGAATAACAAAAGAAATCACCGTAAATGCGATAGAACCCTTGCAGACGAGGTTATTCAGCGAGAATAATAAATAACGGAACGGTCGGTGAAATTCTGCAAGCGCGGGATGTTCAACGAGAATAATAAAGATGGAACCGGATCCGGTGTAAAAAACACGAGATAGGATATTCAGCGAGAATAATAAAAAAGCGGAACCGGTCGTGTGTAAAAACACAGAGCGAGGATGTTTCAGCGAAGAATAATAAAAAGCGGAACCCGGTCGGTGTAAAAACCTTGAGCAGGATGTTCAGCGAGAATAATAAAAAAGCGGAACCGGGTAGGTGTAAAAACCACGACGAGGATGTTCAGCGAGAATAATAATAAAAAAGCGGAACCGGTAGGTGTAAAAACACTGAGACGAGGATGTTCAGCGAGAATAATAGAAGAATGTCACCAAGTATAGGGTAAACCACTTATCTGAGGTTATTCAGCAGAATAATAAGCGATGGAATAACAACGAGTTCTCTTCATGAATAAGAAAGAATAACACCCTTACATTTGGTAGGAGATTGAATCTGCGGCGGTGTAGTAACAAAATACTCTTCTTCTTTCTCTCTTATTCTCTCTATACTTTCTCTCTCTATAGCTTGAATGAATTAAGTGAAAAATAATGAAGCCCTAGGCCTCTATTTATAGAAGATTTCTAGCTTAGCACTGCTCTTAGAGTGTGAAAAAGTGGCTGAGCTAATGATGTGTGGTTTGGCCTTTGTAATGTGAAGCGACAAGTGGTTCGGCCTTTGTAATGTGAAGCGACAAGTGGTTCGGCGTCTGGTAAAGGTAATTACTATTAGCGAAGGTAAATACTATTGCGAAGGTAAATACTATTCCTGAGGGTAATTACTATTGTGAAGGTAAATTCTTATTGAAGGAAAATAATTCTTATTGTGAAGGTAATTACTATTGTGAAGGTAATTACTATTGTGAGGTAAAATTATTTGAAGGTAATTACTATTGTGAAGGTAATTACTATTCTTATTAATGAAGAGACTCTTAGATGATGACATATGGCCCCCATAAAATAATCAAACTTACCAAATCATTTTTTTTCATCAACAACATATTTAATCTTTCAACAATTATTAATCATTTATAACTTGTCGTCTCGATTATTGATTTAATCTTATAACATATTATCTGAGATGATCTTTGACAATAATTGAATCGATAATATAAGAGATATGATCGACAATTCTTGTAGTGATAATTGAGCGTAGGTGAGTGACTTCTCACGTAAGCATCGATAATCAAATAGTGTCTTCTTATGCGACTACAGCGTATTCTTGTACTTTTACCATAGGGTAGTTCAGCAGTTTTAACGGTAACACCTCGTAGTTATTTTTATAAAATATTTTTGTCGTTTTCTCGATCAGGCAAATAATTACATTGTAGGGTCCACTGATGATTGAGCCATTATGCGAATATTCCACTAACAAAAGAATATTCCCAGGCCAAGCGAATATTTTATAACAACTTGCATACTTTGCAAAATTTATAAATATTACCTGACTATAACATTATATCAAATTTATTCCATAATATTCAAAAATAATATTTATAGAAAAATTCATCTTTATTTCATTATAACGTAAAATCGTCTGTTTATGGATTTGGTCAATTTACATTTGGAATTTGGAAAAACTTTCTTACGCAAAGTTGTAGAGAATTGAATTTCCTATAAAAATTTGCGAGATTTGAATTTTTTTTGATAAAAAGGGCTATTTATTATGAATTATTGAAGTTTCGAAGTCTCAAAATAATTGATTTTTGGAAGTTTTAATTATTTTTATTAAGAAAACATTTTTTTTATTGTTTTTGGCACATGTGTGGCTGAAGTTTGGACTAGATTTGTGCGTAGGAAATTTGATTATATATATTATTATTATATTAAATTTTCTATTTTGGTGTTCTAGCATTTTCTATAAATAGGGTCTTGGGTTAGAATTGAAAATCACACCAGAAGCTGAGTTTTTTCTCTCTATATTATCGGCGTATTCTTGTGAGTATTTTGAGTATAATTTGAGTATTGCTTTACTCTGGTGCAAGTTCAAGTCATAGCCTTTATGTCATCCGTGTTTAATTTAGAAATCTTGATCTTTCGAGGTAAGGGATGTTATTTTACTTAAAATGATATTATTTCTTCAATATCATTATCTTTGAAATATTGGTTGGAAATTTTTATCAAATTTGGAACTTTTTCATGTCGGGGTTCTATTCATGAGTTCTTATTCATGATTCTTATTTATTCACGAGTTCTTATTCAAGAGTCTACTTATTCACGAAGCGTGAAGATGTTTTTGTGAAATTTCTATCTTTTGGTGTCGTGAGATTCTTATTCACGTATCTGACTTTATTCACGAATCTGACACTTTATTCTTAGAAAAATGAAATTTCTTCTTTTTGTCCAAAATATCTAATGCGGATACTAGCTTTGATTGTATCCATGTTTTGATCATTCTTGAATTTTACTCCACTACGATTACTTTTGAAGTATTTTTGAACTTGGATAAAACAAAAAATCTTAATCCTTAATCCTTGTTCTTTTGTTTCCTTTGGATTCGTTTTCTTTAAAATATTTTTCATCATCCTCGGTCTTAAATGATGATATTATTGAATATCTTTGGCTTTTGTAGTGCAAAGATGAATGATTTCTTGATGAATATCTTTGGCGTAGTAGTGCTGAAGATGAGCAGTGTTGAGATGAACATGACGAAGTGATGAATATCTTTGGCTTTGTAGTGCAAAGATGAATATTTGATTCGGATATATATTGATTGATGTTACGGGGATAAAATATCGACGATGAACTTTTAAATTCATACATAGAAGATAGTAGTTTGCATTCTCTACTTAACTCTTCTAATGAATTATTATTTTTCATTGCGAATATTGATTTAAAATTTGTTGTCTATTGTATTCTATTAGATTTTTTCCTGTTGAAGACTAACGATAATTTGTTGTATATTATCTTAGTCATAATATTCTTTCTTGGGCTAGTTGAGCTCACCCTTTTCCTTTTTGTTCCATTTTTTCTTCTCGGGAGGCGAGAATATAGCGATGCAGTGGGGTATGGAATGAAGGTTCTAGAGAGAGTTGTTTAGTAGTCCTCACCATTTTTGTAAAATAATGTATCAATAAATGTGATGAGGATTTATTTGAGTATAGATATTATGCAGAAGATAATATTTTTATTCAAACTCACGATTTCTTGTTTTAATAATATAGTTGTAGTTGTTTACGTACCGTGTATTGACAATTCGAGAATGGGTGATGTATACCTATTTTGGGGCATCACAAATCATCGTTAAAATACTCGGTGGTTAAAATACAAGATGCTTTACCAGTATTGCACTAATTATTGATTCTTTCTTGAAGAAGACACTACTCAAAAATTATTACAGTAATTCTTTATTCAATATTTTATTTTATTGATTCAATAATTGTTGCGTTGATATTTTATATTATTGTTGTTTCAATAATTGTCATTATACAATATTTTCCATTATCGAGACAATAATTCATATTATTTGAATAATATTATTAGATAACATTATTGGTAATGTCTAGAAAGTTCTCATCAAGGAGAGGTTTGGTCACCTAATCATGGCGGCATGATAAGGAGAAATCCTTATTGAAAAGCCCCCTCTTTCCTGAAGCTACTTTGGTTGTTAGTATTGTGATTTCGTAATATTATTTATGAATAATTAATTATTGATTTATATGATGAGGAAAATATTCATTTTACGATGGATATAGATGGAGAAAATTTTTAATGTGACAATTGTTGAAAATAAATATTTTATCTTTTTACGATAAAATAATTATTTAAATATATTATTATATTATAATAATATAATAATGGTGATATTTTTACAATGAATGTGGGATATATGAGCATATGCGGAGGAAGAGTATTTTTGTTACTAAAAATATTTAAAACATGTTTTTCATGTTTGTGGACCCCCCATTCTCGATCGAAATTTGATTATAAACTGTAAAATCATCCGTATGTGGATTTAAATCGATTTCATTTGGAAAAACTTTCTTCTGCAAAGTTGTAGAGAATTAAAATTCCTATGGAATGGACATAAGATTCGAATTTTTCTGATAAAAGGGTTATTTATTATTTATTATCAATAAATTATGATAAAAGGGCTATTTATTATGAGTTTTAAATGATTTATTTGAGAAAAATGTTTTTTGTGAGGTGGGCTACATGTGTGGCTGATGTTTGACTAAGAAAAGTGTGCGTAGGAAGTTTTAGAAAATAATAATAATATTTATTAAATTTTCTGCTTTGGTGTTCTAAGCAATTTCCTATAAATAGGGTGCTTAGGTTAGAATTGAAAATCACACCAGAAACTAAAGTTTTCTCTCTCTTTCTCTCTTTATATTATCGAGCGTATTCTTGTGAGTATTTTGATACTTTGAGTGTTGCTATACGGTACAAGTTCCTTTCGGTAGTATATCCAGTATTCCAGCCAGAAGTACTATTCTTTCGAGGTAAGGGATGTTATTTTTTTATAAATGATATTATTTTTTCTAATATCATTATGCCAGAATATTGGTAAGATTTTTTTGTGAAATTCTTGTCTTTTAGTGTCGAGTGTTACTTATTCACGATAATACATTATTTATTCATGAATATCGACCTTTATTCACAGAAAAATTAATTTTTTGTTTTTTGTCCAAAATATCTATTATAGATACTAATTATGGATACTATTCATGAATACGACACTATTCACAGAAAAATTAATTTTTTGTACTAGTCGGGGTATGGAATAATGGTTCTAGAAGTTGTTTAGGTAGTCCTCACCATTTTTGTAAAAAAATGTATCAATAATTGTAATGAGGACTTATTTGGGTGTAGATATTGTTTAGAAGACAATATTTGTATTTAAACTCACAGTTTAAGTGTTGTCGTATTTTGTACGACAATTGTATTAATAAAGTTGTAGTTGTTTCTGTACCATGTGTTTGGCGACTCAGAATGGGTGTTGTATATCTATTTTGGGGGCGTCACAAAGGTCGGTAAAACTTTCCCAAACATTGCCCCCTAGTCTCTTGTTATAATTTATTTATAATTAGAGACTTGAGAGGTTATGGATTCGAAGAGTTACGACAGCTAATGATGAGTTACCTAGGGAACCTAAACAATTTTTCCTCGTTCCTCAAAACGCTGCACGCCTTCCCAAACCTGGGCCCACGCTGTGCATTTAATAGCTGCCCTTGGTTTCGTGCAACTCGGCTTATATAAACCCCTATCAGTCCATCACTGTCACTTTTCCCAAACTTCTTCATTTTAAAATCTCTGTTTGGACTTTCCGGCAAAGGCGATTTCCGGCAAGCTCATCTCATTTTCTCCAAACTTCTCAGATTTCAGCTTTATTCTCCAAATTTTTGCTTCCAAACACTTCGTATCCTCATCTTATTCACTTTAAATGGCTGATTCTAGCTCTCGTCCTCCCACTGAACAAATTCTGCCCACAGTCACCCCCGACGACCTGATTCCGTTTGAACTTCGGACAGCCCGCACGTATATCACCACAGATAACGACGAGGATAAAATCCGAAGCGTTTATGCTTCAACAATGACTTCAGATTCAAGAATGACGAAGTTGCTTGGCCTCGGCATGAGTTCCCCTCAGAAAGGCGTTGACCTCGGTTGTTAGGCATTGTTCTCCGGATCACACGATCATCTTCTTTATGCATCTCGGAGAACTTCTCTATGACGGTGTCAACAGCCTTCTCCCGATCCTTGACCTCTCTGGAAAGATGATCCCTCTCCTCCAGAAGCTTGGCATGACCTTCAAGGCCGACGAGTTTGAATAAGCACTAAGGGCCCTCCTTCTAGCGCCAATGTTAATGCCAAGTTTCGACAGCGCGTCCAATCACAGAATCCAAGCGCTTGAACCTGCACAATAACAGATCACACACGAAGCTTGACGACTTGTGCTGCCGAGGCATAGCTCCGGTGTGAGAATGAGTACATGCTGTTCACAAGGTTTAACAATGGAGGCTAAGTGTTTAGTGCTCAAAAGTAGGTATTACCTGTTAATTATCATCTTGGCCTTGTATTTATAGTACTCTCATCACCCTAGAATCCCTCTTCGAGTCGGTTTAACACTCCTAATTATGGTAGTTCCCATAATCCGGGTCCAACACAATCTCCTTAAAAGGTGGAAGTGGGATCCAATCCAAACACTACCTTTGGAGTTACCTTATTCAATTATGGTTAGGACTCCAGGACTGCATGCGTGAGGATAACTCTAACTTGCATGTGCCCAACCCAACCGAACTCACCATCGGGTCTGAGCCTCGGCCCAAAGGACTTGAGGACCTGACCCCGAAAACCATATGCTAGGGTAAGGCTCCGCCCCAAAAGGACTCGGATGTCGAACCCGAACACCTTCAGCTTCTTCATGGGCTTCAGCCCAATGGGCTCATAAACCCCTCCAGTGTCAGACCTTCGGCCCTAATGAAGGTCGATAAAACGCTCCCGAACACTTACAAAATTATACACAAATAATTATTCAATAAAAAATATACAAGAATTAAATTGAGAACAAAAATGTCTTTTTGCCCCTAACTTGGTATATTAGTTAGATGCTTAACCCTTTAATTATACAAGCTCGCTAATTCCGTGCGAAGTAAGGGCAACATGAATAGAATAGAAGATAATTGTAGTTATTAAATATTTATTTAAATAATAAATTATTAAATTATATATTATAAGTTTTTTTAATTAATTTTTAAGGTAAATAGTTGAATATATGTAGATTTATTTAGTTATGATTATAAAAAAATAATTATTTTAATTTTACATAAATGTGTAATGAACTCGATATTACGAATAGAGTTATGAAACTTAAATTTTAATTTAGTTATAATAATTAATTAATAATGAATTTATTATAAATTTTCAACTAATTTATAATTATTATTTAATTTCACACATATATAATAATACAATTAATCATGTGATATTATAAAATTTAAGTTTTAATAAATTTAATTTAGTTAGAATATTAATTTAGTATTAAAATTCATGACTAATATTAATATTATTAATTTATTAAGAGATTTTCTTGATATCTTAGTAAAATTGTAATAACAAAATTATCCTGCATAAAATTTGTTAAGTTTATAATCATATTGATAGATACAAAATTAATTCTTTAATATTATCAATCGCCTATAAAAATATCTAAAAGCCGAACACATCTTCTTACTGGCCGGCCTCATAAACCTACCCGCAGTATTTTATTTTTCAACAAGTGGCCGCATATTTGTTGATAATAATTTAAGTATAAATACAGTAGGACAACTTCCTCATTTTGTCATCATGCGTTAATCGACTTGCGTGATCAAGTTGGCCACCCAATTTCCAAAGATATTCTTTTATATATATCTTAAAATGGAAATAAAGAATACGAAATTTATTACGACTTATCCATAATCTACCTCCTTGATTTTTTCCCAATTTATTTATGATTAAATACATAAATGATATAGTATTAATTGTCATTAATGATTTGGTCTAAGACTGGTTGCCACATTCATATATATAATTATAATTATAATTATAATTGGAGAATTAATTACTAGTATTACTCATTATTTACGGAAGAAATATTTTAAATTTCTACAACTTACTCAAATGAAGGTGAGTGTTATCGCCTGCATTTCTTTAAAAAAATACAAAATTAAGAAATATAATTAAAAATTTATTTGATTGATCCGATTATATTTTAAAATGCATTCAAAAAGGATAATATGAGAAAATAAATTATTAATACATACTTGAAGTTTACAAATAAAAATAAATAAATTAAATAACCTAAAAGAAATATTTATTATTTATATGAAACAATATTAGTATAAAATTATCAATTACTCCTCGAAGTAGAATAAAGCATTTGGCAGAAAATTACTCGGACTCGGAAATTGAAAAAAAGTAGGAAACCTCGGTAAAACTAAAATTAACCAACAAGCAACAGGTAACAGGCGCGGAGGCTCGGAGCCAAGTCTAGACTTACGCCAGCAGGCGGCTAGGCTTGATTTTTTAAGCACGGACCCACTAGAGCACTAATTCAATGGGCTAAGTTAAGTAGGACCCACAATGAGCGGTTGTCTCGTGCCGCATAGGCTACGACTCAATTGAAAATTTTATTTCATTTTCTGTCTAATTTATTATTTTATCCCTGTTTTAGTATCTACTATTTCATTTTTATGCTTCTTTTTACGTATTTTTTTATTTTATCTCTTTATATATTTTAAACTTAATTATAAAATTAATAATAAATAAATGAACAAAAATTAAATAATAATAATACTATTTAAAATTAGAGATATAATTTAATTTTTAAAATATATTTAATTTTAAATAAATATAAATTTATTTAATTTTAATTGATATAATTATTATAATTGTATAAAATTTAAAAAAATTATTAATCATAAAATTTATTTAATTTTAAATTTTTATAAATCATACTAATTTTAAAATTTAAAATACCGTATCTCTAATTTTAAAATAAAAAAAATAATACATAAAATGGGATGATAACAATATTAGACTTGAAAAAGAAGAAAATTTGATCCATCCCAAATTGTGGTCCCCACACAACCACACAATGGGTAGCAGTATATTCTCTCTCTCTAAAACCCAGAATCAGTCTCTTCTCCTCTTCTCCACTCTCTATAAATAAAACTCGTTCTTCATCAGCCTCAGCGACGAAAGGAGCGAACGCGAACGAGAGAGCGCAGCCTGTTGTTGGTAGATTTTATCTCTCTCTTTCTCTTTTCATCTAATTCTCTCGATACATATCCAGAAATCTCTCTGTTTCTTCGAAAGTTTTGTACCTACTCTAACTCTCTCTCTCTCCGGATTAGGACTGTCCTCTTTCTGTTTATCCGTTTGTCTCCCGTTTTGTAACTAATTTTACTTTTCCGTGATCTAAATACAGCTCAATCATCATATAATTAATCTTATCGGAAGTAAATCGAGTGATTGATTTGATTGCTAGATCTGACATTCGATTTCACCTGAAGCTCAAACCATCTGATCTTTTCTCTATCTTCAATTAATAATAATTAATTAAAAATTTTGAAGGAGAAAGACTCAGATTCCGTAAAATTTAGTGTTGCTTTGTTAACTGAATTATAATGTCGGTCGCTTCGTATTCGGTTATTCAATTTCAAGCCGGGAACAACAGTTCCTCATCATCGTTGGTGCTTCCTTTAGCTGCTAAACTTAAGCCTCTGCTGAATCCTCAGCTCAATGTTTTAAACCGTGCTGGTGTTAAGGCCAAAGCCAAAACAAAAAAAACCTCCTGTTTTGTCTTGGAGAATAGATTCTATGGGACGAGATTGCGAGGTGGGTCGGGTCAAGAAAGGCACCATCTTTGGCAATCGGATGGACCCGGACGCGCTGCAAAACTCAGGGTGGTGGTGCGGTCGTCAATGTCTCAGGTGCCCGAGAAGCCTCTTGGTCTCTATGATCCCTCCTTTGATAAGGATTCCTGTGGTGTTGGATTCGTCGCTGAATTATCCGGCCAAAGCAGTCGTAAAACGGTAAAATAATTACTATCTTATAATCTTAAATTATGAAGAGATTTAGATCATACTTTTTGGTGTTTATTTTTTGAAATTTTTTCCCTCTAGATAACGGATGCGATAGAAATGTTGGTGCGTATGTCACATAGAGGTGCTTGTGGATGCGAAACAAACACCGGTGATGGGGCAGGCATTCTGGTCGCTCTTCCTCATGACTTCTACAAGGAGGTATATATTTCTCTATATATTGGACCTGTTTTTTAGTGGGTTAACTATTAGACAGGTGTATATGATAACTAATGAAGAAAAACAGTTAGAAGTTAGATAGTAGGGTTTGTTTTCTGACGTTAATTCTGTTCTCTATGTTTTACTTAGCCTAGGAATATGCCAAAGTCTTAAACGTTTTGTCTGATTGTTACACTTTTGATGGTTATTCTGGTTGGTTTACTTTTCTATTCAGGTTGCAAAAGATGTTGGCTTTGAGCTGCCACCAACTGGTGAATATGCAGTGGGCATGTTTTTCTTGCCTACCTCCGAAAATAGAAGGCAACAAAGCAAAATTGTATTTACAAAGGTATTCTTCTTGATGCTTAGACTTGTATATTTCCGCAGTTTCTCTGCGGTGGTTATTTCAAATGCAATAAATCTGTAGACATTGTGAATTTGTGATTGATTATTTCAATGTTGTTGATTTATGATGCAGTTTCTGTTTTTGACATTTTGTGCTTCATACATGATTATGGGTGGTGCTGTTTGCTTACTTGCTTTTAATGACATAATTGGATGTTTGAGTTCTCTAATTTAAGGTTCTTTTATGTAGGTTGCAGAGTCGCTTGGGCATACTGTTCTTGGTTGGCGCCCTGTCCCAACTGATAACTCTGGATTGGGCATGTCTGCTTTACAAACTGAACCCATCATTGAACAAGTGTTTCTTACTCCTACACCCAGGTCCAAAGCTGATTTTGAGCAACAGGTAGTTTCTTATTTTCATGGTTCTACTACCTGTCTTTAAGATTTTAGTGGTAGAATTTTAATGGTAGAAAGCGGGATATTTTTCCTTTATTTGAGTATGTATAGGCTTGGATAATATTTTTTCTAAACAGGCACTGTTGTTCAATAGAGATTAGTGCTCACCCTTCTGAATAATTTAGGATATAAGATCAATTTCGTTGCACAGTTATGGAATAGCTACTTGGACATAATACTTCATAGTATGCAGTCCTCTGATTAATGTGGTGTTGTTCTTTTTAAATTGTTATCTAATCACTTTATTTAGTTCACTTAGATTTACAGCATGCCTTCTGTTATAGTTAATTTCGTTATTTTCCCCCATGCAGATGTACATATTAAGGAGAGTTTCAATGGTAGCTATAAGAGCTGCTTTAAACCTCCAACATGGTGGTGTGAAGGACTTCTATATATGTTCTCTTTCCTCGAGGTTTGTTCTTCAGATTATGTAATTGACATGGTTTTGCTGCATCCATCTTTGCCATTGGAGGTTTGATGCCTTGTCCATTTTTCGCAGAACCATTGTCTACAAAGGTCAGTTGAAGCCCAATCAGTTGAAGGAATACTACTATGCAGATCTTGGCAATCAAAGGTTTACGAGCTACATGGCCCTGGTAAATATTTTCTTCATTCACTTTTCTTCCTTCTCCACTGACTGCATACTTCAACAACGAACAGCATGGGATCAACCTGTTAACTGAAGAGATGCAAGGTTGAGGAATGACTTCTGAGGCATTGAAGTATGAATGATCTCTTAAGTTCTTCCACTCCCTTGATATTTGAATTTGGATGCCAGATTTGATTCTTTGGTGAGTTGGTAAGGAACCTCCATTATGAAGTAAATCATGTTTGCAGAATCTTGGTGCAGTGTTATCAGTTCTTGAGGACAAACTTTGATTTTTAGCAGTGGAAAAGAAATTGTGTTTGGTCAGGTTTTCTTGGGGTCGCAATATGCTTCTATTGGCACCGATTATATTTGACCATTAAATAGCCCGAAACATAAAATCATTTTTGCAACACAAAGTTAGATGTTTGTGTCATAGATAATGTGGATGTAATATGGAGTAAACATAGTGACTGTTCATTCTACTTTTGCTACAGATTCATTCTCGATTTTCAACCAACACCTTTCCAAGCTGGGACCGAGCTCAGCCTATGCGTGTTTTGGGACATAATGGAGAAATCAACACACTTCGGGGAAACGTCAACTGGTAAATTCTCTACGAAATTTGTTCCAAGTTTGTATGGTTATCTTCTTCCTTTATTCGTTTCTTAGTCTTTTGTGGAGCTTGAAACAATTTCTGAATTCTGAAGCTTGGTCAGTTGAAACATATTCCTTTCAGTATAATTGATTTAGTCTATTTTGCTTATGTGTTGGAATTAACTGGCACCAATCCTTTGAGATTTTTGTTCAGGCAGATTGGAGGATCTAAACTTTTAAGTCACATGAATATGTATTTTTTTTTGCTAGTTTAGGCGAAATTTAACATTCGGCAGGGATGGATCCCAAGACCTCCGGGTGTTCAAGAAGTGGGCTTAACCACTGTACCAAAGGAGGCTTGGTCTGAATATGTATTTTTGATGCTCTTGTCATTTTATTTATCTTTTAATGTATTTTGGAAAGCTTAGTTAAGGATAAGGATTCCTGCAGTCGTTGAGTGGCTGATTAAGTTTAAAATTTACATTTCTGACATAATTCAAGATCATTGCACGATGGGGAAAAAAATTAGCCATTTTTTTGCTGCACTGGTAGAAATAGAATACGCTAATGACACCACATGATTTTCTTCTGCACGTTGACCAAAAAAGTCATATAAAATTAAGAGTACTTGCATCAGAAAAAATAATGTCATAAGCAGTAACAAGTCCTGGATTCTTTGTTACTGTCCTTCTGGTTTAGTTGCATAATTGACTTCAGGACCTTGTTCCACGGTCAAGGTTGCTAGTTGGGGCTTATCTACCTATTCTGGGATTTGGTTTCCATGAAGTTGTCAAACCCTTGACCATATATAAGTTTATATCCCCTATTCTGTTGCCTGATATTTTCAGTCATTGACAAGCTATTTCAACTACTTAATATTTTTAGTCCTGCATGGAAATATTGGTTAATGTATTGTGTTCTTCTGTTATCAGGATGAAGGCTCGTGAGGGTCTTTTGAAGTGCAAGGAGCTTCACCTGTCAAAGAATGAGTTGAAGAAACTTCTGCCAATTGTTGATGCTAGCTCATCTGATTCAGGTTATAATGCAATTCAATTCTCTGCGTGCTCTGCTTGTATAGATATTCCACACATTGTTATTATTCTATTATATATGTTGATGGATTTATCTAAGGATATAGAGTTGCTTTTAGTTTTATGACATTGTTCTTCTCATTTCTAGGAGCTTTCGATGGTGTCCTTGAGCTTTTAGTTCGAGCTGGAAGAAGTCTCCCTGAAGCAATGATGATGATGATCCCTGAAGCTTGGCAGAATGACAAGAATATGGATCCTCATCGGAAAGCTTTGTACGAATATTTCTCAGCCCTTATGGAACCGTGGGATGGGCCTGCTCTAATATCATGTAAGAGGTTTTGGTTTATTTTGATTTCACATTTAGTTATCTCATTGGAATGCTCGTTTATGCGCTTACCTAGAAACACTTGCAGTTACTGATGGTCGCTATCTTGGGGCTACATTGGACCGAAATGGATTACGTCCTGGTCGCTTTTATATTACTCATAGTGGACGAGTTATAATGGCAAGCGAAGTTGGAGTGGTAGATATTCCACCCGAAGACGTATCTAGGAAAGGAAGACTTAATCCTGGCATGATGCTTCTTGTGGATTTTGAGAACCATGTTGTTGTAGATGATGAAGCTCTGAAGCATCAATATTCACTAGCACGACCTTATGGGCAGTGGCTTGAAAGGCAAAAGATAACTCTGAAAAACATAGTTGAATCTGTTCATGAATCTGATAGGGTCTCTCCACCCATATCAGGAGTCTTGCAAGTAAGCAATTAGTGTAATGGCTTTCTCATCTTCCTCGTCTTCTTTATCTATTCTATTTGTCTTTATGCATTTTGTTTTCGAAATATAAATTTGGTTGGAACTGATGTGCCTTTTAGGCATCTACTGATGATGACAACATGGAAAATATGGGACTTTGTGGTTTGTTGTCTCCCCTGAAAGCTTTTGGGTGTGTACCTCCTTTCGTCTTGCTTGGTCTAGAGTTTTTGGCTCGTACTTTTCTTTTAGATGTGGATACATAATACCAATGATGTTTTCTCTTTGCAGTTACACTGTTGAATCCTTGGAAATGCTGCTGCTACCAATGGCAAAAGACGGTGTTGAGGCCCTCGGCTCAATGGGGAATGATGCTCCATTGGCTGTGATGTCAAGCAGAGAGAAACTCACCTTCGAGTATTTTAAGCAGATGTTCGCTCAAGTTACAAATCCTCCTATTGATCCTATCCGAGAGAAGATAGTTACATCCATGGAGTGCATGATTGGCCCAGAAGCTGATCTTACAGAAACCACCGAAGAACAGTGTCACCGTCTATCACTGAAAGGCCCCCTTCTGTCCATTGATGAAATGCAAGCAATTAAGAAAATGAACTATAGAGGCTGGCGCAGCAAAGTTGTAGACATCACGTATTCTAAAGAACGTGGTAGTAAGGGTTTGGAGGAGACCCTAGATAGGATTTGTTTAGAAGCACATAATGCTATTAAGGAGGGATATACTACGCTGGTGCTTTCTGACCGAGGTACAAAATTTCCTCATTTTGGAAAAATTTTGTTTATTAAATTCCCTTTGATTCTCAAGATTAAATTGTTAATCTTTACTACTTTGTAGCTTTTTCGTCAAATAGAGTCCCTGTTAGCTCCCTCTTGGCTGTTGGTGCTGTACACCATCATCTAGTTAAAAAGCTTGAGCGTACTCGCATTGCATTGATTGTTGAATCTGCTGAGCCCCGGGAAGTGCACCATTTTTGTACATTGGTTGGATTTGGTGCAGATGGGATCTGCCCATATTTGGCTGTAGAAGCCATTTGGAGACTCCAGGTTGATGGAAAGATCCCACCCAAATCAAACGGTGAGTTTCACTCAAAGGATGATCTGGTGAAGAAGTACTTCAAAGCAAGCCACTATGGAATGATGAAGGTTCTTGCTAAAATGGGAATATCAACCTTGGCCTCTTATAAGGGTGCTCAGATTTTTGAAGCTGTGGGTCTTTCATCAGAAGTGATGGAGAGGTGCTTCGCTGGAACTCCTAGTAGAGTAGAGGGTGCAACATTTGAAGCCCTTGCCCATGATGCTCTTCATTTGCATGAGCTCGCATTTCCAACACGGGCATTGCCACCTAAAAGTGCTGAGGCTGTAGCACTTCCTAATCCTGGCGATTATCACTGGAGGAAAGGTGGTGAAGTTCATCTGAATGATCCCCTTGCTATAGCGAAGCTGCAAGAGGCTGCCAGAGGTAATAGTGTCGCTGCCTACAAGGAGTACTCCAAGCGCATACAGGAATTAAATAAAACCTGTAATTTGAGGGGACTTTTGAAATTTAAAGAGGCAGCGGTCAAGATTCCTTTGGAGGAGGTGGAAGCCGCCAGTGAGATTGTGAAGAGGTTTTGTACTGGAGCGATGAGTTATGGATCCATTTCACTGGAGGCGCACACAACCCTTGCTATAGCAATGAATAAAATTGGGGGAAAGTCCAACACAGGTATGTTTTTGAAGAAATTTGTAGCAACTTCTACAAAGCATTTTTTGGTATTTTCTTATTGAATTGGTCAACTTCTTATGGTTAAAGTATAAGTCGTGTGTGCTTGGTCAGTGCCCCCTTTCGGAGTCCCTACTAAATAAATTCATACTCCATAACAGAAAATTAACTTCTGATGGTCAACTCAGGTCTCAACACGTGGAATTTTCTTTCTTATGCCTCCTTTGCTTCCTGTTTCCATCCTAGTACAGCTTCTCGGGATGAATTCTTCCTCTTTCAATGGCTTTTACTGCTTAATTTTGTTAACCTTTTCTTGTTGCTAATGTTATAGACATTCATAAATTAATTTATCTCAACTGCACAATAAAATTTTCTTTGTATTTCTTATTTTTTTGGATGCAAAATTTATTTTCAGCAACTTATTTTATGAATATTTTCCTCTGTAGGCGAGGGTGGTGAGAACCCATCTCGTCTAGAGCCACTTTCAGATGGTTCGATGAATCCCAAGAGGAGTGCAATCAAGCAGGTTGCAAGTGGGAGATTCGGAGTTTCAAGTTATTACCTTACGAATGCTGATGAGCTACAAATAAAAATGGCTCAGGTATAATTTAAATGTCACTAATTGGTGCTTCAATCTTTTTACCAGATTAATATTTATGCTGCGAAATTTGTATTCTCTTTTGAGCCAATGTTTTCCCATTGGAAATGTAGTCCCTCTTGTTTATGAAGTTATGTTAATGGGCAGATGATGCTGTATCTACGAAGCATCTTTAGGTCCGAGGTGCTTTGTACTGATACCTACATTTGGCATCGGTGAGGTCAAATATGACTCAATCTTATTTACTAGGTGGTTTGAAATTTGACTTTGGATTGTTGTGTCACAGGGAGCAAAACCGGGGGAAGGAGGTGAACTTCCAGGACATAAGGTTATTGGTGACATTGCAGTCACTAGGAATTCTACTGCTGGGGTGGGATTAATAAGCCCACCTCCTCATCATGACATCTATTCGATTGAAGATCTTGCTCAATTGATTCATGATTTAAAGGTAATTAAATATTTTTTTTACAAGATTTTACTGATTTGATTATTTGGAGCTTAATACTGTCCCTACTGGCTGCTTTAGTGTAGCTGTTTGTGCTGTATTCCTCAATTCGTTATATTAACTTTCTTCCTTAGGAGTCACTAGAACTTTTTATATCAACGAATGGATAATGTGGGTTGTCTGACTTGTTTTCTACATGTTACGTAGAATGCTAATCCAGCAGCTAGAGTGAGTGTGAAGTTAGTTTCTGAAGCTGGTGTTGGAGTAATTGCTAGCGGAGTTGTAAAGGGGCACGCAGATCATATTTTGATCTCTGGCCACGATGGAGGTACAGGGGCATCTCGATGGACTGGTATCAAAAGTGCTGGGCTTCCATGGGAACTTGGTCTGGCAGAGACCCACCAAACCCTTGTTGCTAATGATCTTCGTGGTCGAACAGTTCTCCAGACGGATGGTCAACTGAAAACAGGAAGAGATGTGGCCATTGCTGCACTTCTTGGCGCGGAAGAGTTTGGTTTCAGCACAGCTCCTCTTATAACTCTTGGCTGCATCATGATGCGGAAGTGCCACAAGAACACTTGCCCAGTCGGCATTGCAACCCAAGATCCAGTTCTTAGAGAGAAGTTTGCCGGAGAACCTGAACATGTCATTAATTTCTTCTTCATGCTAGCGGAAGAGGTAAGGGAAATTATGTCTCAACTTGGAGTACGAACAATCAATGAAATGGTTGGTCGTTCAGATATGCTTGAAATGGATAAAGAACTGACCAAGAACAATGAGAAGCTAAAGAATATTGATCTCTCTCTATTACTTAGACCTTCTGCTGACATTCGACCCGAAGCAGCCCAGTATTGTGTACAGAAGCAAGACCATGGTTTAGACATGGCTTTGGATAAAAACTAATAGCACTGTCCAGGCCTGCTTTAGTGAATGGTCTTCCTGTATACATGGAGACTCCTATCTGCAATATAAATCGTGCAGTTGGAACGATGCTTAGCCATGAAGTTACAAAGCGCTACCACATGGTGGGCCTTCCTGCTGATACCATCCACATCAAACTCAATGGTAGTGCGGGCCAGAGCCTGGGAGCTTTTCTCTGCCCAGGCATCATGCTGGAGCTTGAAGGTGATAGCAATGACTATGTTGGGAAAGGATTATCAGGTGGCAAGATTGTTGTTTATCCTCCTAAAGGAAGTCAGTTTGACCCAAAAGAAAACATTGTAATTGGAAATGTGGCTCTCTATGGGGCAACAAATGGAGAAGCTTACTTTAACGGGATGGCAGCAGAAAGATTCTGTGTACGTAACTCCGGTGCTAAAGCAGTTGTAGAAGGTGTTGGTGATCATGGTTGTGAGTACATGACTGGTGGGACTGTTGTCGTGCTTGGAAAAACTGGGAGAAATTTTGCAGCTGGCATGAGTGGTGGAATTGCTTATATTTTTGATGTGGATTCCAAGTTTAGATTGCGATGCAATCCTGAGCTAGTTGATCTTGATAAAGTTGAAGAAGAAGATGATATTATAACTCTCAGAATGATGATACAGCAACATCAGCGACACACAAACAGTCAGCTTGCCAAAGAAGTGCTTGCTGACTTTGATAACCTTTTGCCTAAATTTATTAAAGTCTTTCCCAGGGATTATAAAAGAATTCTTGTAAGCCTTAAACAGGAGGAAACTGCCAAAAAGGCTGTGGATAGGGCAGCTAAAGAAGCTGAAGAGCAAGAAGAGGCCGAGTTATTTGAGAAAGATGCCTTTGAAGAGCTTAAGAAAATGGCAGATGCATCTATGAAGGAGAAAGCTAGCGAGGTACAAACTATTAGTGTATGCTTTATAGCTTTACATATTCATATCTAGTACATGATCTTTATGCTGACGGAGGTCATATTTATTTATTTTTTAATAAGTTTCATGAGAGGCTAGATGTTTACGATAGTAGTAGTTAGAGAAGAGTTTTAAAAAGATATCAGCTCTACCTAAGCATAGTTAATTTTATGACTGGTTATCTAGATAGCTTTACATTTCCACGTGTTACCCAAAATTTATGCTTGATGGGATTTTGGTTTTGATTTATTTATTTATGATAAGTTTGATGAGAATTCATTTCTTTGGTAGCAGTGGTTAGAAAAGAAGTTTAAAAAGCTCTTTTAGGTCAAATAAGTTCTGGGTAAGCATAATGAACTTGCGACTTGTAATCTCTAAAAGTTGGTGCATATAGGAAAGCCTGCCTTATTTTACCTGAGGTTCTTCCTTTCTTCCCCCAAAACTTGCACAGAAGAAATTTGGCTTGTGGTGGTTGATAAATTTAAGATGTTTTGACTTGTACAAATTTCGGAAAATTGCTTTCTTTTCTTTGTCAAATTGTTTTAATTTAATTTGGCCTTGGGTTCTTATTAATTCCTGGAGCTCTCTCTTGTTATAAATATTTACAAGAATAAATAACTAATGAGCGTCTCTGTGAAAATGTAAAACGGCCTAATGGGTATTTGGAACACAGGCGGGTATTGCTGAATCGTTAAAGAGACCAACTCAGGTAACTGATGCTGTCAAGCATAGAGGTTTCGTTGCTTATGAGCGCAAGGGAGTTTCATACAGGGATCCAAATGTTCGGATGAATGACTGGAAGGAAGTTATGGAAGAGTCAAAACCTGGTCCACTTCTAAAGACACAGTCTGCTCGCTGTATGGATTGTGGCACTCCCTTCTGCCATCAAGTAAAAATAATACTTCTATTTTTACCAATATATTGTAATATATATTGATTGTTCTTGTATAAACTTCTACCGAGTTAATTGATTATATCTTCTTTTATAATAAATAAAATTTGCAGGAAAACTCTGGATGCCCTCTTGGGAATAAAATTCCTGAGTTCAACGAATTGGTGTACCAAAATAGATGGCGTGAAGCACTAAATCGGCTTCTGGAGACCAATAATTTTCCAGAGTTCACCGGCCGAGTGTGCCCGGCACCATGTGAAGGTTCTTGTGTGCTTGGTATTATTGAAAATCCAGTATCTATCAAAAGCATTGAGTGCTCTATCATTGACAAGGCTTTTGAGGAAGGGTGGATGGTGCCACGACCTCCGCTTGAAAGATCCGGGTACAAAACATTTTCCTTCTCCCCAGTTTCTTTAAATTTTGTTCTTATAGTCAATAACTACGGGGGTTGCCTTTCTTTTCTTGGAGGTTACTTGTAATGGCTCTCCCAGATTGCATTTCTAGATTTAACATCTATAAGTGGAATAAAATATCCTTTAAAGGTTTCAAAACTTGATTATAATTGCTCTTGGCCTTACAGGAAAAGAGTTGCTATTGTTGGAAGTGGACCTTCAGGCTTGGCTGCCGCTGATCAGTTAAATAGAATGGGTCATTCTGTGACGGTCTTTGAGCGTGCTGATCGGATTGGGGGCCTTATGATGTATGGAGTACCTAACATGAAGACAGACAAAATTGATGTCGTTCAGAGGCGAGTTGACCTTATGGAGAAAGAAGGAGTGACTTTTGTTGTTAATGCCAGTGTTGGTAAAGATCCGTCTTATTCTCTTGAGCATCTTCGCGAGGAGAATGATGCTATAATTCTGGCTGTAGGAGCCACAAAGCCAAGGTGTGTTATGAGCTCTTAGTGCTTTCTTATTAACCATATCTATAAAAAGGAAGATTCTGGTCTTGAAGAAGTCTTCAGTTCCATTGGTTCCATTAGAACCAGGAAGAGTGTGTTTAAACTTGTAATTAAATCTTTGCAGGGACCTTCCTGTACCTGGAAGGGATCTATCAGGAGTTCATTTTGCAATGGAGTTTCTTCATGCAAATACCAAAAGCTTGCTTGATAGCAATCTTCAGGATGGTAACTATATCTCAGCCAAGGGCAAGAAAGTAGTTGTAATTGGTGGAGGTGACACTGGTACAGATTGCATCGGGACATCTATTCGACATGGTTGCAGTAGCATTATAAATCTGGAGCTTCTTCCTGAGCCTCCAAGAACAAGGGCGCCGGGTAATCCTTGGCCACAGGTTTGACCCTTTCCTTGGATTCTTGATCCAATTGCTCTGTGAAATTTTGCTCAGGGTTCTTATATTGTAATATGCTCTCATTTCTGAATGTAAAATCAGCAAGACTATCTAGTTCTGGTAGTTGGATCTAGATGCTTGGTGAACTGCTACACGAGCACCATATGCATTAGAATCCGTAGTTCTTGCATTGACATGTTGAAGGAACTTGGAATAATATAACTATATTGTAATAGCAGGCGAACCTTTAAATTGGATGTTTAATGGCAGAAGTATCTCATTTCACAATAAGAACTGATGTGCAATCTTGGAATGTGAACCACATAATTTAGTTAATTTACGATAATTTTGCATTTATAATCATGTTGCAAGTGCTGAACTAAAAGGGTCATGTACTCCTATGTGTAGTATATGTTCATTTGTTGGATCGTATATTTTTGTTTCAAACTGTCTTGGTAGATATTATTTATGCCTTTTGCTTTCCATTATGGTTTGCAGTGGCCTCGCATATTCCGCGTAGATTATGGACATGAGGAAGCAGCTTCCAAGTTTGGGAAAGACCCCAGGTCCTATGAGGTATTGACTAAGAGGTTTATTGGAGATGAGAATGGGACTGTGAAAGGACTGGAATTAGTACATGTCCAGTGGGAGAAGGATGCTAGTGGAAAGTTTCGGTTTAAAGAAGTTGAGGGCTCTGAGGAGATCATTGAGGCTGATTTAGTCCTACTAGCCATGGGCTTCCTTGGGCCTGAGTCGGTTAGTATTCTGAACTAATATTCTATCACAATCTCTCTCTGGTAAACTAGTTGAAACTTGAAAAGCATTGCTTGATTTACATGGACACAGACAATCTAAACTGTGGATAAAAATAGCAAGATGAAGTTTATCTCTAAGCATTGACAATTTTATGTTTTATAGATCTTTTGTCCTGTAGAAAGTTACGAATAGCCTTGTGCCTTTAAGCTAGCAAATTTGATCCCATTCTTGTGAATCAAATTTGCTCAGCATCAAGTCAACCTATGCTTTTCCATAATTATTTTTGAGTGTTGCAGCAATGGGTGAAATGATATTTATTTATAATCGATCTACTTATACTTGTGCTGTTTATTTTATTCAGAAAATAGCTGATAAACTGGAGCTAGAGCGAGACAATAGATCAAACTTGAAGGCAGAATATGGCTGTTTCTCAACCAATGTAGAAGGGGTGTTTGCTGCTGGTGATTGCCGACGTGGTCAATCTCTGGTGGTGTGGGCCATTTCAGAAGGCCGACAAGCTGCTTCAGAGGTCGATAAGTATCTCCTGAGAGAGGAAAAAGACTTTGACATTGATTTAGGGAGACAAGGTGATGTAACCAAGAGGCAGCAAGATAGCAACAAACAAACAGTAATGACGTAATTGTTTATGGTTTTAATCTCATATTTGGATTAAAAGTAGAATTTTTGATGATTTCCATATGGCGGAGGTTTATGGTTTGATGATCTTGTTGTTGGATGAGTTCTGTTGTTGGATGTTGTAGATAAGCAACAAGAGGATGGCTTTGAAGCTAAAAAGGATGATAGGTTAGATTGGGTGTTAATGTCCATTTTAGGTGGGCATTATTATCCTCTTTAAGTGTTGTTCTATGTAATCTCTTGTTTATTAATTTTGTTTTTGCTTTGTTGTTGTTTGAAGGGTGGTTCGAGAGTCCACCCAAAGGAATAATGTTCATTTTTTTTTCTCCCAATAATCTACCTAAATTTCAGTGGATAATATTATGTACAGCCTCTTTTGTGTTGATGAGTCGAGCAACTGATGGGAAAGCATATTAGGAAGTAGGAATTGAATAGAAATGCCAAACTGAAAGATGAATGTGGAGTTGTACTCTCCAGTATTATTACTAACGTTTGTTTACTCCCTCCATTCTATTCCATGATACGTTTTACTATTTCCGTCGCATTATAAAATTAAAAAGCTTTCTTTTCGATACTTATTATTTAATAATTTAAAACTTTTTTTCAAAAAACAACATTGTAAATTTAATATCTATTGAAAATTTATTAATACAAACAACGAGAGAATTATGAGGAATATAAGAAAATAAATAATTTATTCTCTTAAAAAATTAAAAAAAAAACAAATAAATTGAAACAAAATATGTTTTCTAAAAAATTTATTATTATGGAGAGAAAAGTTTGGGAGAATCACCAAGTAAAAATAAAAAATATTAGTAAAGAATATGAAAACAAATAAGAAAGTAACTCTTTTTCAAATAGAACAAACTATTACTTTTATTATCATATTTATTTTATTTTAAATTAAAAGATTATTATTAATTTTAAAATTTAAAATAAGACATTTTCAAACTTAAACCTAAGATGATTCAATAAAAATTATAAAACAAGGAACAATATTTTTAGTCTATTAAAATTTATAAAATTATGTTAATTTTAAAATTATTTTTTAAAAAAATTTAATAATTATCTTTTTTTTTTTTTAAAAAAGTATCTATTAACTTGTAAAAAAAAGTTCTCTTCTTCGACCAATATATAGTCCAATCCATGAAATTATTATTTACCAAAAGTCCAAAACCAGTCTACAGTCAACAAGTGAGGGATATTCATTTCCGTCTCTCTTTTTTCTGTTCGACAGAAAGAAGCGTGGAGGCGTTCTGGTTGCCCTTTTTAACGGCGATCGAGAAGAAGAAGAAACAATGGCGTCTAATCTTGGCCGTCTATTCTCAACAGCAATGGAACTATCCAAACCCAAACTAGGGCTAACGTACCCAATTTCTGAATGTTCTAGCTCGGCGAAGCGAATCATCTGTTCTTCAGCTCAGAAACTACATAATCATCAGGAGATCCCAAACAAGCAACCAGAAGGACCGATCTCAGGCGGCGAGGAGAAGCCCCAGACCGGAAAAAGATCCGATCATAATCACGATAGCGTTGATGACGACGGTGACGGTGATAGTCTTGATATAAATGAAGATACGGGTGAGATCGGAGGGCCGAGAGGTCCCGAACCCACTCGCTTCGGCGATTGGGAACGTAACGGTCGCTGCTATGATTTCTGAATCATTTTGTAAGAGGTTAGGGTTTACTTTTCATCAATTGGGGATTGTGAATGTAACTCGTTTTGGATTTGATAAAGAGGATCTGATTATAGATAATGAAATATTATTGCTAAATTTTCATTGCATAATTCCTAAAGATGTCTGATTTTATCATCCAGTTCTAATAAATTTCTAAAAAATCTTGGTGCAAGCAATGTCATATCTATTCGTTTGAAATTCTTGAATCCACATGTTAATGGAAGCTTATTACACTATTTTTGCGTTTAAAAAAAAAAACTTAAAATACAATATTCATAGTCGTACTCTGCTTAGTAATTTTAAATATATATTTCAGAGGTGCTTTATATCGATCAGAACATGGCTTAGTTGTTTTTTATTATTCTGTTGGAATATTTTATTTGTCGGACTTGATTTCGTCTTTATTAAATATCATGTCGATGCGAATTTAAATCGACGCGATTTTTTTTTTTTTTTATTACATTGAAATAACCTGTCTACGCCAAGAAATCGCGTGTATGGTGATTTCTTTTCATATTCTATTTTTATTATCTTTTCGGTTGGTTAAAGTTTTTGATTTTATCTTTCACGAAATTAGTGAAATATCCTCGATATTCAAGGCTTCATCCACTATCTTTTCAATGAAAGTGATCGTATTGTGACAATTTGGACGTTATTAGTTTAAATAAATTAATTCTTGAACTTGTTTTATTGAATTCTTATATCATCATCATAAATCATTTTCACGTTTATTTTTTTTGAAAGTCATCGTGGCGCAGTAGTGCGTAGATGAATTTGGTATGATTACGACCAGGGATTATTCGCCAGAATCACGATCGTAATATTACAAATGATGTGGTAAAAGTTCTCATCTACCGTAGTCGTTGATGGCCGAGTTGTTGGCACGATCACGATCATTGATGAATACACGAATATCCCTACCCGCAGTGCATTTGGATAATTTGTGGTACGCGATCTTAATGAATATCCCTACGCGTAGTGGACGGGGATGATTATTTATTTGTTCGAAATTCAAATCGATATAAACGATGAAAAACCTTTTAAATCATAAAAGATAGTAGATTTTATTCTCTCTTGATTTCTTTTAATGAATTCTTTGTTCATTGCAGATTAAACTCGATGTTTATTATATTTTATCGTTTTAATATTGTTGAAGACTAAATGATAATTTATTCTGCGTTATCTTCACCATAATATTTTTTCCCTTGAAATTTAGTTGAGTTTCTTTTTTCACCGATTCTCTTCAAGAAATGAGAACGCAAAGACTCAGTCGGAAGCGAAGTGACCGATTAGAGATCATTGTCTTAAGTAAGACTCATTATTCTATAAAATAGTGTGATAATAAATGTAATGAGACTTATTCGGTAATATATATTATACAGAAGATAATATTTATATTAAAATTCACAAATTTCTCTTGTTGTATATTAAAGATTGTATTTGTATCACGTATCTACGATATTTGGTATTTCAGAATAGGTGATGTATATCTATTTTGAGGCGCAATACATTTTAGTATCGAAAACTTAGGGATATGATTCCCGCTAAGATGTGAGACAAGAATCAGGAGGAGAGAGGAAAATTCCTTCACTAAGTATGGCCTCACCCAAGTTTTATTTAGTATTTAATTGGTGGGTTAGAGTATATAAATACACTAATTTCGGAAATGAAAATTTCAGAAGGAGGAGGTAAGGAAGACCCATCTTTTATAAATAAAAGATGAATTTTCTTTAAATATTATTTTGAATATTATGGAATAAATTTGATATAATGTTATAGTTGTGGGTAATATTTATAAATTTTCAGAAAGATGCAAGTTGTTATAAAATATTCGTTTGGTGGGAATATTCTTTTTGTTAGTGAATATTAAATCTGATAACGACTCGATTATTGGTGGACCCATAATGTAATTAATTATTGTCGGATCGAGAAAACGACAAAAATATTTTATAAAATAATAACGGAGTGGAAGTATTCATCGTTAAAACTGTTGAACCTACCGTGCCAGAAAGAGAAATGCGATGTCCAGAATAGACAAGTAAGACACTACAGTATTGATTATTGATCGCCACGTGAGAAGTCATCACAATTTATCTTTCGATTATTATTATGATAGATTCTTGCGTCATATCTCTTATATTATTGATTCAATTATCATTACAAGATATCATCGTATAATATGTTATAGATTAAATCAATAATTGAGGCAATGACGTTTATAAATGATTAATAATTGTTGAAAGATTAAATATGTTGATTAAAAAAAAAATGATTTTACAGTAAGTTTGATTATTTTACGAACGTATACGCCATCATCTAAGAAATCTCTTCGTCGATAGTAATTACCTCATCGTCGATAGTAATTACCCTGTGAATAGTATTTACCTTCGTCGATAGTAATTACCTTCACAATAAGTAATTACCCTTGTGAATAGTATTTACCTTACGTCGATAGTAATTTACCTTGTGAATAGAGATTTCCTTCGTCGATAGTATTTACCTTCGTTAATAGTGAATTCATTTCTGGAGACGTCGAACCACTGTCGTTTCACATTCTGATGCGTCGAGCAACCTTGTTGTCGCTTCACATTCTGAGCGTCAAACCAGGTTGTCCACTCGCTTTTTCACGCGGCGGTCTTCAAAGTTTTTAGAAATCTTCTATAAATAGTAGGCTGCGCTTCATTATTATTTTCACTTAATTCATTCAAGTATATGTATAGAAAATATAGAGAATAAGAGAAAGAAGAAAGATTTTATATCGCATTTCGCAGCTGCAGATTCAATCTTCTACCAAATGTAAGGGGTGTTATTCTTTTTATTCATAGAAGGCTGTTGTTATTATTCCATCTTTATTATTTACATTTAATAACTATGTATCTGTGATTCTACCTATCTTGGTGACATTCTTCTATTATTACATTTGGAACATCGCATCATGTGCTTTTCTGGGACGCAATTAAAATCTTTATTATTATTTTTGTTGGAACATCCTCGTCTGTGTGTTTACACGGGGATTCTGATTTAAAATCTTTATTATTCTGTTGGAACATCGCATGCTCGTGTGTTTTTTGGGACCGAGTTAAAATCTTTATCATTCTGTTGGAATATCCTGTCATGTGCTTTTTTACACGGGATCCTGTTCCATCTTTATTATTCTGTTGGAACATCCCGTCGGTGTAATTTCAATTGTGCGGTTCAGATTATTTATTATTACATGGAATAATCCGTCGTCATATGCTTGATCTATCGCATTGCGTGGTGATTTCTTTTGTTATTCCATTCTTTATTTATCTGGAGTTGATTAAAACTTTGACTTATATCTTTCATGAAATTAGTGGAATATCCTCGATATTTGCGTTTCATCCAATATCTTTTCATGAAAATATTCTTACGATCATTCTTGAATTTTCTTTCTAAACACGAGATCGTGTTGATAATTTGGACGTTAATAATTCCGGATAAAATAATTCTTGAACTTGTTTTATTGAATTCTTATATCATCATCATCATCCTCATATTTTTATTTTAATGTAAATCCGTGGGCATTAAAGATAGATGAACTTTGTAGTACATTAGATGAGACTTGGTATAATTATGATAGTAATATTATAAATGATGTGGTAAAAATCGCCGATTGGTAGTAATGCGTTGATGGACGATTGTTGGCGTGATCATTAATTATTAATGAATCTACACAAATATTCTTAACGGTAGTATTGAATAATTGTGGTCGTGATCTTAAAGAATATCCCTACCGTAGTAGATGCGAGGGGTGATTCGATGATGTGGAATTTTATTAAAAGTAGCCTCAATTTATATAAATGATGAAAAACTTTTAAAACGCAAAAGATAAGTAGATTTTATTTCTACTTGATTTCTTTTAATGGATTAGATATTTCACGTGATTAAACCCATTGTCTATTGTATTTTATCGGTTTAATATTGTTGAAGACTATTGATAATTTATTCTGCATTATCTTGTACCCATAATATTTTTACCTATTAATTGAAACAATTTCTTTCTTTCACCATTCTCTTCTTGAAATGAGAATATAAATTGGGACGAGTCGGAAATGAGTGATGGTCCGAAGATAAGATTAGTAATCCTCATATTATTAAATGAAATAGTGTGATAATAATTGTAATGAGAATTTCCTTTTTGAGTTTGTATAATATCTAGTAGACGATATTTGTATTTAAACTCATGAGTTTACGTCGTATTGCATACCTACAGCAGCTTATGTTAATAAGTTGTATTTAAATTATATAGTATGTAAGTGGCAACCCAAGATGGGTGATGTATACCCAATTTTGAGGCGTCACGATTTAATATCGTAGCCTTAGGGATATGATGATCGCCAAGATGAATGATGAAGAATAATCTTAGGAGTGGAGAGGCAGAATACCTTATTTAGTATATGGCCTACCCAAGTTTATGTGTTATTTTATTGGTTGGTGGAAGATAGGGATAATTTGTTATATGTCAATTAACCTTTTGTTTTGTGGCGATGATCTGAAAATGACATCGAGAATGTTGAGAATAAGAATGAATGCGCGATAGTTGATTCACCACATATCAATAATCGGGATAATGTAATCGCGGGAAGGCGACAATCCTCACGAAACAACAACACCGACCAAATGATGAATGATCAAATGTTCGGAGGCTTTTATGCAATTTATGCAACAAAGATGCGAGAAGCGACTCGCATCAAAACGTGGGGTGGAACACTCAGAAAGCTCTCGGCGATCACGCATTAAACAATTCAAGGAATTTGGGACCACCGGAGTTTAAGGGAGAAGCAAAACCACTTGGCGGAAGCATGGATAAAGTTAGACACAAGATATTTGATGTCTTGGGATCTCCGGAGAGCAAAAGGTTCCTTCTTACGCCTTTATGTTGCGCGGAGAAGATGATTCTTGGTGGGAATCCAGAAACGACTAACCTCTTTGATCTTGAAGATATCTTGAGAGAAGTTCGAGGAGTCATTCAACGACAAATACTTTCCGAAAGTATTCGCCATGAAGGAGGTGGAATTTATCGAGTTGGAACAAAACAATATGACCGTAATGTCGCAATACGAGGCAAAATTTCATGAGTTATCACGGTTTCGCCCCACTTGGTGGATAATGAAAGAGAATGGCGCGAATGTTTTTAAGAGGTTTGAAGCGGAGATACGTCAACATCTTATTTCTCATAAAGCTGTGTTTGTATTCGGATGTTGTAAATAGAAACTCGATTAGTGGAGCGATAATGAGTCAACACAACTAAAAGAAGCGGTAAGCAGAAATTATAATACCGGTGAGAGTAGTCGTGAGCGGTGACAACAAGCGATGGAGGAATCAACAGGCCGGATATAGTAACCACTTGGTGGTAATAATGTCAGCCAAAATAATAAGAATGGACATTTTAAGAAGCGGAGATTCAATGATGGTGGAAAGAGCGCAAAGACCAAAGACCCATTGTTAAGGAAGGAGAAAGACCACCTATCATATGCTTCAAATGCGGAGGAGAGGACACATCGATCAAAGCTGCGTAAATGCCGTCTCAAAGTATGTTATAATTGTGGAAGAGAAGGTCACTTAGCTCGATTTTTGTCGCCATCAAGACAAAATTCGGCTAGGATGGAGGTACCAAAGGCCATCCAGTAAAATTCAAAACCCAGAAGTAAGTAAGGAGAGAGGAGGCGTTTGTTGTGACCTCCCAAAGAGCAAGGAATCCGAATGAGGTCAT
This sequence comes from Panax quinquefolius, assembly GCA_020205615.1. Taxonomy (NCBI): domain Eukaryota; kingdom Viridiplantae; phylum Streptophyta; class Magnoliopsida; order Apiales; family Araliaceae; genus Panax; species Panax quinquefolius. The sequence continues at coordinate 141,983,623 of CM035161.1, read as the reverse complement.
CAATGTAAGCTTATCATAAACTCTAAATGAAGTCTATACTTTATTTGATCACGGGTTCTACCCATTCTTTTATTTCTCCTACTTGTGCTCATCGATTAAATTTGACTCAGGAGAAATTAGACTTTGACTTATCTGTGGAAACTCCGTTGGGAGAAACCTTCATTACATCCAATCATTTATAAGTCTTGTTTGGTTCAAATCGGTACCTCACATTACACTGTCGATCTTATTTCATTAAAAATACTTGCATTTGACGTGATTCTAAGGATTGATTGGTTAACTACTTATCATGCAAAAATTGATTGTTTTCGTAAGGTTGTTAGCTTTCATATTCCTAATCAACCTATTATGCGAATTCAAACGACCAAACCATTAAAATCAATCACGGTCATCTCAAGCCATAAAGCTATTCGTTTATTGAAAAGCGGATGTCGCTTTCTTAGCTCATGTCACGATTTAAATAAAAATAAATCGATTTTAAGCGATATTCCTATTGTTAATAAATTTCTCGACGTATTCCCAGAAGAACTTCTGCTACCCCCCAGGCGTGAAATTGAATTTTGTATCGACCTTGAACCGTGACAAAACCTATTTCCAAAGCCCATATCGAATGGCTCTATTGAACTTCGGAGTTAAAGACCCAATGCAGGAATTGTTAGACATTGGCTTTATTCGTCTAGTACTTCTCTCTTGGGTGCTCTCATTACTATTCATGAAGAAGAAATATGGGAGTATGCGACTTTGTATTGATTATCGGGAGTTGAATCACGTCACCATCAAAAATAGGTATCCATTGCCACGTATTGATGACTGTTTGACCCGATTGCAAGGAGCCAAATTCTTTTCAAAGATTGATCTTTCGTTAGGATATCACCAATTGAAGATTAGAATCACGACATTCCAAAAGCGGCTTTTCGGAACTCGAGACGGGCATTATGAATTCCTAGTCGTGTCTTTGGATTGACTAATGCTCTTTGCCTTCATGGATATGATGAACCAAAGTATTCGAGGAATATTTAGATCACTTTGTGGTCGTCTTTATTGATGACATCCTTATTTATTCCAAAAGCCGTGAAGATCATGATGAAAGCAACACTTGAGGTCGACACTCCAAAAGCTTCGTGAATATAAACTTTATGCAAGTTGAAGAAATGCGAGTTCGGCTTCAAGAAGTAGCATTCCTTGGGCACGTGGTATCAAGTCATGGAATATCATTGACCAATGCAAAGATTCAAGCTATTCAAAGTGGGAACAACCTAAATCGATGGACCAAGTACGTAGCTTTCTTGGTTTAATTTGGTTATTATCGGAGATTCGTGGAAGGATTTTCTCGAATCGCTATTCCATTGACTCGGTGACTCGGAAAGATACAAAGTTCGGTTGGATTGCGAAGAATGTGAGAAGAGTTTTCAAGAACTCAAGAGGAGACTTATTTCAAAGACCTGTTACACAATACCATCCGGCTCGGAGGATTTGTCATCTCTGAGTGATGTTTTGCAAAGGGTTGGGATGTGTTCTCATGCAACATGGAAAAGTAATAGCTTTATGCCTCGCGATAACTCAAAGAATATGAGAGGAATTATCCTACTCATGATCTAGAGTTAAGTAATGTTATTTTCTTTGCACTTAAAATTTGGAGGCATTACTTGTATGGGGAGAAAGTGGAGATCTTTACGGATCATAAAAGCCTCAAATATTTCTTCACTCAAAAGGAACTCAACACGCGACAACGACGTTGGCTAGAATCATTGAAAGATTATGATCATACCATCCAATACCATCCTGGAAAAGCGAACGTGGTAGGTGACGCATTGAGTAGAAAATCATATGCAAACGAAAAGTGCGATGTTGTCAACGCATGAGCCCATTTTGTGTGACTTGCAAAGGATGGAGATAGAGTTAAAGACTCTGGGACGCGTGTGATGATAAGCGAGTATCTGAGTAGAGGCAAACTTTAATCGATAAAGTTAAAGTCGCCTGCTACGGACACGGAGGCGATGCGTATGAGGAAAAAGGTGCAAGAAGGTGCTATCGCAGGAAGCAAGAATCGATGAAGAAGGAATACTTGAGTCAACTCCGGACTTTGTGTTCTTACGATACGATTTAAAGTATAATATCATGATGGGGCGCACAACACACCATTTACGTAATCCATCACAGGAGTACCAAATGTATCATGATATTAAATCATACATTTTGGTGGAGCAATATGAAGAGAGAGATAATATTTTGTTTATCTCAAGGTGTCTAACTTGTCAACGAGTTAAAGCGGAGCATCAAGTACTAAAAGGTCCATTGCAACCACTTGAAATTCCGAATGGAAGTGGGAGCACATTACCATGGATTTCATTCACGGTCTTCCTAAAGTTTCTCAAGGCATTGATGCGATTTGGGTCATTGTTGATAGATTGACCAAGTCTGCTCATTTCTTACCGACACGAGAAACTTATACACTTGAACGTCTTGCTTCGTATGTACATAAACGAGATTGTAAGGCTGCATGGTATGCCAGTATCCATAGTTTCTGATCGAGACCCAAGATTCACTTCACGATTTTGGGTTAGTTTGCAAAAAGCTATGGGCACAGATTTACGATTTAGCTCGGCATATCATCCTTAGATGGAGATGAGACGATGGAGAGGACTATTCAAACTCTTGAAGATCTATTAAGACTACGTGTCCTTGATTTGAGGGAGTTGGGACAAGTTCTTACCATTGGTGGAGTTTTCCACAACAACATGATTATCAAGCAAGTATTGGCATAGCTCCATTTGAGCGTTGTATGGAAGAAAGTGTCGATTCTCGGTATCTTTGGGATGAGATAGGTGAAGCAACGTTGTTGGGACCGGGAGTTGATGCATTATGACTACGAAAAAGATTCAAACGATCCGACAACGTATAAAAACCTCACAAAATCGACAAAAAAGTTATACCGATCTTCATCGAAAGGACGTGGAATTCGATATAGGAGATCATGTGTTGTTAAGAGTTGCTCCATGGAAAGGAGTTACAAGATTTGGAAAGAGAGGAAAACTTAATCCTCGATTCATCGGTCCATTTTAATCCTCGATCGAGTAAGGCGTGGCCTATAGACTCGCTTTCTACCGCCAAATATGTCTCGTGTTCATAACGCTTTTCACATATCTATGTTACGTAAATATGTGAAAGACCCGAACCATATTATTGAGTTAGAACCGGACGAAATAGCGGAAGATTTGACGTATAAAGAGGTTCCTTGTTCAAATTTTGGATAAGAAGGAACTTATTTTACGCTCCAAGGTTATACCTCAAGTCAAAGTTTTGTGGAGGAACCACGATGTTGAGGAAATGACTTGGGAGTTAGAATCGAAATGAAATCAAGGTATCCTTACCTCTTGACATACCAGTATGCGCACTACCCTAATTTCGAGGGCAAAATTTCATAAGAAGGGGAGGTTGTAAGACCCCATCTTTTATAAATAAAGATGAATTTTCTTTAAATATTATTTTTGAATATTATGGAATAAATTTGATATAATGTTATAGTTGTGGGTAATATTTATAAATTTTGCAAAGTATGCAAGTTGTTATAAAATATTCGTTTGGTGGGGAATATTCTTTTGTTAGGGAATATTAAATATAACGGGCTCGATCATTGGTGGACCCCCTAATGAAATTATTGTCGGATTGAGAAAGCGACAAAAATATTTTATAAAAATAATTGGCGGAGGTGTTACCGTTAAAGCTGTTGAACTACCCGGTGGTAAAAAATGCGATGTCTGGCGTAGTTGCGTAGAAGACACGCGGTATTGATTATTGATGCTTACGTGAGAAGTCACTCAATTTATGCTCAATTATTATTACACGATAATTCACGTGATCATATCTCTTATATTATTGATTCAATTATTGTCACAAGATCATCTCAGATAATATGTTATAGTATTAAATCAATAATTGAGACGACAAGTTATAAATGATTAATAATTGTTGAAAGATTAAATATGTGTTGATGAAAAAAAATGATTTGTGGTAAGTTTGATTATTTTATGGGGGCTCTATATATGTCATCATCTAAGAGTCTCTTCATCAATAGTAATTACCTTCGTCGATAGTAATTACCCTTGTGAATAGTATTTACCTTCGTCGATAGTAATTACCTTCGTCGATAGTAATTACCCTTGTGAATAGTATTTACCTTAAATCGATAGTAATTACCCTTGTGAATAGTATTTACCTTCGTCGATAGTATTTACCTTCGTTAATAGTAATTACCTTTACCAGACGTCGAACCACTTGTCGTTTCACATTCTGAGCGTCGAACCACTTGTCGTTTCACATTACGAAAAGGCCGAACCACTTGTCGTTTCACATTACAAAGGCCAAAACCAAATCGTCAAGCCACTTTTCACTTTTCACTGGCGGTCTTAAGCTAGAAATCTTCTATAAATAGAGGCATAAGGCTTCATTATTTTCACTTAATTCATTCAAGCTTATAGAGAGAAAATATAGAGAATAAAGAGAAAGAAGAAGAGTATTTTGTTACTACTTGCTGCTGTAAAGTATTCAATCTTCTACCAAATGTAAAGGGTGTTATTCTTTTTATTCATGAAGAGAACTTTGTTATTCCATTGCTTATTATTACATTGGAATAACTTTTATCATGTGAGTTTACCTATACTTGGTGACATTCTTCTATTATTACATTGGAACATCACATACTCATGTGTTTTACACCAGGACTGGTTAAAATCTTTATTATTATTCATTGGAACATCCTGCTCTGTGTGTTTTACAGGACTGGTTAAAATCTTTATTATTCCATTGGAACATCACATGCGTGTGTGTTTTACAGGACTGGTTAAAATCTTTATCATTCTGTTGGAATATCCTATCATGTGTTTTACACGGATACAGTTCCATCTTTATTATTCATTGGAACATCCGCTTCGGTGTGTAATTTCACACGACCGTTCCGTTATTTATTATTACATTGGAATAACACGTCTGCGCGGTCTATCGCATGCATGGTGATTTCTTTTGTTATTCCATTCTTTATTATACCCGGTTGGTTAAAACTTTGACTTCTATACTCCATGAAATTAGTGAAATATCCTTGATATTTGCGTTTCATCCATCGATATCTTTTCATGAAAATATTCTTCTAATCATTCTTGAATTTTACTCTACAAAAAACAAAGATCATGTTGATAATTTGGACGTTAATAATTCTTGGATAAAATAATTCTTGAACTTGTTTTATTGAATTCTTATATCATTGTCATCATCCTCATGTTTATTTTAAAGTCATACGTGGCACTGTAGTGCATAGATGGACTTGGTATGATTATGAATGAGACTATTCGGTATAATCATGACCGTAATGTTACAAATGATGTGGTAAAAATTCTCGTTAGTAGTAGTGCATTGATGGACGATTGTTGGCATGATCATGATTATTAATGAATACACAAATATTCTTGGCCGTAGTGGCATTGAATAATTGTGGTCGTGATCTAAAGAATATCCTTGGTAGTAGTAGCGAGGGGGGTGATTCGATGATGTGGAATTTTATTAAAGTTTGAGTCTCATTTATAACAAATGAGGAAAAACCTTTTAAAACCTAAAAGATAGTAGACTTTATTTTCTACTTGACTCTTTTAATGGATTGCATATTCACTGCAGATTAAATTGGTTTGTCTATTGTATTTTATCGGTTTAACATTGTTGAAGACTATTGATAATTTATTACGCATTATCTTAGTCATAATATTTCTTCTTGGGCTAGTTGAGCTCACCTTCTTTCTTTCACGTTCTCTTTGAAATGAGAATATAATTTGGAAGACGAGTCGGGAAGCAGTGATGGTCCGAAGATAGCATTAGTAGTCCTCACTATTCGTGAAATAGTGTGATAATAATTGTAATGAGGACTCCTTTTGAGTTTGTATAATATCTAGTAGACGATATTTGTATTTAAACTCACGATTTATGTCGTATTGTACACTTGATTATGTTAGTAAGTTGTATTTAAATTCATGCCACCATGTAAGTGGCGACCCAAGATGGGTGATGTATACCTAATTTTGGGGGCGTCACAATAGGGATAATATGTGATATGTTAATTAACCCTTGTTTTGTGGCAGTATTTGAAAATGACATCCGAGAATGTTGAGAACATCAATGAAGCACAGGAGACCGTTGAGTCTCCACAGATCAATAATCAGGATAATGTGTATAAGGAAGGCGACAATCCTTAGACAAACAACAACACTGACCAGATGATGAACGATAGAATGTTCAGAGGCTTTATGCAATTCATGCAACATCAGGCAAAAGCGGCTCATATACAAAAATGCGGTGAAAACACTTGGCAACTCTCGAGCAGTCACCATTAAGCGATCCAAGAAACCGAGATCACCAGAGTTTTTGGAGAGCAAAACCACTTAAGGAGAGCGTGGATAAAGTAGATTTGCAAGATATTTGATGTCTTGGGATGCTCCGAGAGCAAAGGTTCCCTTTGCCACCTTCATGTTGCTTGCAGAGACAGATTACTGGTGGGAATCTGTAAAACGTACTCAACCTGCCGCACTGAAGATGACTTGGGAGAAGTTCCAAGAATTGTTCAACGACAAGTACTTTCTCAAAAGTATTTGTCACATGAAAGAGGTAGAGTTCATCAAGCTGGGGCAAAACAACATGACCGTGTCGCAGTACGAAGCCAAGTTTGCCGAGTTGACCCGGTTTGCGTCTCATTTGATTGATAATGAGGAGAGAATGACGCGAATATTTTTGAGAGGTTTGAAACCCGAGATACGTTAATATCTTATCTCTCATAAACTGTGTTTGTATTCAGATGTTGTTAATAGGGCTCAGTTATTGGAGCGCGATAATGAGTCAACCTAACCAAAAGAGAGCAGCCGACAAAATAATAATACCAGTGATAACAGTCATCAAAGCGGTGACAATAAGCGTTGAGGGAATTAACATGCCAGAAATGGTAACCACTTCGTTGGTAATCATGGCCAAAACAATAAGAATGAACATTTCAAGAAGAGGAGATTCAACAATGATGGAAAGACGTTAGCACCAGCACCCGTGGTTAAGGAAGGAGAACGCCAACTTTCATATGCCTCAAAAGCGGAGGGGAAGGACACATCGGTCAAAGCTGCGCGATGCCATCAAAGCGTGTTATAATTATGGAAAGAAGGTCACCTAGCGATTTTTTTTCGTTCACCAAAGATAAGTTCAACTAGGATGGAGGCACCAAAGGGCGTCCCGAGAAAAGTCAAAGCCAAGATGGTCTGAGGAGAAGCGTTTGTCGTGACCTCCCAAAAAGCAAGGAACCCGAATGAGGTTATCACGGGTAAGCTTATCATAAATTCTAGCGAAGTATATACCTTATTTGATACCGGTTCTACCAATTCTTTTATTTCTCCTACTTGCGCTCAACGTTTAAATTTGACTCCGAAGAAATTGGACTTTGACTTATCTGTTGAAATTCCGTTGGGAGAAACCTTCATTACATCCATTGTTTATAAGTCTTGTTTGGTTCAAATCGGTACCCTCACATTACACGTCGATCTTATTTCATTGAAAATACTTGCATTTGGCGTAATTACAAGGATTGATTGGTTAACTACTCATCATACAAAAATTGATTGTTTTTCGTAAGGTTGTTAGCTTTCATATTCCTAACCAACCTATTATGCGAATTCAAGCAACCAAACCATTAAAATCAATCACTGTCATCTCAAGCTATAAAGCTATTCGTTTATTGAAAAACGGATGTCAAGCTTTCTTAGCTCGTGTCACGGATCTAAACAAAAATACGTCGGTTTTGAATGATATTTCTATTGTTAATGAATTTCCGACGTATTCGAAAAAACTTCTGGGCTACCCAGGCGTGAAATTGAATTTTGTATCGACCTTGAACCCAGACAAAACCCATTTCCAAAAGCCCTATATCGAGTGGCTCTATTGAACTTGAGGAGTTAAAGTCCTAACTGCAGGAATTGTTAGACATTGGCTTTATTCGTCCTAGTACTTCTCCTTGGGGTGCTCATGTTCTATTCGTGAAAAAGAAAGATGGGAGTATGCGACTTTGTATTGATTATCGGGAGTTGAATCATGTCACCATCAAAAATAGTACCCATTGCCGCGTATTGATGACTGTTTGACCAATTGCAAAGCGCCAAATTCTTTTCAAAGATTGATCTTCGTTAGGATATCACCAATTGAAGATTAGAACCGATGACATTTCAAAGGCGGCTTTGAACTCGATGCGGGCATTATGAATTCTAGTCGTGTCTTTTGGATTGACTAATGCTCCCCGCTTTGCCTTCATGGATATGATGAACCGAAAGTATTCAAAGAATATTTGGATCACTTTGTGATCGTCTTTATTGATGACATCCTTATTTATTCCAAAAGCCGTGAAGATCATGAAAGCAACACTTGAGGTCGATACTAAAAAGCCGTGAATATAAGCTTTATGCCAAGTTGAAGAAATACGAGTTTTGGCTTGAGGAAGTAGCATTCCTTGGGCACGTGGTATCAAGTCATGGAATATTTGTTAACCCAACAAAAATTGAAGCTATTCAAAGTTGGGAGCAACCTAAATCAGTGATCAAAATACGTAGCTTTCTCGGCTTAGCTGGTTATTATCGGAGATTCGTAGAAGGGTTTTCTCGAATCGCTACTCCCTTAACTCAGCTGACTCGAAAAGATATAAAATTCGGTTGAAACGAGGAATGTGAGAAGAGTTTTCAAGAACTTAAGAGGAGACTCATTTCAGCACCTGTTCTCACAATACCATCTGGCTCGGAGGATTTGTCATCTCTGATGATGCTTCGGCAAAGGGTTGGGATGTGTTCTCATGCAACATGGAAAAGTCATAGCCTTTATGCCTACGACAACTCAAAGAATATGAGACGAATTATCCCACTCATGATCTAGAGTTGGCAGCAGTCGTTTTTGCACTAAAGATTTGGAGGCATTACTTGTATGGGGAGAAAGTGGAGATCTTTACGGATCATAAAAGCCTCAAATATTTCTTCACTCAAAAGGAACTCAACACGCGACAACGACGTTGGCTTGAACTCATTGAAAGATTATGATCGTATCATCCAATACCATCCCGGAAAAGCGAGCGTGGTATTAACGCATTAAGTAGAAGATCATACGCGGCACGAAAAGTGCTATATTGTCAATATAAAGGCCCATTTTGTACAACTTGTAAAGGATGGAGATAGAGATAAAGACTCCAGGGACCCACGTGATGATGGCGAATATCTGAGTAGAACCAACTTTAATCGTTAAAAGTTAAAAGCGCTTTCAAGTTGCGGACACGGAGGTGATGCGTATGAGGAGGAAGAAAGTGCAAGAAGGTGCTTTATCTTAGGAAGCAAGAATCGATGAAGAAGGAATACTTGAGTCGATTCCAGACTTTTGTGTTCTAACGACCCTAATTTAAAGTATAAAATCATGATGGAGGCACACTGACACACCGTTTGCAATCCATCACGGGAGTACCAAAATGTATCGTGATCTTCGTTATACATTTTGGTGGAGTATATGAAGAGAGAGAGAGATAGCTTATTTATCTCAAGGTGTTTAACTTGTCAACGAGTCGGCGAGACATCAAGTACTAAAAGGTCCATTGTAACCACTTGAAATTTCAGAATGAAAGTGGGAGCACATTACCATGGATTTAGCATTCTTGGTTTTCCCAAGGTTTCTCAAGGCATAGATGCAATTTGGGTCATTGTTCATAGATTGACCAAGTCCGCTCATTTCTTACCAATCTGTAGAAACTTATACACTTGAACGTCTTGCTCGTATGTATATAAGCGAGATTATAAGGCGCATGGTATGCCAATATCCATAGTTTCGATTGAGACCCAAGATTCACTTCACGATTTTGGGTTGGTTTACAAAAAGCTATGGGCACGAATTTACGATTTAGTTCAAAGATATCATCCTCGAGACGGATGGACAATCGAGAGAGGACTATTCAAACTCTTCAAGATTTATTAAGACTCTCGTGTCCTTGACTTGAGGGAAGTTGGGACAAGTTCTTACCATTGGTGGAGTTTTTCTTACTGACAGGTTATCAAACAAGTATTGGCATGACTCCATTCAAGCGTTGTATGGAAGAAAGTGTCGTTTCTCGGTATCTTTGGGATGAGGTGGGTGAAGCAACGTTGTTTGGACCGGAGTTGGATAGTGCGTATGACTACGAAAAAGATTCAAACGATCCGACAACGTATAAAAACCTCACAAGATCGACAAAAGAGTTATGTTGATCTTCATCGAAAGGACGTGGAATTCGATATTGGAGATCATGTGTTGTTACGTGTTGCTCCATGGAAAGGAGTTACAAGATTTGGAAAGAGAGGAAAGCTCAATCCTCGATTCATTGGCCCATTTTTAATCCTCGATCGAGTAGGAAGCGTGGTGTATAGACTCGCTTTCTGCTTGAAGTATGTCTCGTGTTCATAACGTTTTTCACATATCCATGTTACGTAAATATGTGGAAGACCCGAACCACATTATTGAGTTAGAACCGGACGAAATAGCAGAAGATTTGACGTATGAAGAGGTTCCTATTCAAATCTTAAATAAGAAGGAACATATTCTACGCTCCAAGGTTATACCTCAAGTCAAAGTTTTGTGGAAAAACCACGATATTGAGGAAATGACCTGGGAGTTAGAATCTGAAGTAAAATCAAGGTATCCTTATCTCTTCGACATACCAAGTACGTACCCTAATTTCGAGGGCGAAATTTCATAAGAAAGGGAGATTGTAAGACCCCAACTTTTATGAATAAAGATAAATTTTCTATAATTATCATTTTATAAATTTTCTATAATTATCATTTTTGAATATTATGGAATGAATTTGATATAATGTTATAGTTATGGGTAATATTCATAAATTTTGTAAAGTACGCAAATTGTTATATAATATTCGATTGGTCGAGAAATATTCGTTTTAACAGGGAATATTCGTACGACGACACAATCATTGGTGGACCCCACAACGGAATTATTGTCGGATTGAGAAAACGACAAAAAAAATTTATGAAAATAACGACGGAAGTTTTTTCGTTAACTGTTGAACTACTCGGTAGTAAAAGTATAGTAATACGCGTGATTGCATAGTAGCACACGGTATTGATTATTGATGCTTACGTGAGAAGTCACTCAGTTTTGTTCAATTATTGTTATAGTATTTGTTGTAAATATTGACGTATTATTGGGACCCCCACTTACTCATTTTTCAAAATAATCGATAGAAAGTTATTTTATATAATAAAAGTGGGCCCACATGTGGGGCCCATATGTTGAAAATTGAATTGCTGGGAGTTTTGTTCCAAATGATGTTCACGGATGGTGGCTGGTGGATATTATCTATATATATATATTATATAAAAAGTTTTTTTTATATAGATATATATATATAATATTATAATATATATATATATATATATATATAGATTACATGTTCAATTAAAAGATTCACGTGAATCTGTTGATTCACGGAGGATAGTCATGCATTATATATATATATATATATATATATATATATATATATATATATATATATATTTTATTTAAGTTTTCGTTTTATTAGAATATTTTTTGCATAATATCCTTTTCATTCTTACATATAAATAAGCTCATTCCTTCATTATTTCTTTACTTAATTCACTAAAACTCTAGAGAGAGAAAATTATAGAGAGAAAGAAGAAGAGAAGTCTGCTACCTTTTCTTTCCTATATCCAGTTTCTTTTACGGTAAGGGGTATTATTTCTTTTGTATTCATGAAGAGAATGTCTGTTATTTCATTCTTTGTTATTACATTGGAATAACTCAGATCTGTGCCTACCCTATACTTGGTGAAATTATTATGTTATTCCATTCTTTATTATTCATTTGGAATATCATGTATCACATGCGTTTTTGTGGGACCTAATTCGCCTTTATTATTACGGTTGGAACATCCATCGCTTTAATTTACACCGACTGGTTCCGTTATTTATTATTCTATTGGAATAAACTGCATCATGCCAATACCGCATGCATGGTGATTTCTTTTGTTATTCCATTCTTTATTATATTCAGGTTGGTTAAAGTTTTGATTTCTATACTCCATGAAATTAGTGGAATATCCTTTATATTTACGCTTCATCCAGTATCTTTTCATGAAAATATTCTTCTGAGCATTCTTGAATTTTACTCTATAAAGAAGTATCATGTTGACAATTTGGACGTTATTAGTTCCTAAATAAATTAATTCTTGAACTTGTTTTATTGAATTCTTATATCATTGTCATCATCCTTATGTTTATATTTTTTTGAAAGTCATCTCATGCTTCTGTAGTGTATAGATGGACTTGGTATGATTATGACCACTGTGGATTATTGATTGTAATCATGACCGTAATGTTACAAATGATGTGGTAAAAGTCCTCGTTGGCCCGTAGTGCATTGATGGACGATTGTTGGCATAATCATGATCATTGATGAATACACGAATATCCTGGCCCGTGGTGCATGGATAATTTGTGGTCGTGATACTAATGAATATCCTCGCCCGTAGATGCGAGGATGATATGGATTATTTATTGTCGAGTCCAATGATAAAAGTGATGAAAACCCTTTTAAATCATAAAAGATAGTAGATTTTATTCTCTACTTGACTCTTTTAATGGATTGCTTGTTCATATGCGATTAAACTTGATGTCATTATATTTTATCGTTTTAACATTGTTGAAGACTAATGATAATTTATTACTCGCATTATTTTAGTCATAATATTTCTTCTTGGGCTAGTTGAGTTTACCCTTTCTTTCAACATTCTCTTGAAATGAGAAGCGTAGTGGGACTAATCGGGGAGCTGAGTGATTTGATCCGAGATGGAGTCTTAGTAGTACTCATTATTCTATAAAATAGTGTGATAATAAATGTAATGAGGAATTATTCTCGAGAATAGATATTATCTGTAAGACAATATTTGTATTAAAACTCACGCCTTCTCTTGTTGTATATTAAAGATTGTATTTGTATTACGTACCATGTATTTGGCGAATTCGAATAGGTGATGTATACCTATTTTGGGGGCGCCATGATTTAGTATCAAAGCTTAGGGATATGATCCCTGGCTAGGATGTGAGACAAGAACTAGGAGGGGAGAGACGGAGAATTCCTTCGCTTAGTATGACGTACCTAAGTTTATTTGGTATTTATAAGTATAAGAGGTCAAGTGTCAAATTTTAGTGAAGGACATAAAAAGGACAGAAAAAATAAGGACAGGAGATCTGCTCTCGACCTGCACACACATTAAAACAAAGAGGTTGCCCATTATTCACGGCATATATGCACGATTAATATGGATTTGAAATATTCTTCCTCGTGAAATAATACATGCCCGTGCAAAACACAGTTATGTTTTTAAAAAAAATTATCAAAAAAGTTTTTAAAATATAATATATTTGAGAGATAATATTTATAATATAATAATAATTTGTTTAGTTTCAAATGATTTCATTATAATATGTGTTTTTAATTAGAATAGGAATAAGAAAAAAAAGATAAAATATATTTTATTTATGAGTTTGAGAGATCATTGTAAATGAATCTATTACGTACAAAAATAGGAAAATCACAAAACTTTTGGGCTATTAAGCCAGAAAGAAAAAATTCATCCTTAGATTATTGAATTAACTCGGAACCAACGAAATCAGTACTTATATTTTGTTATTTGTTCGACGTTTTGTAATTTTGGGTATATTTTGATATTGGCTCTTCCTCGTGATGCAAAGGAAGTGGATGTGATCGATTTTATTTTGGAAAATTAGACTATTTTTCCATAATTAGATAAAGAAATTAAGGATACTACTTTTATTTCTAGGGATTAGATGAGGTATCACTTTGATTTTAGTTTTTGGACATCAATTATAGATCTTTGGAATTCTTTATTATAATAAAATACGGTTAAATAGAGTGAATGAGTTTAAAAATAAACAAGTGACAAGCCTATTCCCGGTTAAACTTTGGGGACTGTTTTTATTTAAAATACCAGTAGTTTCTTTGGGACCAAAAAAATAAAAAAAAAATATGATGGAAGAATTACTTTTAAGGACGGAAGAAGTAGCAGAGACTAGAGAATCAGTCGTATAGTATGTGATTTTAGATCTACATATATATACAAACTCCTTCCAAGTTAAGTTCCAACCAATTAGAAATTAAATCAAAGAATTAAAGAATAATAATATGTAGAGTGGAAGAAGTAGAAGGAAGTTGTGTGTTGCCCCAGCAGCAGCAGCAGCAAACTCACCCTCTCTACTTGTACAACTTTTCTTCTTAATACTTTTTCTTGTCCTTGTCCTTCTCCTTCTCCTTCTTCTTGCGATAATATCTGAAGGGATTTTAATACGCATGCTATTCATATTTACACATAATTAGAAGAATCAAAGGCATACCTCTTGAAGCGTGATTAAGCCTTTGATGCGGAAAACCTCCTGCTGTTCTTTAACCCAACAACGTCTCCGAACTACTATCGAGAACGGAGCACTGAATCACAGTACGTAACAATTAGAGTTTTTTGGTCGATATTGGGAGCGGTGTTTGGAGTGTTGTTGTGTATTGATCGATATAGGATGACTATTTAACAAGGAAGTGGTTGAGTCACTTCCTAACTCTTTTTCCACGTCTAGTCACTCCCACGTTCAAAATCACGAACGTCTCTATTGACCCTGTCAATTAGAGAACGGTTAATTAACCCAAATGGGTCGGACCCTCCATGGGCGCCCCAATTGGATATCCATATTCCAACATCTCCCACTCGCTCATGGCGGGGACGATGTAATCCTAATATTTTCCAAAAACAGCTCAAACCAAAACATGTAAAACCTCTAACTGCCGAACCGTGCGATCGCTGAGTTCACCTGCAATGCGGGAGCTCTATATCAAACCTGTTAGGCCCAACATAGAGACATCTACCCTTTCAAAGAAATAATACGGGAGCTTTCACGTCGAACTTAATTAGTTCACGTAGAGGCTGCAACCCACAAACTCAGAGTACCCCAGATACATTTGAATTTTCACTAGGTTAAGTATCTCTAACCCCTCAGAGAGCCTTACTTAACCACCTTTGGGCCCAAGTCCTTTTCATATCTCACTTATTACTATATCGCTATCAAAGCGCTATAGTTGTCGACAATAAGTGCAGAACGAGGTGAAATCAAATTGTCTTCCCTTTGCCCTAATACTACTCAGAAATGAATCAACTGCTTTCCCAGAATCGGTCCTTATAGTCTCATCAATCCTGACTTTAGGAATCGAAACCAAAGTAGCAACATTAATCCATGTCTTTGCAGTATAGTCAAAGATCATAAAGAGCACTTGATGTAGGAACAAAATTTGTCCTACAAGACTCACACGGTGAGGAAGCAGGGATTCATTCTCTCACCTCTTTTACATGGTCGCTAAGCACATGTAACTTGCTCACAACATGCTATTCTATAGCCTTGTTGTGCGGACCTTAGAAGATTTCAAATTGCTCGCTTATCTAAGCGCCATATTTTAAACTTCGCATCCGGTTATCATGTTACGACAGACAATCTCATCTACATGAGCATATGTCCTATGGTCATGCCGTACGGATCTTAGTTTAGTCGCTTCATAAGCGCCTAACTCGAATTTTTTAGATTGCTCGCTTTCTAAGCGTCAAACCTAAAATTTCGTATCCGGCTATCAGTACAGGTTAATATAGATGGTGGGGCATCCTATATTTGGTTGATCCAAGTTAACCTCATCTTGGCTCATGCCAAGGCGACATCATGTTCATTTTTCTCACTACTAAACGCCAATTGATTGTTATCAAAAGCATCAATGACATTTCATTACTCAAAGTGCCGATAAATGGCTGTCTCAACCTTGCTCGCTTTTGAAAGCGCAAGGGTGATTGCTCGTGTGAGTGAGCCAATCAACCTATTGACATATATTTAATGTGTGTGCATATCCAATATGCATAATAAACTGTGTGAACATCTTAAATTTATTATATGCGCTAAAATAACCAAACACAAGTGGAAATAAATAAAACACGCATAAATGACAAATATGTCAAAATAACAATGAATATCTCTAATACAAGCCAGATAATGAGTGATATACAATGAAATAATAAAAATTACATCAAATCCTACGAAGCCCTAATGAACTAACATGCCTACAAAAGGCATCTTTAGGAATTGGCCGTCACAAAGGATCATTACCATAAGACCGATTAGGCATGTACTCGATATCACCTCATTATTTGCTATGATATCTCTGATGAAGTTCATCCTCAAGTCGATGTGTTTCGTCCTGCCGTGATACTTGGGGTCCTTAGTGTAATCTAGGGCCGCCGTGCTATCACAGTAAACAGTCACAAGATCTGAAGCATGAGAGACAACACCAAGATCCTCGAAGAATCTCCTAAGCCACATGGCTTCCTGAACAGCTGACGTACAAGCCACAAACTCCGACTTCATCGTAAAAAGAGCAACGCAAGTCTGTTTCTTGCTACACCAAGTGATGGCACCACCATGTAACAAGAATGCATATCCACGAGGTCGACTTGCGCATCCCTGGTTACCTCCCAATGGCATCGGAGTAAACAATTAATCGCAGTCCGGGTCCTCCATAACATAACATGTAGTCCAAAGTACCTTTCAAATATCGCAAGATCCTCTTAATTGCCTTCCAATGAGCAATCCTGTGGTTTGACCGATCACCGACCGAGATAAATGATGCGCATATGCTATATCGGTAGAGTACATAGCTGCATACATTAGCTTTCCCTATAGCATTGGCATACGGATAATGGGACATCTTCTTAATTTCCTCGGGAGAAGTAGGGCATTGTTAGGGTCGATGGCGCCGCCTTTAGCTATAGGAGTGTCATGGGTTTGCGATTGTTCATCTCGAATTGCTTCAAAAACCTTCTTAAGGTAGGTCTCTTGAGAAACAAAGAAAGCTTTCTTGAAGCGATCTCTAAAGATCTTAACTCAGAGAACATAAGTTGCTTCTCCCATGTCCTTCATCTCAAAGTTAGAGGATGACCACCCTTTGGTGGCGACAATCATCTCTTATTGTTCCCGGTAGAAGGATGACATCGACATACATAGATAAGATAAGAAATTTATCTTTGGACTGGTTTGATATATACACAATGGTCTTCCTCGATCATCGTAAACCCATCACTAATGATGGCTCGATGGAATCTCAAATACCATTGTCACGAACGCACATTTCAAACCATAGATAGAATGTTTGAGCTTGCATACTTTTGCGCTTCTTGTCCTTCCGTGACGAAACCCTACGGGCTGATCCATGTATATCTCCTCAGCTAAATCTCCATTGAGAAAAGTTGTTTTAACGTCCATTTGATATAACTCCAAATCTAAATGCGCAACAATCGCTAAGATGAGGCGAATTGAGGCAAACCTCACTGGTTGGTGAGAAGGTTTCCTCGTAATCAATTCCCTCTTCTTTGGGTGTAGCCCTTGGCTACAAGACGAGCTTTGTACCTTTCAATGGAACCATCCGCCTTGCGTTTGACTTTAAGAACCCATTTGTTCCCAATAGCTTTTCGCCCTGGTGGAAGGTCAACCAAGTCCCAGACTTGATTAGTCTTCATGGACTTCATCTCTTCTTCCATTGCAATCATCCACTTATCTCTCATAGCAGATGATAGAGCATCTCGATAAGATCGAGGTTCCTCATTGTCTTCTTAGCATCGACTTCAAAGGCATTCCCTCGATCTCAAAAAGGACGCGAGGAATGTTACCCCTTTGACTTCTACGCATTTGAGGAACATGAGACTCTTCATTTGATGGATTAGAACTGCTCGAAGGCATGTCACTCCCACTTTCTACAAGAGCCTGAGGAATAACATCTTCGGCTTCTACTGTATGAGTTGGGGTGCCTAAATCTTCCTCCATCTCATAAAGGTTCATCTCCTTGCTCACATCACCTCTATTAGGGAAATCCATCTCAAGGAAATCGCATCTCGTGACTCTATCTGGAGACACGGTCCCATCAAAGTTTTCTCCTACAAACACATAGCCTTTGGAGTGTTCAGAATATCTTATAAAAATACACTTCTTACCCCTCGGGCCTAAATTTCCATGCTGATGAGAAGTGTTGTGCACGTAAGCTGTCGATCTCCAGGGCAGCATTTCGCCCAATTCGGGCTTTCTGCCGGTCCACATTTCATATGGGGTGGACTGAACTGATTTTGAAGGCACGTGATTAAGTATATATGTCGCAGTCAACAATGCATCACCCCAATAGGAATTAGGCAAACTTGTTTGTGCCATCATAGACCTAACCATGTCTAATAATGTTCGGTTCCTCCTCTCCGCCACACCATTTTATTGCGGAGTTCTAGGGATTGTCAGTTGCCTGATTATCCCTTTTTCCTCACAAAGTTCTTTAAACTGATCGGACAGATACTCTCGGCCTCGGTCAGTTCGAAGTGCCTTAACACTTTTATCTAACTGATTCTCGACCTCAATCAAATAACATCTAAAGCAATCTAATGTCTCAGACTTATGCGAGATCAAGAAAGTGTACCCGAAAAGCATATAATCATCTATCATTGTGAGAAAATAGGAACGTCCATGCCTTTCTTTCACATTTATAGGGCCACAGATATCTGAGTGAATAAGTTGCAATGGTGTTTCTGCCCTAGTGGCTTTACCGAATGGTTTTCTAGTTGATTTTCCTGCCAAACAATGTTCACATGTGGGTAGACTGACCTTAACGAGTGGGCCTAAAAGACACATTCGAGCTAACTTTGGCCATTACATCTTGTCGATATGGCCTAATCTAGCATGCCATTGAATTGAACCATCATGATCATTTTCAACAAGTAAGGAATAATAATCACTACTATTACCGCTAGAATCAATAGTATCTAAAATCATAAAACCATTCAACATAAAACCATGTCCAAAAACATTCGTCCCATGCGAAATTATTACAGAATTGTTCTCAAAACTAACTGAATAGCCTAAACGAAGTACTGATAAAACAGAAAATAAATTTTCTTGGGACATCCCATGATAAAATACATCATAAAGGATCGATGCTGAGCATCCTCGCATTTCCAGTTTGTAAGTGCCAATGCCTAGCACATCCACGCTAGAATCGTTCCCCATGAATACTTTTCTGCTAGCTGGAACTCGGCGGTATTCCACATATCCACTTCGATCTCTAGCTATGTGGTCCGTTGCTCCGAAGTCTAAAATCCACATATGGAGAGAATGAGCAACAAAAACAGTACTTGATACTAAGCACATAGATATATTAGGACTAGGAATTACCTTCTTCGGCTCAGTGCACTCACGAGCGAAGAATCCCGCTTTGCCACAGTTGTAGCATGTCATCTTGATTTTGTCCTTTTTACTAGAACCTCGTTTGCCTCTCTTACGCTTGATAGCACCCCCACTTGCAGCCCCTTTAGGCGCAGCAGGATGAGCAGGTTTCTTCCCCTTCTTAGGCTTGAACCCTCTACGAGAGTTTGATTCAGCCACATATGCCCTGGAGGTTTGGACAACATCAAGGCGCTCAGCCTCGAGCTCCAAGTGACGACGAATATCATCAAAGGTCTTGATATTCTCGTTATGAGTCATGTTGACCCGCATATGTTCCCAATTATCGGGAAGGGAGCGAACCACCGCTGAACTCTGCTGTTCGTTTGACAATTGAGTACCACCGGATTTCAACTCCTGGATCATATTAGCCATGATTTGAAGGTGTTGTTTCATGGTGTGGTTATCTTTCTTTTTGTAACCATCGAACCGTATGGCTAATTCCCTCATCCTTGTCAACGAGGTGCCACGAAACTTAGTTTTGAGAGCCTCCCACATATCGTCTGCAGTAGAGTATTGTTCATACTCTAACAGAAAGTCATTATTCATGCAGCTCTGCAACGTTATGCGAGAGATACGATCCTTTTTGCGCCAGCTTTTGAACAGCAACCTTGATCGGATCCTTTGCATTTTCACCCTCTAGTTTAGCCATTTTGGACAGCAGGGTTTCTTCAACCTCTTGTTCCTCCAAAACCATCCTGACTTGCCGGTGCCACACGTCATAGTTATCTCCGTCTAGTTTGTTTCCTTGGTTAAGGTCTGCGATAATGTGTTTTGAAGCCATTTTCTGCTTTGATTAAAAAAATGAGGATTTATTAGAGATATGCAATGTTCACCACAGTTTATAAGATATCTTTGCCGCATGAATCAAATTAACATAAAAATAATGAGACATAAATATAGGAGGGAGACTTGGCTAAGCTTAGGAATCACAATCTATATAAATTTCTAATTATTTAAATTTAATTTTTCAGCGCACAAGACATATAATTTAGGGAATAATTTAATTAAATTATTACAACCTAAATCACTCCCACTATGAACAGTGGTATACATATAATTACAGCATGTTAATTTAATTCCAAGCACCAAAAATTAATATCCCATAAATATTAACAAAGGAATTAAACAATGGGCTATATTACTCAATTAATACACCAAGTATGCTATAAAAACATTAAAAATGCATCCAAAAAATTCTCAACAAAGAAATTAACATTATAAAACATTCTTTGTAATTTTCTAGAATTTATTTTGATAATTTTGCTAATTATCACAATCAATTAATCATGCATAAAAAGATGGAAATTAACCAAAGATATCCAAATCTGTTAATTTCTTCCAAAAATTTTTATAACAGTAGCTTATCATCATAAAAAGATAACTGTAATTTTCTGGAATTTTCTGATAATCATGCTAATTATCATAATTAATAAACTATTGCACAATTAATTGGAAATTTGCCAAAACTATACAATACAGTTATTTTCCATCTGAAAAATTCATAACAATAACTTAGCATCATAATATAGTCACTGATACGTTTCTGGGATTTTTCGTGATATATTTGCTAATTTTCATAATTAATAAGCCATTAATTAATAGGTAGAAAATTAACCAAAAATATCAAAAAGCATCAATATTTCAAATTTCAAGTATAATAATTAATTATATGCCAATAATTAATTTCTATTAATTTTCGTAATTTAATAGTCATCATTATTATTTTTAAATTAATTTCCATGTTAAAAACAATTAATAAAACATTTTCGGAAATTAAATATAAAAAACTGTTAAAAGCAGGTTAGAATTTCAAGGGTCACCACATGAGTCATATATGCTGTGAAGTCATGGTAGCAGTGGTCATCTTCAACCTCAGACAATGAGAATTTATGAAATGCCATTTCACGACTAAAACTTTGAGAAGCCATATCTCACTCTATATAACTCTCGATTTAGGCCCATAATATATCGTTGGAAAGCTTACAACAGTACTACATACATACATACAAAAAACAACTGAATCGGACAATCACAGAAAACGTTATGTCTGTTCAAAGAAGGCTATTTCAGAACTAGGGTTTCAAATTAATTTTAAATTAATTATCCAATTAAACCCAAATTATGCAGATCATATACACTGTGTTTAGGCTACAATATACTACAATATTAGCCCCTAACATTTAGTGTATCTAAGATTGCCATTAATGATGTTTTCAAGCTTCTTAAACATGCAATTATGGCATAAAGTGTAAATATTCCATACATAAGATACATCGTGAGATCATTAAACCATGCTCGATACCAATGAAGGGATTTTAATCGCATGCTATTCATATTTACACATAATTAGGAGAATCAAAGGCATACCTCTTGAAGCGTGATTAAGCCTTTGATGCGAAAACCTCCTCTTAACGTTTAACTCCAACAGCGCGGCGTCCGAACTACTATCGAGAATCCGGAACCTTTGAATCACGAGACGTAACAATTAGAGTTTTTTGTCGATATTGGGAGCGGTGTTTGGAGTGTTGTTGCGTATTGATCGATATAGGATGATTATTTAACAAAGAAGTGGTTGAGTCACTTCCCAACTCTTTTCCACGCCTAGTCACTCCCACGTTCAAAATCACGAACGTCTCTATCGAATTCCATCGATGAGAACAGTTAATTAACCCAAATAGATCGGACCCTCCATGGGCGCCCAATGGATATCCATATTCCAACAATATCCATAACATAAGTCGCCCTTTCAAACCGAAAGCGATCATTAGAAATCATGTGATGGCAAATTTCTTCAGCCTATGAGCTTTCTTGTCACAACAATCGTATACCTATTAAACATATCCCCACATAACTACTTTTATGTGGAGGATATCACATATGATAACTCTTCAATCTGGGTTGTTGATCCAGGGTTAGAAAAAAATAACTATTCTTCTCTTCCCCTTTATTCTATGCAAGACGGTGACACTAATTCATATTCATTCCGCCTTCGGGACCTTAATCAGCCAATTACATTTATCAACTATCAAGCCTCTGCAATTTCTACTCGATACATACATATTATAACTAGTGCAACAACTTCTTCTTCTTCAAAATATAATAATTATGCATATGTTGTCGCCGGCGATATGAACGTATCAGAAGTGGAGGATTATTGCAAAGTAAGCAAGATGACTTGGGTGTCATCGGAATATTGGCCTTTTATCAACGCCGCCGCCTCTTCTAACTTCTCAGAAATTCACGACGGGATGATTTATGGGTTCAAGCTTTACTGGGATTTTCTCTTCTGTGTAAATTGTAACGCTAGAGACGGCGATTGCTACGTCAACTACGACGACGTCCAGAGTTTTGATTACAATTGTCAGTACTTTTGCAACTTCTACGATCTAAGTTCATACCACCCTTCACTTTTGTTTGAGTAATAATTAAGTAGCTAATTTTATTCCCATGCAGTTATATTATTTTGATTACAGATTATCGGTGCTGAATTCAGAAATTTTGTTTAGGTGAGCAAATAATTTTAAATACTCCATCCTTTCCCAAATATAATATTAACTTTCTAAAATTTAATTTGAAATATTTTTAAATTTAAAATTCAAGTTTTGAAAATAATTTTTTCATAATTTGGATGAGTTTTAAAGTATTTTTTTAATATTCATTTAACTGGATTCTTGTCAATGTTTTATTTAAATTGACTTTTTTTTATTTGGATTGGATTGGATTGGAGTAAATATTTATTTTAAAAAGCATGGTCAGCAAAATTGTCCACCTTGTCTAGAGGCGGCCACAAGGTACCGTACATCAACGAAAAACCAACTCTTTATCTTCTTCTTTCTTTCTTTCTTTCTTTTTTTCAGCATAATTTTAAAATTAAGTGTTCTCCACATAAGTTGATATGTTCTTGTATCAAATTATATCCCTCTCTCTCTCTTTCAACGAAAGATTTGATGAAGTCTGAATTTGTGTTTATTTGTTTTAACGAATACTAAGGATTGTATAAATGTACTAATTAGTCATTTTACTCCATCCGTTACGAAATTAGAAATCTATTTGTAAAACAGTTATTTTGAAAGCAAATTATATTCTTTTAATTAAACATATTCCTAACCTTAGCTATCGTAATATTAGTGGTCACATGATAGTATTTAATTAACCAAAAAAATAATGTAATGACAAGTTAAAAAACTTATGTCACATTACAATTTAAAAATAAAAATGTATATCTAATTTTAACACAAATAATTTTTTTTTTATCTCTAATAGTTTATTTTAATAGAAAGTTATTTAAATATCGTTGTCCTCGTTAATTAATTGTCTATAATAGCTAGAACAAATTACACTTTCTAACAGACATGAAATCATGTAGGCCTGCGTCAGAACTTACACGACATACGTGCATACTTACGCTGTGAGTGAGTAGTCATGAATTTTATTTGTCTTTCTTTTTTCCTTTAAATCGACATTTTTCATTTGATTTTGATTTTTCGTTTATGGTCTAACAAACAGTGCATCGTTCAAATATACTCAGGATCACTTGTAAGCTACTTTCTTTTATTCTTTCCTTTACTTTTCTCGGTCAAAGTTCAAAGAATTAATTACGTATGTGTGAATGTGGTTTGATATTATTTTGAATTTCTATATTGTGAACTTTGATACAAGCTATTATGATAAAAGATGGACTTTTTTTATACTAATTCTCTATGTTCCGAATATAAGAGCAAGTTTTATTACATTTTACCTTCATAAGCCTTGAAGATCGGATGGTAGTCTGTTTCTTGTTATTCCACTTTCACTTTCAAAAGCAAAATAAATGGCAGGACTGGTTTTTGGCGTGAGATATTTATGTGGGATACCATTCTTGCTTGCCGTGTTGACATATATAGAGCAAGGAGAAGGCACTTGTCAGTGTATGACACCATCGAGGATTTTCTTCAAGGTCAAAATAATCTCATGCCCATAAGATACAGTTACTCGGAAATTAAAAAGATCACCAACGGCTTTAAAGACAAGTTGGGTGAAGGAGGTTTCGGCACTGTGTACATATAAAGGAAAGCTTAGAAGTGGCCTTTTTGTAGCGGTAAAGATAATGGTAAAGTCCAAGGCAACTGGGCAAGAATTCATTAATGAAGTTGATACAATTGGAAGAATTCATCATGTAAATGTGGTGCAACTCATGGGATTTTGCTTTGAGGGCCCAAAACGTGCTCTAATTTATGAGTTCATGCCTAATGGCTCTCTTGAGAAATACATTTTCCCTCTAGAAGAAGAAGAAAAGAAATTCATGTGTCCTTGAGTTGTGAAAAGATGTATGAGATTTCTTTTAAGGTGGCGAGTGGAATTGATTATCTACACCGTGGTTGTGACATGCAGATTTTGCATTTTGACATCAAGCCTCACAACATTCTTCTTGATAAAAATTTCAACCCAACAATTTCTGATTTTGGACTTGCAAAATTATATGCGGCGGATGATAGCATTGTAACTTTGACTGCAGCAAGAGGAACAATGGGTTACATGGCTCCAGAGTTATTTTACAAAAATATTGGAGGCGTTTCATACAAAGCCGATGTTTATAGTTTTGGAATGTTGTTGATGGAAATGGCAGGCCGAAGAAAAAATTTGAATCCATTTATAGATCAAACAAGCCAAATTTATTTCCCGTCATGGGTTTATGACCAATTTAGCCAAGGAAAGGAGCTTGAGATGGAAGATGCAACCGAGGAAGAAAAGAAGTTGGTAAAAAAGATGATCATAGTAGCATTGTGGTGTATACAAATGACGCCTAGTGATCGTCCTTCGATGAACAAAGTTATTGAGATGCTCGAAGGAGATGTTGAACTTTTGGTAATGCCTCCTAAACCTTTTCTTTATCCTCAAGAGATGCCAGCTGAGGATGATCAAGAACTGAACCCAATTACCCTTCCAGATCAGTTAACTACTCCCGCTCAGAATCAAGAATTGATCATCCCAAATCCTTCATC
The DNA here is from genome assembly GCA_020205615.1 of Panax quinquefolius. Classification (NCBI taxonomy): domain Eukaryota; kingdom Viridiplantae; phylum Streptophyta; class Magnoliopsida; order Apiales; family Araliaceae; genus Panax; species Panax quinquefolius. Next base: position 141,958,233 of record CM035161.1, on the reverse strand, counting down.
CAATGATTCTATAACTCAGTGCAGTGATTAATTAGACTCTTCTATTTGTTAAAGTGGAGAGATTTATTTATTTTCCTCGAGTCGCGCGGTCTTGTTTACATTAGTTAGTTAATAATAACTATATATATATATATATATATACATATATATTTAATATGCATGATATGATACATGAACTTTGACATCATGTACCTTAATTCAAAACATGAAGAGGGGAATTAAGGTTTAGATCAGTGGCACGATATGAGTACGTGCATGATAGTTGAAATTAAGGATAAGGTGGGTCAAGGCTTGGTGCATGATTGTACGTACATTTGTCTGGAATTATATATTAAGGATTTCTGTAAGTTATGTTTGAGACAATTTATAATCAGTAGTCATTCCATTTTATATTTGTTTTACTCTTGATCAGGTGTCATTTTGTGATATAAAATTTTGATATACTGGACGGACACGTACGGATATATATTAGAGGAGCAAATTAATTAATCATATCCCCCTTCTCCTGTTAAGTCTGTACGTATCGATCTGTCTCATATATACCTGAATGAAGTTTGTGATATATATACAAACCTCTTCCTATAATGAAGATATATATATATATATATATATATATATATATATATATATATATCAGGCATTCAGCATAACATACGTTACAACCAACTATAGTGGTAATTAAGGGATGAATGTTAATGAAAATACCTAAATTAAATTATCAAGAGTCAAGTTAATTTCAGCTTTAAATCTAGCTGGCCACGAGCAGGAGTTCCAATTTTAATTTCTTTTATTAGCTAAATAATAAGAAAGCTAGGTTATATACTTGTGACTTATAAAAATAATATCATGTACACAAGTTTACTGTTATAATTATATTATGATTATATCACACGTATAAATTATTTTTAAAAATATATGTGAATAAAAATACTCCAACATTAGAGATATATTTTTTTTTTATAATTTGTTTTAAAATTAGAGTTATATTTTTATTTCAGAATTATAATGTGACATAATGTTCTTAATTTGTTATTATTTTTTTACTAATTATCATTTTTAATATTAAAGCAACACAATTAAATTTTTAACTAATACTAAAGTTATATATTTTTTATAACACATCAATAAATTATAAGAGAGTAACGACAAATTAACGCCATACGGATATAAAGTTCATGTAAAAAAAAACCTATTATGTAATTAATCGCAATCTATGTTTAATAGTATAAAACTAATCAATATATAAGTTATTTTTATTATAATATTTGCAGAATAGCTAATTTGTAAGACTTTTAAAAATGAGTACATCTATATATACATTTAAAGTGTAAATTCAAAGAAGTTTTTAACTTTTTATTCACTCTCCTCTTCGAAACAAAGCTAGCAAAACACCAACATAAATGTACATTTTAAATGTTTAATTTTTTTTTTTTAAATTACGATTATTATGTATATCAATATATGAGATTAAATAAAATTATAAATTAATCATCTGTTTTAAAAATATCATAACAGTATTAATAATTAAATTTATTTACATAACTTATAATAAAAAATTCTAGCATTTAAAATCATAATATATCTTAAATGCATACGTAAATATATTCTTTAAAAAATCTAATACGTATCGCGGTCAAAAACAGCAGGGATATCCAAAACTTCAAATTCACCGAAAGTAAAGTCTCACAAAAGAATAAGTCTTGGCAAGACATTTTTATTTGACATAAATATTGGATATTTTTTATTTTTTATTTTTTTTTATTTGTGATTCTTAAAAAATATATAGTATTTATTTTAATAAAAATATTTATAAAATATAGATATCTAAATTATACCTAAAACACTATATTTTAAAAAAATTCTTATTAAAATAAATACTATATATTTTTTGAAAGTCACAAGTGAAAAAAAAAAAAAAATCCACATGTCCAATAAACCGATCTGTGTAGCATTCCTCCTCACAAAATATCTGATGACTAAATAAAAAAATGCAAAATATCAGGAATTAAGCTGAGGTGTAGTTCGAGAATCTCAACCTTCTTCTGACAGGTGTCCCAAAATGACAGATCCCAAAATCCGAGTAGTCAATACAGATACTCCTACGTCCTAACGCCTTCTTTTCAGATACTCCAAATATAAAAATTCGAAATTAAACAAGATTGCATTTAAATTTTATTTTTTTTTATATTTTAATCCTTAATAATAATTAAAATATAAATAATTCAAATTCAAACTCCTGCAAATATAATTTATGGACACGAGACGCCACGTAGTAATAGTTTTTCTCTATCACACGTGGTCCCACTCCCAGCCAAACTGAAACGCCTAGATTCACGATCAGTCGTCCACGTGTCCACTAACCAAATCCCAAACACACAGCTGGTGTCGGTGAAAAATCCAAATCATGATTGGTGCTGTTTCCCGTACTTAACCGCCGAACTTTACCACCATACGTGTCCGCCATCTAAAACCGTCTGACTATTCAACGGTCCAGATCAATTTCAGCTTTTTCTCATGCTCCTGTCTTTCGATATACCAGCTGTCGATTGCATTGTGGCGAGTACTGATATTGTGACTTTTGACGCTCCTAAATGATGATCAATACCAACCTAAAACGTAAATCGTCGGAGCCGGGGAATTGCCGGAGAACGTCATTTCCATATGCCGGCAAGCTGAATAATCAGTTAATCTCGCGGAAAGCTGCTAAACATGTTCGTCAAAAAAGACTGGAACTCCGGCGACTTAAATCCCTGTTCTCAAATAAGACTAAACTTGAGAACGAAGACGAGACCATGAACCGAATTTGCTCGCCGTTGGTGTTATCGCTGTCTTACAATACGATGGAAGCTTCTTCGTCGTCAGAGATTGACGTCAGTGTTTCCCGTGTTACAAGTTCCCGAAGCGACACAGCGCAAACGGCGAGAGCGCATTCACTAGCGGATACCTGCGGGTCATACGGGAAAATATCGGTGATCGGACGGAGGAGAGAGATGGAGGATGCGGTGACGGTGGAGCTAGGGTTTGTTTCGGCAAGTTCGAGAAAATATGACTTTTTCGGTGTGTATGATGGTCATGGCGGGTCACGTGTGGCGCATGCTTGCCGTGATCGGTTGCATCATTTGGTGGTGAAAGAGGTGGAGGAAGAGGAGACGGTGGATTGGGAGAAGGTGATGGTAGCGAGTTTTGGGAAGATGGATGAGGAGGTGATTGCTAGTGGGGCGGTCACGGGGTCTATTGGCTCGACGGCGGTGGTGGCAGTCGTAGGAGAGGAGGTGGTGGTGGTTGCTAATTGCGGGGATTCTAGAGCTGTGTTGTCACGCGCCCGTGTTCCCATGCCATTGTCTAATGATCACAAGGTACGTAATTACCTATATAAGTTTAGAAGTGAATGTGTATAATATAATTAATTCGTACCTAACTTTTTACTTGATCTTAATACGCGCGTATATAGAACTGTTGTGGACTCGATATTATTACAGTCTGTCAATATTTCTGATTGATGCATGGAGGCAAAACGTTTTAATTAAATATTATCTACTAGGTGAATTTGGGGAATCTGAATTTTAGTTTTACTGGCAGGAGGATTAATATGCATTCATTTGTTGTACGTACGTTTGATGCCTATCGAGTCTTGATGTTTGTTAGTCATATATGCTGTTAGTATGAAATAAACTGCCGAGAGTACTAATTTTATATTAATTCCAGTACTTTTTTTTTTTTTTGTACTCCCTATCTGATAAAGATATATGTCAACTTTCTTTAATTTGATGGGAAAAAATATACTACTCCGGCCATTTTAGTCAAATTTGTGAGGATGGGTGTAGTATATCTTTTCAATTAGACAAAAAATATTTAACTTTCTTTTGTTGCATTTCTAGATGATTTATTAACCCAACCCCTTTTTGTGCACAGCCTGACAGACCAGATGAGTTGGAGAGAATTGAAGTTTCCGGTGGAAGAGTCATCAACTGGAATGGGCAACGGGTGTTAGGAGTACTTGCTACTTCAAGATCAATAGGTATGCCGATCCAACACAAATATATATATATATATATATATGAATAATCTTGGATTCTTTTCTTAATTAAATGTCTGAATGAGATAACTAGTTACTAAATTTTAATTTTGCATTGCTATACAGGGGATCAGTACCTGAAACCATATGTAATAGCTCAACCAGAGGTGACAGTGAGCAAAAGAAATGATAGGGATGAATTCTTGATACTAGCGAGTGATGGATTATGGGATGTTATCACAAATGAGCTTGCTTGCCGGGTAGTGAGAAAATGTTTGGATGGTCGACTGAGGAGGAGATTTTCGCAGGGAATTGTGAATGAAGAAACATCAGGTGGTCATGATGATGATGATGATGATGATGATGAGATTAATATTGTAAATGATGAAAGTCGAGCTATAGAGGCGGCAGCAGTGCTGGCTGAATTAGCAATGGCTCGGGGTAGCAAGGATAATATTAGTGTGGTAGTAGTGGAGTTAAATAAACCCGGTCAGTATCATCAGGAGGAATACTAGCAGATAGATAGATGCATGTACACCTTTTAAATTCTCTTTCCTCTATTCTCAGAATTGTAAATGAGTATGAATGTGAAAAAGTTTTGGTTTTCAGTATCCCTGCATCTGGCAACCTAAACCTAAACCTAAACCTAAACCTTAACCTTGTTCGACTTCGACTAGTTTCATTAATCAAAGCCCCAACACATTTCACTAACTACATACGTCATTGAAATGCATGTTGTAAGACTCTAATTTATTATAAATAAAATTAAATTTTTTCTATTTATTATTTTAAAATAGTAAGGGTTGATTTGATTAATGTGGATAGTTATGGGTAAAAATATAAATATTTCAAATAAACAAGTGGTTATAAAATATTCGTTTGGTTGTGGAATATTTAACTGTTGGGGAATATTGAATGACGGCAAGAAACTCTTGTGTGGGCCATGCATGTAAAAAGCGATTGGATGAAGAAAGCGACAAGATAAGTTATTTATAATTAATAGGCGTAATTATTACCAATTAATCTTTGTTGGAATACTCGATGGTTAAAACACAAGAGCTCACCAGATTGCACTAATTATTGATTCTTACGTAGAAGGCACTACTCAATAATTGTTACGATAATTCTTATTCGATATTTTATTTTATTGATTCAATAATTGATGCGTTGATATTTTATATGACTGTTGTTTCAATAATTGTCATTACACAGTATTTTCTATTATCGGATCAATAATTCATATTATTTGAATAATATTATTAGATAACAATATTGGCAATATCTAAAAAGTTCTGTCTAAGGAGAGGTTAGGTCATCTAATTGCTCGCCAGTAAGGAGAAATCCTTATTAGAAAGCCCCCTCTTTCACAGGAAGGCCCGGTTGTCGATGATTGTAATTCTGTAATATTATTTGTGAATAATTAATTATTGATTTATATGATGAGAAAAATATTAATTTTATGAGGATATAGATGGAGAAAATTTTTAATGTGACAATTGTTGAAAATTAATATTTTATCTTTTTCTAAAATAATTCATATATTATTATATTTTAATAATATAATAATGTTGATATTTTATTTAAAGCCCCTCTTTTCACAAGGCTGCACTGGTTGTCGAGATTGTAATTACGTAATATTATTTGTGAATAATTAATTATTGATTTATATGATGAGAAAAATATTGATTTTATGAGGATATAGATGGAGAAAATTTTTAATGTAACAATTGTTGAAAATTAATATTTTATCTTTTCTAAAATAATTCATATATTATTATATTTTAATAATATAATAATGTTGATATTTTACAATGAATATGAGATATATGAGTATATGGGAGGAAAAATATTTTTATTGCAATAAATGTTAAAAACATGTTAAACATGTTTGTGGATCCCATTTCTTAATCGAAATTTGATTATAACAGTAAAATCGTCTGTTTATGGATTTCGGTCAATTTCATTTAGAATTTGGAAAAATTTTTTCTTACGCAAAGTTGTAGAGAATGGAATTTCCTAAGAAAATGACATGAGGTTCAAATTTTTTCGATAAAAGGGCTATTTACTATGAATTATTGAAGTTTCAAGTTCGAAATAATTGATTTTTGAAAGTTTTAATTATTTTTAATATGAAAACGTTTTTGTCATTAATTGTGGGTCTTGCATGTGATGTAAATTGTTGAATTCAATTTGGTGGTGTGCGTAGGAAGAGTTGGAAAAATATATTATTAATTTATTAAATTTTACGCTTTGGTGTTCAAGCATTTTCCTATAAATAGGGTGTTTAGGTTAGAATTGAAAATCACACCGTAAACCCAAGTTCTCTCTTTCTCTCGATATATTAAGCGTATTCTTATGAGTATTTTAATACTTTGAGTGTTCTTTATGGTCTGCAAGTTCAAGTCATAGCCTATATCCGGTGTTTCAACTAGAAGTACTATTCTTTCGAGGTAAGGGATGTTATTTTTTTTATATATGATATTATTTCCTTCAATATCATTATGCCGAAGTATTGATCTGAATTTTTAATCAAATTTAGAACTTTTTGTGTCGGGGTTACTATTCACGTATACGGAACTATTCACGTATACGGCACTATTCACGAATACAGCACTATTCACAGAAAAATTAAATTTTTGTTTTTTGTCCAAAATATCTATTATGGATACTAGCTTTGATTGTATCCATGTTTTGATCATTCTTGAATTTTATTTCACTATGATTATTTATGAGGTATTTTTGGACATGGATAAACCGAAAGACGAATCCTTAATACTTATTCTTTTGTTTCACTGGATTCGTTTTCTTTAAAATATTTTTCATCATTTTCAGTCCTAAATGATGATATTATTGAATATCTTTGGCCTGTAGTGCAAAGATTAATGATCTTATGATGAATATCTTTGGCCGTAGTGCAAAGATGAACAGGTATTGAGATGAACATGATGGTGATGAATATCTTTGGTCTATAGTGCAAAGATGAAAATTTGATTCAAGATGAATATTGATTGATATTACAGGGATAAAATATTGATAATGAACTTTTAAATTCATAGATTATAGTAGATTTCATTCTCTACGTAACTCTTCTATGAATTATTATTTTCCGCTGCGAATATTGATCTAAAATTTGTTGTTTATTATATTCTCTTAGATTTTTTCCTGTTGAAGACTAACGATAATTTTTTTTATATTATCTTAATCATAATATTTTTTACTAGGCTAGTTGAGCTCACCCTTTTCTTTTTTATTCCATTTTTCTTCTTGGGGAGGCGAGAATGTAGCGAGTACTTAGTCGGTGTGTGCGCGCCCCAAAATTAGGTATACATCACCCATCTTAGGTCGCCACTTACATGGTACAGAATATAAATACAACTTATTAACATAACTGTCAATACTACATAAAGCGTGAGTTTAAATACAAATATAAATCTACTAGATATTATACAAACTCAAAAAAAAGTCATCATTACAATTATTATCATACTTATTTCACGAATAGTGAGGACTACTAATCTTATCTTTAGGACCATCACTCGTTTCCCAGGCTCGTCCCGACTATATTTTCATTTCAAGAGAAAACGGTGAAAGAAAGGGTGAGCTCAACTAGCCCGATAAGAAATATTATGACTAAGATAATGCGAGAATAAATTATCAATAGTCTTCAACAATGTTAAGCGATAAAATACAATAGACAACCAGTTTAAGCTGCGGCAGAGGAATAAGTTGATCCATTAAAAAGTCATGTAGAAAATAAAGTCTACTATCTTTTAGGTTTTAAAAGGTTTTTCATCTTTGTTTATAAGTTGAGACTCGAAACTTTAATAAATATTCCACATCATCGAATCACCCACACTTTTCTGACGAGGATATTCTTTAGTATCACGACCACAATTATTCATACACTACGGGCCGAGAATATTTGTATATTCATTAATGGTCATGATCATGCCAACAAGCGTCCATCAATACACTACTACCCATTGAGGATTTTTATCACATCATTTGTAACATTACGGTAAATGATTACACCGAATAGTCTCTGGTCATAATCATACCAAGTCCATCTATGCACTACGAATACGGATGACTTTCAAAAAATATAAACATGAGGATGATGACAATGATATAAGAATTCAATAAAACAAGTTCAAGAATTATTTTATCCAGGAATTATTAACGTCCAAATTATCAACATGATCTTGTTTTGTAGAGTAAAATTCAAGAATGATCGGAAGAATATTTCCATGAAAAGATCTTTGGATGAAACGCAAATATCGAGGATATTCTACTAATTTCATGGAGTATATAAGTCAAAGTTTTAACCAATTTGGGTATAATAAAGAATGGAATAACAAAAGAAATCACCATGTAAATGCGATAGGCCTTGCGCAGACGAGTTATTCAAGCAGAATAATAAATAACGGAACCGGTCGGTGAAATTCACACAGACGAGGATGTTCAATGAGAATAATAAAAGATGGAACCGGATCCGTAAAAAACACACAGATAGGATATTGAGAATAATAAAAAGCGGGAACCAGTCCGGTGTAAAACACACGCACGGGATGTTCCAATGAATAATAATAAAGAGCGGAACCCGGTTAGATGTAAAACACATGAGCAGGATGTTCCAACGAGAATAATAATAAAGATTTTAACCGGTCCGGTGTAAAACACACAGACAGGATGTTCCAACAGAATAATAATAAAAAAGACGGAACCAGGTCAGGTGTAAAACACACAGACAGGATGTTCCAACAGAATAATAGAAGAATGTCACCAAGTATAGGGGTAACTAAGCAGCGACACTGAGTTATTCCAATGAGAATAATAAGCAATGGAATAACAACAGTTCTCTTCATGAATAAGAAAGAATAACACCCTTACTTTTTTTAGGAGATTGAATCTGCTGACGGTGTAGTAACAAAATACTCTTCTTCTTTCTCTCTTATTCTCTCTATACTTTTCTCTCTATAGCTTGAATGAATTAAGTGAAAAATAATGAAGTCCTAGGCCTCTATTTATAGAAGATTTCTAGCTTAAACACCGTGTGTGAAAAAGTGAGTGGCTTCGGACGACTAATGATGTGAAAAGAAAAGTGGTTTGGCCTTTTGTAATGTGAAGCGACAAGTGGTTCGACGTGCGGTAAAGGTAATTACTATTAGCGAAGGTAAATACTATCGACGAAGGTAAATACTATTCACAAGGGTAACTCTTATTGACGAAGGTAATTACTATTGACGAAGGTAATTACTATATTGTGAAGGTAAATACTATTCACAAGGGTAATTACTATTGTGAAGAGACTCTTAGATGATGACATATGAGCCCCCATAAAATAATCAAACTTACCACAAATCATTTTATTTTTTTCATCAACACATATTTAATCTTTCAACAATTATTAATCATTTATAACTTGTCGTCTCAATTATTGATTTAATACTATAACATATTATCTGAGATGATCTTGTGACAATAATTGAATCAATAATATAATAGATATGATGCGACAATTCTTTGTAGCAATAATTGAGCATAGGTGAGTGACTTCTCACGTAAGCATCGATAATCAATACTTAGTGTGCTTCTTGCAACCACAGCGTATTCTTTGTACTTTTACCATAGGGTAATTCAAGCAGTTTTAACGGTAACACCTCCGTAGTTATTTTTATAAAATATTTTTGTCGTTTTCTCAATCCAAATAATAATTACATTGTGGGGTCCACCAATGATTGAGCCGTTATGCGAATATTCCCTAATAAAAAGAATATTCCCGACCAAACGAATATTTTATAACAACTTGCATACTTTGCAAAATTTATAAATATTACCCACAACTATAACATTATATCAAATTTATTCCATAATATTCAAAAATAATATTTATAGAAAAATTCATCTTTATTTATAAAGTTGAGAGGTCTTACAACCTCCCTTCTTATGAAATTTCGTCCTCGAAATTAGTGGTACGATACTGGTATGTCGAAGAGGTAAGGATACCTTGATTTCATTTTGATTCTAACTCCCAAGTCATTTCCTCAACATCGTGGTTCCTCCACAAAACTTTGACTTGAGGTATAACCTTGGAGCGTAGAATATGTTCCTTCTTATCAAAATTTGAGCAGGAACCTCTTCATACGTCAAATCTTCCGCTATTTAAATGGGGTTCTAACTTCGATAATATGGTTCGGGTCTTTCACATATTTACGTAACATAGATATGTGAAAAGCGTTATGAACACGAGACATATTTGGCGTAAAAGCGAGTCTATAGGCCACAGTTCCTACTCGATCGAGGATTAAAATGGACCGATGAATCGAGGATTAAGTTTTCCTCTCTTTCCAAATCTTGTAACTCCTTTCCATGGAAGCAACTCTTAACAACACATGATCTCTATATCGAATTCCACGTCCTTTCGATGAAGATCAAGATAACTCTTTTTTAATCGATTTTGTGAGGGTTTTATACGTTGTCGGATCGTTATAATCTTTTCCGTAGTCATACGCGTTCAACTCCGGTCCCAACAACGTTGCTTCACCCACCTCATCCCGAGCTATCTTGGAAGCGACACTTTCTTCCATACTGATGCTTGAATGGAGCCGTACGATACTTGCTTGATAAGCTGTTGTTGTAGGAAAACTCCACCGATGGTAAAAACTTGTCCCTGACTCCCTTGAAATCAAGGACACGAGTCTTAATAGATCTTCAAGAGTTTGAATAGTCCTCTCCATTGTCCGTCAAAATCGAGGATGATATCGAGCTAGCTAAATCGTAAGTCGTAAAGTCATGCCCATAGCTTTTGCAAACTAACCCAAAATCGTGAAGTGAATCTTGGGTCTCGATCGAAACTATGGATACTGGCATACCATGCGATCTTACAATCTCGTTTATGTACATCTGAGCAAGGCGTTCAAGTGTATAAGTTTCTCGTATCGGTAAGAAATGAAGCGGACTTGGTCGATCTATCAACAATGACCCAAATCGCATCGATGCCTTGAGAAACCTTAGGAAGACCGATGCTTGAAATCCATGGTAATGTGCTCCCACTTCCATTACGGAATTTCAAGTGGTTCTGATGGACCTTTGGTACTTGATGCTCGCTTTAACTTCGTTGACAAGTTAGACACCTTGAGATAAGCACGCTATCTCTCTTCGTATTGCTCCACCAAAAATGTATAGCCGAATATCATGATACATTTGGTACTCCCGAGATGGATTGCAAATGGTGTGTTATGCGCCTCCATCATGATATTATACTTTAAATCGAGGGTCGTTAGGAACACAAAGTGCGGAGTTGACTCGAAGTATTCCTTCTTCATCGATTCTTGCTTCGGCATAGCACCTTCTCTTTCACTTTCTTCCTCATACGCATCGGCTCCAAATCAGTAGCTTGAAAGCGACTTTAACTTTATCGATTAAAGTCGGTTCTACTCGTATACTCGCTATCATCACATGCGTCCACAGGTCTTTAACTCTATCTCCATCCTTTGCAAGTCACACAAAATGGGCCTTTGCGTTGACAATATCGCTTTTCTCGTATATGATTTTCTACTCGATGCGTCGTCACCTACCACGTTCGCTTTTCCAGGATGGTATTGGATGGTATGATCATAATCTTTCAGCAGATTCAAGTCAACATCGTTGTCGCATGTTGAGTTCCTTTGAGTGAAGAAATATTTGAGGCTTTTATGATCCGTAAAGATCTCCACTTTCTCCCATACAAGTAATGCCTCCAAATTTTAAGTCTGAAGATAACATTTACCGCTAACTCTAGATCGTGAGTAGGATAATTCCTCTCATATTCTTTGAGTTGTCGCGATGCATAAACTATAACTTTTCCATGTTGCATAAGAACTGTAAGACCAAGATTTTTTTAAATAAAAGGAATTTCCTTTATTTATTATTTTGAAATAGTAAGGGTTGATTTGATTAATGTGGATAGTTAAGGGTTAAATACGCATAAATATTTCAAAATAAGCAAGTGGTTATAAAATATTCATTGTTGTCGGGGAATATTAGTTTGGTCGTGGAATATTAAATCTTGTCGGGGAATATTAAATGACAAGCGCTGTAGCGATGTGTGGGCCCCATGTGAAAGCGATTGGATGAAGAAAAAGCGACAAATATAAGTTGTTTTTAAATACTTGGCGTAGTTATTCTGAATTATCTTGATTGGAATACCCAAATTGGTTAAAAACACTACTAATCTGGCGTTGTTGAGCGGTAGCACGGTATTGCACCAATTATTGATTCTTACGTGAAGGCACTACTCGATAATGGTTACGATAATTCTTTATTCGATTATTTTATTGAGTTAATAATTCTTTGCGTTGATATTTTATATTCTTTGTTGTTTGATAATTGTCATTACAGTATTTTTCATTATCGAAGCAATAATTCATATTATCTGAATAATATTATTAGATAACATTATTGGCAATGTCTAGAAAGTTACATCTAAGGAGAGGTTTGGTCATCTAATTGCGGCTTGAAGAAGAAATTCTTATTAGAAAGCCCCTCTTTCACAGGAAGCTGCACGGTTGTCGATATTGTGATTACGTAATATTATTTGTGAATAATTAATTATTGATTTATATGATGAGGAAAATATTGATTTTATGTGGATATAGATGGAGAAAAAATTTTAAAATGACAATTGTTGAAAATTAATATTTTATCTTTTACGATAAAATAATTCATTTAAATATATTATTTTAATAATATATAATAATGATGATATTTTACAATGAATGTGGGATATATGAGTATATCTGAGGAGGAAGAGTATTTTTTGTTGCATTAAATGTTTAAAACATGTTTTGTGTGTTGGTGGACCCATTTATTATTTGAAATTTGATTATAGCTTTGTAAAATCACCCGTTTGTGGATTTGGTCAATTTCTATTTGGAATTTGGAAAAACTTTCTTCTGCAAAGTTGTAGAGAATTGAATTTCCTATAAAAACTCATGAGATTCGAATTTTTCTGATGAAAGGGCTATTTATTATGAATTATTGAAGTTCGAAGCTCAAAATAATTGATTTTGGGAGTTTAAATTATTTTTGTTAAGAAAAAACGTTTTTTGTATTTTTTTTGGACATCATTAATATGTGTGGCTGGTGATTTTGACCAAAAAGGTGGGCTAAGGAAAATTTATATAATTATATTAATATTATATTAAATTTTACGCTTTGGTGTTCTAAGCATTTTCTATAAATAGGGTCTTGGGTTAGAATTGAAAATCACACGAAGCTGAAGTTTTCTCTATTTCTCTCTCTATATTATCGGCGTATTCTTGTGAGTATTTTGAGTATACTTTGAGTATTCTTTAGGCGGTGCAAGTTTCCTTGACCTTATATCCCCGGTATTCCATTTAGAAATCTTAATCTTTCGAGGTAAGGGATATTATTTTTTTTCGTAATGATATTATTTCTTCAATATCATTATCTTTGAAATATTGATCTGAAGTTTTTATCAAATTTGGAACTTTTTCATATCGGGGTTACTATTCATGGGTTCTTATTCATGAGTTCTTATTCACGAGATTCTTATTAATGAGTTCTTATTCACGAGTTCTTATTCACGAGTACTATTAAATGAAGCGTGAAGATGTTTTTTGTGGAATTTTTATCTTTTGGTGTCGAGTTACTATTCACATATTAGCCTTTATTCACGTATCTGACCTTTATTCACGTATCTGACCTTATTCATAGAAAAATAAAATTTTTTCTTTTTTGTCAAAATATCTAATACGGATACTAGCTTTGATTGTATAAATGTTTTGATCATTCTTGAATTTTACACCACTATGATTATTTTTGAGGTATTTTTGGACATGGATAAAACAAAGTACGAATCCTTAATCCTTAATCCTTGTCATTTTGTTTCCTTTGGATTCGTTTCTTTAAAAAAATATTTTCATCATCCTCGGTTTAAATGATGATATTATGGAATATCTTTGGCTTAAAAGATGAATGATTTCTTAAGAATATCTTTGGCTTTGTAGTGCAAAGATGAATGATTTCGAAGAATATCTTTGGCACGTAGTGCAAAGATGAGCAGTGTTTAAATGAACATGACCGGTGATGAATATCTTTGGCTTTGTAGTGCAAAGATGAATATTTGATTCAGATGTATATTGATTGATGTTACGGGGATAAAAGATGAGCGATGAACTTTTAAATTCATACATAGAAGATAGTAGTTTGCATTCTCTACTTAACTCTTCTAATGAATTATTATTTCCATTGCGAATATTGATTTAAAATTTGTTGTCTATTGTATACTATTAGATTTTTTTCCTGTTGAAGACTAACGATAATTTGTTGTATATTATCTTAGTCATAATATTCTTTCTTGAGCTAGTTGAGCTCACCCTTTTCCTTTTGTTCCATTTTTTTCTCGGGAGGCGAGAATATAGCGAGTGCAGTGGGGTATGGAATGAAGGTTTTAGAAAGGATTGTTTAGTAGTCCTCACCATTTTTGTAAAATAATGTATCGATAAATGTGATGAGGATTTATTTGAGTATAGATATTATGCAGAAGATAATATTTGTATTCAAACTCACGCAGTTTCTTGTTGTAATAATAAAGTTGTAGTTGTTTACGTACCGTGTATTGACAATCGAATGGGTGATATATACTATTTTGGGGCGTCGCGGTTGGTATCGAGCTTAGGGATATGATCTCTGGCGGAGATCGGGGAATAGAACTAGGAGGGGAGGCAGAGTAAATCCTTCGCTAGTGTGTCCTACTAAGCTTATTTGTTAGTTAGTCGGTATATAGGGATATTATGTGATATATTGATTTCCTTAATTAACCCTTGTTTTATGGCGGTATTTGAGAATGTCGTGAGAATATTAACAATGGGAAATGAGGCCAGTGGAGATGCCTTTGTACTCACCAGCGAGGAGAGCGTCTGACAGCAGTGGCAATGTTCCTCTCTGTGAACAACACCATTGAAGCGAGATGATGAGCGAGGGGATGTTTAGAAGTTTTTTGCGGTTCATACAAAATCGAGACGAGGAGACTTCGTGTTCAAAATCTGAGGAGAAATGATAGCAATTCACGGGTTATCACGACCAAGCGATTCAAAAGTTGGGACCACGAATTTAAGGGAAAGCAGATCCGATCATGGCGGAAACATGGGTCAAACAAATTACAAGATATTCGATGTCTTGGGATGCGGAGAGCAGAAGGTTCCATTCGCCACCTTTATGTTAAAGTGGCGAGGCGATCTCTTGGTGGAGATGCGTGAAGCGTACCCATCCGGCCGCTTTTCGGCATGTCTTGGGAGGCGTTTGAAAGCTATTTAATGACAAATACTTTCACGAAAGTGTTACGTCGTATATGAAGGAAGTGGAGTTCATGATTGGAACAAAACAACATGGCGGTGTCTCGATGCGAGGCAAAGTTTGCGAGTTATCGAGTTTGCACCTCATTTGGTGGAGAATGAGGAGCGTATGGCGCGGATGTTTCTTAGAGGTTTGAAACGGCGTCGTCGATATCTCATTTCTCATAAATTTTCTCTTTATTCGGATGTTGTAAGCAGGGCTCAATTATTAGAGCGAGATACGAGCGATACGGTCGGTTGAGGACCATAACGAGGATCGTACGGAGATAGCGATCAGGAATAATGATAACTGCGGAGAAAAAAGCAGACGGACAAAATGGTAACCACTCTGGTGGTAATCATAGCCGTGAAAATAGAAGAAAGCGAGTCGGGGAGGAGATTTTAAAAAAGGAGATTTAACAACGACCATATGAAGGCAGCAGTCTTGGCGACAAGCCCGGTTCTAGGGAGGAGAAACGACCACCGGTCATATATCTTCTAAATCACGGAAAGAAGGACATATCGGTCAAGCAGCCCACAGACAGATTCAAGGTATGCTATAATTGTGGAAAGGAAGGACATATCGCTCGAGATTATGCGATAGCGAAACCTAGTTCGTGAGGGACGGTGACTCGAAAAATTTATCCGAGAAAAGTCAAAGTCAGCGATTAGGGAAGAAGCGTTTGTTGTATTTGGTCAAAATCGACGAAACCCAACGAGGTGATCACGGGTAAGCTATTTATAAATTCTTGCGAAGTTTATACCTTACTTGATCTGGGGTCTTTACCCATTCATTTATATCTCTCCTGCGTGTGCTCAGCGTTTAAACTTGACTCAGGAGAAATTAGACTTTGACTATATCTGTGGAAACTCGTTGGGAGAAACTTTCATCATCATCCTTTGTTTATAAATCTTGTTTGATTCAAGTTGGCACCATTACCTTACACATTGACCTTATCTCTTTAAAGATACTTGCTTTTGATGTGATTTTAGGGATTGATTGGTTAACTACTCATCATGCCAAAATTGATTGTTTTCGTAAGGTTGTTAGTTTTCATATTCCTAACTTGACTTTGTTATGCGAATTCAAACAACTAAACCATTAAAATCAATCTTTGTCATATCTAATCATAAAGCTATTCGTTTATTAAAAAGCGGATGTCAAGCTTTCTTAGCCCATGTTATGGATTTGAATAAAGAACACGTCAAATTTGAATAATATTCTGTTGTTATTGACTTTCTGGCGTATTTCTCGAAGAACTTCCGGTCTACCCCGAGCGTGAAGTTGAATTCTTTATTGATCTTGAACACAGTACAAAGCCCATTTCTAAAACCCCATATCGAATGGCTCTATTGAACTTGAGGAGTTAAAGGTCCAACTCTGAGGAATTGTTGGACATCGGTTTCATTCGATCTAGTACATCTCCTTGGGGTGCTCTGTTTTATTTGTAAAGAAGAAAAAGCGGGAGTATGCGACTTTGTATTGACTATCGGGAATTGAACCATGTCACCATCAAGAATAGGTATCCTCTACCTCGTATTGATGACTTGTTTGACCGATTCTGAGGGCACAATTCTTTTCAAAAATCGATCTTAGATTACGGATATCATCAATTTGAAGATTAGGCGAGGATATTCAAAAGGCGCCTTGAGAACTTCGGTATGGGCATTATGAATTCTTAGTCATGTCTTTCGGACTAACTAATGCTCCTGCGACTTTCATGGATATGATGAGCCAAGTATTGAGGAATATTTGGATCGATTCGTTGTTGTCTTTATTGATGACATCTCATATATTCCAAAAGTCGTGAAGATCATGAGCACCATTTGAAATTTGGTACTCGAAGGCCGTGAAAACCAAACTATATGCCAAATTGAAGAAATGCGAGTTACGGCGAGGAAGTAGCATTCCTTGGGCACGTGGTGTCGAAACATGGAGTATCTGTTGATCCGTGAAGATTGAAGCAATCTGAAGTTGGGAACAACCAGAAGTCGGTGTTGAAATCGTAGCTTTTTGGGCTTAAATTTGGTTATTATCGGAGATTAGTGGAAGGGTTTTCTCGAATCGCTACTCCATTAACTTCGGCTAACTTTCGGAAGGATACAAAATTCGTTTGGAGTGAAGAATGCGAGAAAAGAGTTTCAAGAGCTTAAGAGGAGACTTATTTATTTTTTTAACAATACCATCTGGTTCGGATGGATTTGTTATCTCTGATGATGCTTAGTGCAAAGGGTTAGGATGTGTTCTCATGCAGCGTGGGAAAGTCATAGCTATGCCTCGCGACAACTTAAAGAGTATGAGAGGAATTATCCTACTCATGATCTAGAGTTAGCGGTGATCGTTTTCTTATTAAAGATATGGAGCACTTATCTATATGGGAGAAAGTGGAGATATATTAGGACCATAAAAGCCTTAAATATTTCTTCAAAAAAAAGAACTCAACATCTTGGCGTGACGTTGGCTCGAGCTATTGAAGACTACGACCACACTATTGATACCATCACGGAAAAGCGAGCGTGGTGGTGGCGCGTTGAGTAGAAGATCATATGCGAGGGAACGAGTGCGATGATGTCAAGTATCGCATAGAGCCAACTTTAATAGAAAAAGTTAAGGTTGCTCGAGCCCGCAGGCCGGGGTGATCGTATGAAGAAGAAAGTCTGAAGGAGCTATTAGGAGCGAGAATTGATGAAGAAGGAATACTTGAGTCCACTCTAGACTTTGTGTTCTAACGACTACGATTTGAAGTACAAGATTATGATGGAGGCACACAATACACCATTTGCAATCCATCACGGAAGTACTAAAAAATGTATCGTGATCTTGACATACATTTTGGTGGAACAATATGAAGAGAGAGATTGCAAAGTTTATCTCGATGTGTTTAACTTGTCAGCGTGTAAAGGCGGAGCATCTAGTACCTAAGGGTCCGTTGCAACCACTTGAGATTCCGAAATGGAAGTGGGAACACATTACTATGGATTTCGTTACGGGTCTTCCTCTACGGTTTCTCAAGGCATCAATCTTTATTTGGGTTATTGTTGATAGATTAACCAAGTACGCTCATTTCTTGCCGTCACGGAGACTTATTCCTTGAGCGTCTTGCTAGTATATGCGTGAATGAGATTGTGAGGTTGCATGGCATGCTGTATCCATAGTTTGGATCGTGACCCAAGATTCACTTCAAGATTTTGGGTTAGCTTGCAAAAAGCTATGAGCGCAGTTTGCGATTTAGTTGGCATACCATCCCCAAAGCGGACGGACAATCGAGAGGACTATTCAAACTCTTGAAGATCTATTAAGACTACGTGTCCTAGACTTCAAGGTAGTTAGGATAAGTATTTACCATTGGTGGAATTCTCCTACAACAATGCGAGTTATCGAGCAAGTATAGGTGTGGCTCCATTTGAAGCATTATATATGGAAAAATGTCGTTCTCGATATGTTGGGATGAGGTGGGTGAAAGCAACATTGTTGGGACCCGAGTTGAGTTACGAAAAGATGCAAATGATTATGACTCTGAAAAGATCCAAATGATTGCGGACAAGCGTATACTGTAAGCGGCACAAGATCGACAAAAGAGTTATCACGGATCTTCATTCGAAAGGACGTGGAATTTAGTGTGTAGGGGATCGTTAAATAAATATTGTTGCGAGTTGCTCCGTGGAAGGAGTTACAAGATTTGGGAAGAGAGGAAAGCTCGATCCACGATTTATTGGTCCATTTCAAATTCTAAATTGAGAGTAGGAAATGTTGTGGCGCCCCCAAAATTAGGTATACATCACCCATCTTGGGTGCGCCACTTACATGATTGGAATTTAAATACAACTTATTAACATAAGTATACATACCGTGTGCAATCGACATAAGCGTGAGTTTAAATACAAATATAAATCTACTAGATATTATACAGAACTCGAACAAAAAGTCCTCATTACAATTATTATCACCTTTATTTCACGAGAATAGTGAGGACTACTAATCTTATCTTGAGGACCATCACTCGTTTCCCAGGCTCGTCCCGGCTATATTCTCATTTCACGAAGAGAAGCGGTGAAAGAAAGGGTGAGCTCAACTAGCCCGATGAAATATTATGACTAAGATAATGCAGAATAAATTATCAATAGTCTTGACAATGTTAAGCGATAAAATACAATGAACTGACCGGTTTAAGCTGCGGTGGAATATCTGATCCATTAAAAAGTCAAGTAGAAAATAAAATCTACTATCTTTTATGATTTTAAAGGTTTTTCATCAACTTTTTATAATTTGAGACTCGACTTTAATAAATAATCCACATCATCGAATCACCCTTACACTTTTCTGGCCGAGGATATTCTTTAGTATCACGACCACAATTATTCATGCACTACGGGCGAGAATAGTTGTGTATTCATTAATAGTCATGATCGTACCAACAAGCTGTCCATCGATGCCTTCTGACCCTTTGAGGATTTTTATCACATCATTTGTAACATTACGGTCATTGATTACTGCAAGAATAATCCACAGTCGTAATCATACCAAGTCCATCCATGCTCTACTGAGGCCACAGATGACTTTAAAAAAAAAATATAAACATGAGGATGATGACAATGATATAAAATTGATAAAACAAGTTCAAAAATTATTTTATCCGAGGAATTATTAACGTCAAATTGTCGACATAATCTTTGCTTTGTAGAGTAAAATTCAAGAATGATCGGAAGAATATTTCCGTGAAAAGATCTTTGGATGAAAAGCGCTTGAATATCGAGGATATTCTACTAATTTCATGGAGTATAGAAGTCAAAGTTTTAACTTATTTGGGTATAATAAAGAATGGAATAACAAAAGAAATCACCATAAATGCGGTGCTTGCATAGCGAGGTTATTCAGCGAGAATAATAATAACGGAACCGGTCGGTGAAATTCACACGCAAGCGGGATGTTCAACGAGAATAATAAAGATGGAACGGATCCGGTGTAAAAACTGCGAGATAGGATATTCAGCGAGAATGATAAAAAGCGGAACCGGTTAAATTGTAAAACACCTGCGACGAGGATGTTCAGAGAAGAATAATAAAAGCGGAACCGGTCAGGTGTGTAAAAACACAGAGCAGGATGTTCAAGCGAATAATAAAAGAATGTCACCAAGTATAGGGTAAACCAGCGTATCTGAGGTTATTCCAGCGAGAATAATAAGCGATGGAATAACATAAAGGATTTCACCAAGTATAGGGTATCTGGCGTATCTGAGGTTATGTATAGGGTATGCCACTTTTACGGAGTTATTCAAGCAGAATAATAGTGAATGGAATATGAAGTTCTCTTGAAGAAGAAGAATAACACCCTACTTACTAGTAAAAAAAAATGAATATAGAAGTAATGAAGTAGAGAATACTCTTCTTCTTTCTATAACTTTCTCTCTATAAACTCTCTATATAATTTCTCTCTACTAGAGTTTCAATGAATTAAGTAAGAAAATAATGAAGGAATGAGCTTATTTATAGGAAAATGGAATGCATAGTAACTAATCCATGAGCGGTCGAGATTGATTTACTTTAATCGGCGGTCCGTATTTAAAAAAAATCTTTTAAATAAAATATAATATATTCTATTTATATAAAACATTTTACTATCTTTAACAAACTATGCAAAACTTTATAACAAATATATGCATAATAAAATATAATATATTTTATTTATAAAATAACTTTAATAAAGTATTACATTTTATATAAAAAGATGTTTACATTTTATTACGTTAATAATCTGAATAAAACAAAAGCGTCGTTATCATTATAATAATTCATATTATTAATCGTGATAATGGAATCAAACTAAGTGACTTCTCACATAAGCATCGATAATCAATCTGGTGTCTTTCTTATGCGACCCTGCGTATTCTTGTACTTTTTTACTACTAGAGTAGTTCAACGATATCAGCGGTAAAACTTCATAGTTATTTTGATAAAATATTTTTGTCTTTTTCTCGATCAAATGATAATAATTACATTTGTGGGGTCCACTGATGATTGGTAGTTATGCGAATATTCCTGCTAAGCAAGAATATTCCCAGGCCAATCGAATATAATATAACCACTTGTATACTTTGCAAAATTTATAAATATTACCTATTTATAACATTATATCAAATTATTCCATAATATTCAAAAATAATATTTATAGAAAATTCATCTTTATTTATAAAAGCTGGGGTCTTCTGACCTCCCTTCTTATGAAATTTAGCCCTCGAAATTAAGTGCGATACTGGTATGTCGAAGAGGTAAGGATACCTTGATTTCATTTGATTCTAACTCCCAGTCATTTCCTCGACATCGTGGTTCCTCCACAAAACTTTGACTTGAGGTATAACCTTGGGCGTAGAATATGTTCCTTCTTATCAAAATTTGAGCAGGAACCTCTTCATACGTCAAATCTTCCGCTATTTAAATCGGTTCTAACTTCGATAATATGGTTCGGGTCTTTCACATATTTACGTAACATGGATATGTGAAAAGCGTTATGAACACGAGACGTATTTGGCGGTAAAAGCGAGTCTATAGGCCACAGTTCCTACTCGATCGAGGATTAAAAATGGATAGATGAATCGAGGATTAAGTTTCCTCTCTTTCCAAATCTTGTAACTCCTTTCCATGGAAGCGACTTCTTAACAACACATGATCTCTATATTGAATTCCCGTCCTTTCGATGAAGATCGGCATAACTCTTTTATCGATTTTGTGAGGTTTTTATCGTTGTCGGATCGTTTGAATCTTTTAAAGTAGTCATACGTACCAACTCTCGGTCCCAACAACGTTGCTTCACCCACCTCATCCACATCTTGGAAGCGACACTTTCTTCCATCTGGCGCTTGAATGGAGCCATGCGATACTTGCTTGATAAGCATTGTTGTTGTAGGAAAACTCCACCGATGGTAAAAACTTGTCCCAACTCCTTGAAATCAAGAACCACGAGTCTTAATAGATCTTGAGAGTTTGAATAGTCCTCTCATTGTTGTCCGTCCGATGCGAGGATGATATGCGAGCTAAATCGTGAAGTCCGTGCCCATAGCTTTTTGCAAACTAACCCAAAATCGTGAAGTGAATCTTGGGTCTCGATCGAAACTATGGATCTTGGCGTACCATGCGATCTTACAATCTCGTTTATATACATCTGAGCAAGGCGTTCAAGTGTATAAGTTTCTCGTGTCGGTAAGAAATGAAGCGGACTTGGTCGATCTATCAACAATGACCCAAATCGCATCGATGCCTTGAGAAACCTTAGGAAGGCCGTGCTTGAAATCCATGGTAATGTGCTCCCACTTCCATTACGGAATTTCAAGTGGTTCTGATGGACCTTTTGGTACTTGATGCTCGCTTTAACTTCGTTGACAAGTTAGACACCTTGAGATAAGCACGCTATCTCTCTCTTCGTATTGCTCCACCAAAATGTATGGCGAATATCATGATACATTTTGGTACTCCCGAGATGGATTGCAAATGGTGTGTTATGCGCCTCCATCATGATATTATACTTTAAATCGGTCGTTAGGAACACAAAGTGCTGGAGTTGACTCGAAGTATTCCTTCTTCATCGATTCTTGCTTCCGGCGTAGCACCCTCTTGCACACTTTCTTTTTCATCGCATCGGCTCAGTGCGTAGCTTGGCGACTTTAACTTTATCGATTAAAGTCGGTTCTACTCGTATATTTGCTATCATCACATGCGTCCACAGGTCTTTAACTCTATCTCCATCCTTTGCAAGTCACACAAAATGGGCCTTTGTGTTGACAATAACGCTTTTCGTGCTTGCATATGATCTTACTACTTTCGATCATCGGCTACCACGTTAAGCTTTTTCGAGGATGGTATTGGATGGTATGATCATAATCTTTCATGAGTTCAAGCCAGCGTCGTTGTCGCGTGTTGAGTTCCTTTTGAGTGAAGAAATATTTGAGGCTTTTATGATCAAGTAAAGATCTCCACTTTCTCCCCATACAAGTAATGCCTCCAAATTTTAAGTGCAAAGAACAACATTTTTATGACTCGGATCATGAGTAGGATAATTCCTCTCATATTCTTTGAGTTGTCATGAGGCATAGGCTATAACTTTTCCATGTTGCATAAGAACACATCCCGACCCTTTGCTCGAAGCATCCTTTGTAGATGACAAATCCTCAAGAGGCGAGGATGGTATTGTCGAGCAGTCTTTGAAATAAGTCTCTCTTGAGTTCTTGAAAACTCTTCTCACATTCTTCGCTCAATAGAACTTTGTATCTTTAAAGTCAATTTGAGTCGATGGAGTAGCGATTCGAGAAAATCCTTCCACGAATCTCAGATAATAACCCATTAAGCAAGAAAGCTCGTTACTTGGTCCTTTGATTTAGGTTGTTCCCGACTTTGAATAGCTTGATCTTTCTTTGGGTCAGCGGATATTCCATGACTTGATACCCGTGCCCGAGGAATGCTACTTCTTGACGAACTCGCATTTCTTTGACTTGGCATAAAGCTTATATTCACGAAGCTTTTTGAGTGTCGACCTCAAGTGTTGCTCATGATCTTCACGGCTTTTGGAATAAATAAGGATGTCATCGATAAAGGCGACCACAAAGTGATCTAAATATTCCTTGAATACTCGGTTCATCATATCCATGAAGGCGGCGGGGCATTAGTCGATCAAAGGACATGACTAGGAATTCATAATGCCGTCTGGGAGTTAAAGCCGTCTTTGGAATGTCGTGGTTTCTAATCTTCAATTGGTGATATCCGGAGCGAAGATCGATCTTTGAAAAGAATTTGGCTCCTTACTTATTTGGTCGAAACGAGGTCATCAATCGTGGCAATGGATACCTATTTTGATGGTGACATGATTGACTCCAGATAATCAATACAAATCGCATACTCCCATCTTTCTTCTTCACGAATAGAGCAGGAGCACCGAGGAGAAGTACTGGGGTCGAATAAAGCGATGTCTAACAATTCCTGCGGTTGGGTCTTTAACTCACGAAGTTGATAGGAGCCATTCGATATGGGGCTTTGGAAATAGGTTTTGTACAGGGTTCAAGGTCGATACAAAATTCAATTTCACGCGCTCTGGGGGTAGGCGAGGAAGTTCTTGGGAATCGTCGGAAATTTATTAACAATAGAAATATCGTTTCAAAAGCGGCGTATTTTTGTTTAAATCGTGACATGAGCTAAGAAAGCTTGACATCCATTTTTCAATAAGCGAATAGCTTTATGGCTTGAGATAGTAGTGATTGATTTTAATGGTTTGGTCGTTTGAATTAGCATAATAGGTTGATTAGGAATATGAAAGCTAATGACACTTACGAAAACAATCAATTTTTGCATGATAAGTAGTTAACGATCAATCCTAGAATCACGTCAAATGCAAGTATTTTTAATGAAATAAGATCGACGGGTAATGTGAGGTACCGATTTGAACCAAACAAGACTTATAAGCGAGTGGATGTAATGAAGGTTTCTCCCAGCGGAGTTTCCACGAGATAAGTCGAAAGTCTAATTTCTCGGTCGAATTTAATCGATGGCGCAAGTAGGAGAAATAAAAGAATGGGTAGAAGCAGGTATCAAATAAAGTGTAGACTTCATTAGAGTTTATGATAAGCTTACGTGATGACCTCATTCGGGTTCCTTGCTCTCTGGGAGGTCTGACAAAGCGCTCTCCCTTGCCTTTCTTGGTTTGACTTTTACGGGGATGACCTTTGGTGCCTCCATCCTAGTTGAATTTGTCTTGATGGCAACAAAATCGAGCTAAGTGACCTTCTCTTCCACAATTATAACATGCTTTGGATGGCATAGCGCAGTTGGATGATGTGTCCCTCTTCTCGCATTTGAAGCATATGATAGGTGGTCTTTCTCCTTCCTTAACAACGGGTCTTTGGTCTTTGGCGTCTTTCCATCATTGTTGAATCTCAGTTTCTTGAAATGTCCATTCTTATTGTTTTGTACGATTACCCAGAAGTGGTTACCATATCGCTTTGTTGATTCCCTCACGCTTGTTGTCACAAGCCCGATGACTACTCTCATTTGGTATTATAATTTCTTAAATTTGCTCTCTTTTAGTTGCGTTGACTCGTTATCGCGCTCCACTAAGCGAGCCCTATTTACAACATCGAATACAAACACGGTTTATGAGAAATAAGATGTTGGCGTATCTCTCGACTTGAACCTCTTAAAAACATTAGCGCCATTCTCTCTTCATTATCCACAGTGGGGAATATGGCTTAGTGATAACTCGCAAATTTTGCCTCGTATTGCGACACGGTCGTATTGTTTTGTTCGACTTGATAAACTCCACCTCCTACGTATGGCGAATACTTTCGGGAAAGTATTTTTGTCGTTGAGCGACTCTGGAACTTCTCCCAAGATATCTTGATCAATGAGGTTGAGTCGTTTACCGATTCCACGATGTCTGCCTCTCCGCGCAACATAAAAGCGGCAAAAGGAACCTTTTGCTCCTCGGAGCATCCCAAGACATCAAATATCTTGGTGTCTGCTTTATCCATGCTTAGCGAAGAAGGTTTTGGCTCTCCCTTAAACTCCGGTGGTCGGCTCCTTGAATTGTTTAGCGGTGACCTTGAGAGTTTTCGTGTTTCCACCTACGTTTTGGGCGGAGTCGCTCTGCTTTCTTTGTTGCATAAATTGCATAAAGCCTCACGAACATTTGATCGTTCATCA
This sequence comes from Panax quinquefolius, assembly GCA_020205615.1. Classification (NCBI taxonomy): domain Eukaryota; kingdom Viridiplantae; phylum Streptophyta; class Magnoliopsida; order Apiales; family Araliaceae; genus Panax; species Panax quinquefolius. The sequence continues at coordinate 141,932,202 of CM035161.1, read as the reverse complement.
TTTGAGTCGGTGTTGTTGTTTTGCGTGAGGATTGTCGCCTTCACGATGCACATTATCACGATTATTGATATGTGGTGAATCAGCGATCGCTTTGTGCTCCATTCTTTATTCTCAACATTCTCGGATGTCATTTTGAATCTTGCCACAAAACAAAGATTAATTGACATTTAACAATTATCTTTATATTACGTGAAACCAATAAAATAGCACACGTAAACTTAGGTAGGTCATACTAGCGAAGGTATTCCCGTCTCTCCCCTCCTAGTACTTTTCTCACATCTTAGCGAGGATCGTATCCCTTAGCTTTGATACCAATTTGTGGCGCCCCCAAAATTAGGTATACATCACCCGTCTTGGGTGCGCCACTTACGTGATCTGAAATTTAAATACAACTTATTAACATAAGCGTAGGTATGCAATACGACATAAGCGTGAGTTTAAATACAAATATAAATCTACTAGATATTATCTGAACTCGAACAAAAAGTCCTCATTACAATTATTATCACCTTTATTTCACGAGAATAGTGAGGACTACTAATCTTATCTTGAGGACCATCACTCGTTTCCCAGGCTTCGTCCCGGTATATTCTCATTTTTCACGAAGAAACGGTGAAAGAAAAGGTGAGCTCAACTAGCCCGATGAAATATTATGACTAAGATAATGCAGAATAAATTATCAATAGTCTTTGACAATGTTAAGCGATAAAATATAATGAAATGACCGGTTTAAGCTATGGCGGAATATCTGATCCATTAAAAAAGTCGAGTAGAAAATAAAATCTACTATCTTTTATGATTTTAAAGGTTTTTCATCATTTGTTATATTTGAGACTCGACTTTAATAAATAATCCACATCATCGAATCACTTACACTTTCTGACGAGGATATTCTTTAGTATCGCGACCACAATTATTCACACTTTCTACGGGCGAGAATAGTTGTGTATTCATTAATGGTCATGATCATGCCAACAAGCATCCATCGATGCACTCTGGACCTTTGAGGATTTTTATCACATCATTTGTAACATTACGGTCGTGATTCTGGCCAAGAATAATCCACAGTCGTAATCATACCAAGTCCATCCATGCTCTACGAGACCCACGAGATGACTTTTAAAAAATATATAAACATGAGGATGATGACAATGATATAAGAATTGATAAAACAAGTTCAAAATTATTTTATCCGAGGGAATTATTAACGTCCAAATTGTCGACATAATCTTTGCTTTGTAGAGTAAAATTCAAGAATGATCGGAAGAATATTTCCGTGAAAAGATCTTTGGATGAAGCGCTTGAATATCGAGGATATTCTACTAATTTCATGGAGTATAGAAGTCAAAGTTTTAACCAATTTGGGTATAATAAAGAATGGAATAACAAAAGAAATCACCGTGCATGCGGTGCCGCGCATAGGCGGAGTTATTCAGCGAGAATAATAATAACGGAACGGTGGGGTGAAATTCACGCGCAAGCGGGATGTTCAACAGAGAATAATAAAGATGGAACCGGATCCGGTGTAAAAAACACGAGATAGGATATTCAACGAGAATGATAAAAAGCGGAACCCGGTAAAGGTGTAAAACACACAGAGACAGGATGTTCAGCGAGAATAATAAAAAGCGGAACCGGTCGGTGTAAAACACATGAGCGCAGGATGTTCCATGAGAATAATAAAAGAATGTCACCAAGTATAGGGTAAATGGCGTATCGAGGTTATTCAGCAGAATAATAAGCGAATGGAATAACATAAGGATTTCACCAAGTATAGGGTGTCAGCGTATATGAGGTTATGTATAGGGTATGCCACTTTTACGAGTTATTCAAGCAGAATAATAGTGAATGGAATAATGAAGTTCTCTTCGAAAGAAGAATAACACCCCTTCTTAGTAAAAAAAATGAATATAGAAGTAATGAAGTAGCGAAGAATACTCTTCTTCTTTCTATAACTTTCTCTCTATAAGCTTCTCTCTATAATTTCTCTCTACAGAGTTTTGATGAATTCGTAAGAAAATAATGAAGGAATGAGCTTATTTATAGGAAAATGGAATGCATAGTAACTAATCCATGAGCGGTCAGATTGATTTACTTTAATCGGCGGTCCATATTTAAAGAAAAATCTTTTAAATAAAATATAATATATTCTATTTATATAAAACATTTTTTGCAAACTATATGCAAAACTTTATCAAAAAACTATGCAAAGGTATTTATGCGTAATAAAATATAATATATTTTATTTATAAAATAACTTTAATAAAGTATTACATTTTATATAAAAAGATGTTTACATTTTATTACGTTAATAATCTGAATAAAACAAAAGCGTCATTATCATTATAATAATTCATATTATTAATCGTGATAATGGAATCAAATAAGTGACTTCTCACATAAGCATCGATAATCAATCTGGTGTCTTCTTATCGACGACCACACGTATTCTTTGTACTTTTACTCTAGAGTAGTTCAGCGGTATCGCACGGTAAAACTTCATAGTTATTTGATAAAATATTTTGTCTTTTCTCGATCAAATAATAATTACATTTGTGGGGTCCACTGATGATTGATTGGTAGTTATACGAATATTCCTGCTAATAGAATATTCCCAGGCCAATCGAATATAATATAACCACTTGTATACTTTGCAAAATTTATAAATATTACCCTGACTATAACATTATATCAAATTATTCCATAATATTCAAAAATAATATTTATAGAAAATTCATCTTTATTTATAAAAGCTGGGGTCTACAAATGTAGCCTATAGACTTGCGTTCAAGTATGTCTCGTGTTCATAATGTGTTTCACGTATATACTTAAGTAAATATGTGAAGGACCCGAACCACGTTATAAATTAGAAGGGATGAGAATAAAATAGAAGACTTAACATATGGAGAGTACATCGAGATCTTGGATAGGAAGGAGCATGTCTACTATATGAAAGGTCATACCACAAGTTAAAGTTTTGTGGAGGAATCATGCGTTATAAAGGAAATGACACAGGAATTGAAGCGGAAATGAAAGAGGTATCCTCACCTTTTGAAACACACATGTCGTGTCGATCGTCGATTTCATGCTATAGAGGAAATGACGAATTTTTAAGGAGGAGGGAGGTTGTAAGATTTGACTTATTATTAATGAAATTTAAAATTTTTTCTATTTATTATTTTGAAATAGTAAGGGTTGATTTGATTAATGTGGATAGTTAGGGGTAAAATACATAAATATTTCAAAATAAGCAAGTGGTTATAAAATATTCATTGTTGTCGGGGAATATTCGTTTGGTCGTGGAATATTAAATCTTTGTCGGGAATATTAAATGCGACAGTAGCGACCATGTGTGGGCCCCATGCGAAGCGATTGGATGAAGAAAGCGACAAATATAAGTTGGTTAAAAATAACGGCGTAGTTATTACAGATTATCTTGTTAAAATACTGGATTGGTAAAAACACGTTGTTGCATAGCATGCGGTATTGCACCAATTATTGATTCTTACGTGAAGGCACTACTCAATAATAGTTACGATAATTCTTATTCGATATTTTATTGAGTTAATAATTCTTTGCGTTGATATTTTATATTCTTTGTTGTTTGATAATTGTCATTACTGATATTTTTCATTATCGAAGCAATAATTCATATTATATCTGAATAATATTATTAGATAACATTATTGGCAATGTCTAGAAAGTTACATCTAAGGAGAGGTTTGGTCACCTAATTACTTGGCGCCCGAAGGAGAAATTCTTATTGGAAAGCCCCTCTTTCTGAGGAGCTGCACGGTTGTCGATATTGTGATTACATAATATTATTTGTGAATAATTAATTATTGATTCATATGATGAGGAAAATATTAATTTTATGTGGATATAGATGGAGAAAATTTTTAATGTGACAATTGTTGAAAATTGAAATTTTATCTTTTACGATAAAATAATTCATTTAAATATATTATTATATTTTAATAATATAATAATGGTGATATTTTACAACGAATGTGGGATATATGAGTATCTGAGGAGGAAGAGTATTTTTGTTGCAATAAATGTTTAAAACATGTTAAACATGTCGGTGGACCCCATTTATTGGTGAAATTTGATTATAGCTTTGTAAAATTGCCCGTTTGTGGATTTGGTCAATTTACATTTGGAATTTGGAAAAACTTTCTTACGTAAAGTTGTAGAAATTGAATTTCCTATAAAAGCTTGCAAGATTCGAATTTTCTGATAAAAGGGCTATTTATTGTGAATTATTGAAGTTAGAAGCTAGAAATAATTGATTTTTGGAAGTTTTAATTATTATTTTAAAAGAAAAACGTTTTTTTGCATTTAAGTGGGCTAACATGTGATATTAATTGCTGAAATCAGATCTTCAAAGATGGGCTAAGGAAATTTATAATATATATTAATATTTTATTAAATTTTTCTACTTTGGTGTTCTAAAGCATTTTTCTATAAATAGGGTGTTTGGGTTAGAATTGAAAATCACACTGAAGCTGAAGTTTTTCTCTCTCTATATTATCGGCGTATTCTTGTGAGTATTTTGAGTATACTTTGAGTATTGTTAGGCGGTCTGCAAGTTCCCTTGACCTTATACACGGTATTCGGTAGAAATCTTAATCTTTCGAGGTAAGGGATGTTATTTTCTTCTCGAATGATATTATTTCTTCAATATCATTATCTTTGAAATATTGGTTGGAACTTTTTATCAAATTTGGAACTTTTTTCATGTCGGGGGTTACTATTCATGAGTTCTTATTCACGATTCTTATTCACGAGTTCTTCTTATTCTTATTACTATTATTAAATGAAAGCGTGAAGATGTTTTTTGTGGAATTTCTATCTTTTGGTGTTGGAGTTACTATTCACGTATCGACCTTATTATTATCGATATATTCACGAATCTGGCACTATTCATAGAAAAATAAAATTTCTTCTTTTTGTCCAAAATATCTATTGCGGATACTAGCTTTGATTGTATCCATGTTTTGATCATTCTTGAATTTTACACCACTATGATTATTTTGAGGTATTTTTGAACATGGATAAAACAAAATCTGAATCCTTAATCCTTAATCCTTGTCATTTTGTTTCCTTTGGATTCGTTTCTTTCTTAAAAAATATTTTTCATCATCCTCGGTCTTAAATGATGATATTATTGAATATCTTTGGCTGTAGTGCAAAGATGAATGATTCTGAAGAATATCTTTGGTACGTAGTGCAAAGATGAGCAGTGTTTAGATGAACATGACCAAGTGATGAATATCTTTGGCTTTGTAGTGCAAAGATGAATATTTGATTCGAGATGTATATTGATTGATGTTACGGGGATAAAAGATGAGCGATGAACTTTTAAATTCATACATAGAAGATAGTAGTTTGCATTCTCTACTTAACTCTTTTAATGAATTATTATTTCATTGCGAATATTGATTTAAAATTTGTTGTCTATTGTATTCTATTAGATTTTTTCCTGTTGAAGACTAACGATAATTTGTTGTATATTATCTTAGTCATAATATTCTTTCTTGGGCTAGTTGAGCTCACCCTTTTCTTTTTTGTTTTTTTTCTTCTCGGGAGGCGAGAATATAGCGAGTGCAGTCGGGGTATGGAATGAAGGTTTTAGAAAGAATTGTTTAGTAGTCCTCACCATTTTGTAAAATAATGTATCAATAAATGTGATGAGGATTTATTTGAGTATAGATATTGTGCAGAAGATAATATTTGTATTCAAACTCACAGATTTCTTGTTGTAATAATAAAGTTGTAGTTGTTTACATACCATGTGAATTTCCTTTATTTATTATTTTGAAATAGTAAGGGTTGATTTGATTAATGTGGATAGTTAAGGGTTAAATCATAAATATCAAAATAAAAAGTTGTGGTATAAAATAAAATATAAAATTATTTATAATAAGGGTTGATTTGGGGAATATTAGTTTGGTCGTGGAATATTAATGCTCTTTGTCGGGGAATATTATGAATATGAATATTGCCGTGACCATGTGTGGGCCCATGTGAGCGATTGGATGAAGAAAGCGACAAATATAAGTTGTTTTTAAATAGCGGCGTAGTTATTCACAGAATTATCTTTGTTGGAATACCCGGTGGTTAAAACACACTATTGTCTGGCGTTGTTGAGCAGTGGCTGCACGGTATTGCACCAATTATTGATTCTTACGTGAAAGGCACTACTCGATAATGGTTACGATAATTCTTTATTTCGATATTTTATTGAGTTAATAATTCTTTGCGTTGATATTTTATATTCTTTGTTGTTTGATAATTGTCATTTACGGTATTTTTCATTATCGAAAGCAATAATTCATATTATCTGAATAATATTATTAGATAACATTATTGGCGATGTCTAGAAAGTTACATACAGGAGAGGTTTGGTCACTAATTGCTTGGCATGATAAGAAGAAATTCTTATTGGAAGCCCCTCTTTCACAGGGAGCTGCACGGTTGTCGATATTGTGATTACGTAATATTATTTGTGAATAATTAATTATTGATTTATATGATGAGAAAATATTGATTTTATGTGGATATAGATGGAGAAAATTTTTAAAATGACAATTGTTGAAAATTAATATTTTATCTTTTTACGATAAAATAATTCGTTTAAATATATTATTTTAATAATATAATAATGGTGATATTTTACAACGAATGTGGGATATATGAGTATCTGAGGAGGAAGAGTATTTTTGTTGCAATAAATATTTAAAACATGTTAAACATGTCGGTGGACCCCATTTATTATTTGAAATTTGATTATAGCTTTTGTAAAATCGCTTGGTTTGTGGATTTGGTCAATTTCTATTTGGAATTTGGAAAAACTTTCTTCTGCAAAGTTGTAGAAATTGAAATTCCTATAAAAACTCTTGAGATTTGAATTTTCTGATGAAAGGGCTATTTATTATGAATTATTGAAGTTACGAAAAAAGAAATAATTGATTTTTGGAGTTTAAAATATTTTTTGTAAGAAAAACGTTTTTATTTGTAATTGAGTGGCTCACATGTGTTATAAATGATCTGAAATCAGATTTCTAAGGTGGGCTTGAATATTTTAAGAAATATTATTATTTTATTAAATTTTACTAACTTTGGTATTCTAGCGTTTTTCTATAAATAGGGTCTTGGGTTAGAATTGAAAATCACACGAAGCTGAAGTTTTTCTCTCTATATTATCGGCGTATTCTTGTGAGTATTTTGAGTATACTTTGAGTATTGCTAGGCGGTGCAAGTTCCTTGACCTTTATACGGTATTACAATTTAGAAATCTTGATCTTTTCGAGGTAAGGGATATTATTTTTTTTTGTAATGATATTATTTCTTGATATCATTATCTTTGAAATATTGATCTGAAGTTTTTATCAAATTTGGAACTTTTTCATATCGGGGTTACTATTCATGGGTTTCTTATTCATGAGTTCTTATTCACGATTCTTATTAAGCGAGATTCTTATTCACGATTCTTATTCACGAGTACTATTAAATGAAGCGTGAAGATGTTTTTGTGGAATTTCTATCTTTTGGTGTGAGTTACTATTCACGTATCTGGCCTTTATTCACGTATCTGACCTTATTCACGTATCTGATCTTATTCATAGAAAAATAAAATTTCTTCTTTTTTCGTCAAAACATCTAATACGGATACTAACTTTGATTGTATCCATGTTTTGATCATTCTTGAATTTTACACCACTATGATTATTTTTTGAGGTATTTTTGGGCGTGGATAAAACCAATACGAATCCTTAATCCTTAATCCTTGTCATTTTGTTTCCTTTGGATTCGTTTCTTTAAAAAAAAATATTTTTCATCATCCTCGGTCTTAAATGATGATATTATGGAATATCTTTGGCTGTAGTGCAAGATGAATGATTTCTTAAGAATATCTTTTGGCTGTGGTGCAAAGATGAATGATTTCTGAAGAATATCTTTGGCCCGTAGTCTGAAGATGAGCAGTGTTTAAATGAACATGACCCAGTGATGAATATCTTTGGCACATGTAGTGCAAAGATGAATATTTGATTCGGATGTATATTGATTGATGTTACGGGGATAAAAGATGAGCGATGAACTTTTAAATTCATACATAGAAGATAGTAGTTTGCATTCTCTCTTAACTCTTCTAATGAATTATTATTTCATTGCGAATATTGATTTAAAATTTGTTGTCTATTGTATTCATTAGATTTTCCTGTTGAAGACTAACGATAATTTGTTGTATATTATCTTAGTCGTAATATTCTTCTTGAGCTAGTTGAGCTCACCCTTTTCCTTTTGTTCCATTTTTTCTCGGGAGGCGAGAATATAGCGAGATGCAGTCGGGGTATGGAATGAAGGTTTTAGAAAGGATTGTTTAGTAGTCCTCACCATTTTGTAAAATAATGTATCGATAAATGTGATGAGGATTTATTTGAGTATAGATATTATCAGAAGATAATATTTGTATTCAAACTCACAGTTTTCTTGTTGTAATAATAAAGTTGTAGTTGTTTACGTACCGTGTATTGTGATTTCGGAATAGGTGATGTATACTATTTTGGGGCGTCGCGGTTAGTATCGAGCTTAGGGATATGATCTCTGGCGGAGATCGGGGAATAGAACTAGGAGGGAGAGCGAGTAAATCCTTATTTAGTGTGTCTACTAAGCTTATTTGTTAGTTGGTCGGTATATAGGGATATTATGTGATATATTGATTTCCTTAATTAACCCTTGTTTTATGGCGGTATTTGAGAATCATTGAGAATATTAACAATGGAAATGAGGCCAGTGGAGATGCTGTACTCTCACCAGCGAGGAGAGCGTGCAGCAGTGGTGATGTTCCTCTGTGAACAACACCATTGAAGCGAGATGATGAGCGAGGGGATGTTTAGAAGTTTTTTGCGATTCATGCAAAATCGAGACGAGGAGACTTCGTGTTCAAAATCTGAGGAGAAATGATAGCAATTCACGGGTTATCACCATGCGATTCGATTCAAAAGTTGGGACCACGAATTTAAGGGAAAGCGGATCCGATCATCATGGCGGAAACATGGGTCGAAACAAATTACAAGATATTCGATGTCTTGGGATGCGGAGAACGAAGGTTCCATTCGCCACCTTTATGTTAAAAGTGGCGGCGGACTCTTGGTGGGAATGCGTGAAGCGTACCCATCGGCCCTTTTCGGCATGTCTTGGGAGGCGTTTGAAGCTATTTAATGACAAATACTTTCACGAAAGTGTTCGTCGTATGAAGGAAGTGGAGTTCATCAGATTGGAACAAAACAACATGGCGGTGTCTCGATGCGAGGCAAAGTTTGCGAGTTATCGAGTTTGCACCTCATTTGGTGGAGAATGAGGAGCGTATATAGCGGATGTTTCTTAGAGGTTTGAAACACGGCATCGTCGATATCTCATTTCTCATAAATTTTCTCTTTATTAGGATGTTATAAGAGGGCTCAATTATTAGGCGAGATACTTGAGTGTCGGTATTGAGGACCCTGACGAGGATCGTATCGGAGATAGCGATCAGCGAGAATAATGATAACTGCGGAGAAAAAAGAGACGGACGAAATGGTAACCACTCTGGTGGTAATCATAGCCGTGAAAATAGAAAAAGCGAGTCGGGAGGAGATTTTAAAAGGAGATTTAACAACGACCGTATGAAGATAGCGGTCTTGCGTGACAAGCTGGTTCTAAGGAGGAGAAGCGACCACCCGGTCGTATCTTACAAATCGGAAAAAGGACATATCGGTCAAGCGCCCCTATGATTCAAGGTATGCTATAATTGTGGAAAGGAAGGACATATCGCTCGAGATTATGCGATAGCGAAACCTAGTTAGTGAGGACGGTGACTCGAAAAAACATCCCGAGAAAAGTCAAAGTCAGCGATTAGGGAAGGCGTTTGTTGTGTTGGTCATAATCGAGAACCAAGCGAGGTGATCACGGGTAAGCTATTTATAAATTCTTGCGAAGTTTATACCTTACTTGATAAAGGTCTTTACCCATTCATTTATCTCTCTCTGTGTGCTCAGCGTTTAAACTTGACTCAGGAGAAATTAGACTTTGACTATCTGTGGAAACTCGTTAGGAGAAACTTTCATCACATCCTTTGTTTATAAATCTTGTTTGATTGAGTTGGCACCATTACCTTACTGTTGACCTTATCTCTTTAAAGATACTTGCTTTTGATGTGATTTTAGGGATTGATTGGTTAAGCTACTCATCGTACCAAAATTGATTGTTTTCGTAAGGTTGTTAGTTTTCATATTCTAACTTGACTTTGTTATGCAATTCAAGCAACTAAACCATTAAAATCAATCAACATCATATCTAATCATAAAAGCTATTCGTTTATTAAAAAGCGGATGTCAAGCTTTCTTAGCCCATGTTATGGATTTGAATAAAGACACGTCAAATTTGAATAATATTCTGTTGTTATTGACTTTCTGGCGTATTTCGAAGAACTTCGGTCTACCCCGAGCGTGAAGTTGAATTCTTTATTGATCTTGAACACAGTACAAGCCCATTTTAAAACCCCATATCGAATGGCTCTATTGAACTTGAGGAGTTAAAGGTCAATTCTACGAGGAATTGTTGGACATCGGTTTCATTAAATCTAGTACATCTCCTTGGGGTGCTCTGTTTTATTTGTAAAGAAGAAAAGGCGGGAGTATCGACTTTGTATTGACTATCGGGAATTGAACCATGTCACCATCAAGAATAGGTATCCTCTACCTCGTATTGATGACTTGTTTGACCCGATTCTGAGAGGCTGATTCTTTTCAAAAATCGATCTTAGATTACGGATATCATCGGTGAAGATTAGGCGAGGATATTCAAAGCGCCTTGAGAACTCGGTATGGGCATTATGAATTCTTAGTCGTGTCTTTCGGACTAACTAATGCTCCTATGACTTTCATGGATATGATGAGCAAAGTATTCAAGGAATATTTGGATCGATTTCGTTGTTGTCTTTATTGATGACATCCTCATATATTCAAAAGTCGTGAAGATCATGAGCACCATTTGAAATTTGGTACTCGAAGGGCCGTGAAAACCAACTATATGCCAAATTGAAGAAATCGAGTTACGGCTTGAGGAAGTAGCATTCCTTGGCGCGTGGTGTCGAAACATGGAGTATCTGTTGATCGTGAAGATTGAAGCAATACAAAGTTAGAACAGCGAAGTCGGTGGTGAAATCACGTAGCTTTTGGGCTTATTTGGTTATTATCGGAGATTCGTGGAAGGTTTTCTCGAATCGCTACTCCATTCTTCGGCTAACTTCGGAAGGATACAAAATTCGTTTGGGGCGAAGAATGCGAGAAAAAAGTTTCGAGAGCTTAAGAGGAGACTTATTTGGCACTGTTCTAACAATACCATCTGGTTCGGATGGATTTGTTATCTCTGATGATGCTTGAGGCAAAGGGTTAGGATGTGTTCTCATGCAGCGTGGGAAAGTCATAGCTTTATGCCTCGCATGACAACTTAAAAAGAGTATGAGAGGAATTATCCTACTCGTGATCTAGAGTTAGCGCCCGATCGTTTTCTTGTTAAAAATATGGAGGCACTATCTATATGGGAGAAAGTGGAGATATATTAGGACCATAAAAAGCCTTAAATATTTCTTCACTCAAAAGAACTCGACATCTGGCGGTGACGTTGGCTCGAGCTATTGAAGACTACGACCACACTATTGATACCATCACGGAAAAGCGAGCGTGTAGGGTGCGCGTTGAGTAGAAGATCATATGCGAGGAGCGAGTGCGATGATGTCAAGTATCTGCGTAGAGCCGACTTTAATAGAAAAGTTAAGGTTGCTCGAGCCGCAGGCCGAGGGTGATCGTATGAAGAAGAAAGTCTGAAGAAGGCTATTAGGGGCGAGAATTGATGAAGAAGGAATACTTGAGTCCACTCTAGACTTTGTGTTCTAACGACTACGATTTGAAGTACAAGATTATGATGGAGGCACACAATCGCCATTTGCGATCCATCTGGAAGTCTTAAAATCTTGACATCTTAAAATGTATCGTGATCTTGACATACATTTTGGTGGAACAATATGAGAGAGAGATTGCAAAGTTTATCTCGATGTGTTTAACTTGCCAGCGTGTAAAGGCGGAGCATCTTGTACCTAAGGGTCCGTTGCAACCACTTGAGATTAGGAATGGAAGTGGGAACACATTACTATGGATTTTCGTTACGGGTCTTCCTACGGTTTCTCAAGGCATCAATCTTTATTTGGGTTATTGTTGATAGATTAACCAAGTCTGCTCATTTTTCTTGCCGTCACGGAGACTTATTCCTTGAGCGTCTTCTTAGTATGTGCGTGAATGAGATTGTGAGGTTGCATGGCATACTGTATCCATAGTTTGGATCGTGACCCAAGATTCACTTCAAGATTTTGGGTTAGCTTGCAAAAAGCTATAGAGCGCAGTTTGCGATTTAGTTGGCGCATACCATCCCCAAGCAGACGGATGATCGAGAGAGGACTATTCAAACTCTTGAAGATCTATTAAGACTACTGTGTCCTAGACTTCAAGGGTAGTTGGGATAAGTATTTACCATTGGTGGAATTCTCCTACTGACAAGCGAGTTATCGAGGCAAGTATAGGTGTGGCTCCATTTGAAGCATTATATGGGCCGAAAATGTCGTTCTCGATATGTTGGGATGAGGTGGGTGAAGCAACATTGTTGGGACCGAGTTAATACGTATGACTCTAGAAAAGATCGAATGATTCGACAAGCGTATACAAAGCGGCACAAGATCGACAAAAGAGTTATGCGGATCTTCATCGAAAGGGCGTGGAATTTAATGTAGGGGATCGTGTATTGTTGCGAGTTGCTCCATGGAAGGAGTTACAAGATTTGGGAAGAGAGGAAAGCTCGATCCACGATTTATTGGTCCATTTCAAATTCTTAATAGGAGTAGGAAATGTAGCTATAGACTTGCGTTACCTCTCGAGTATGTCTCGTGTTCGTAATGTGTTTCACATATCGTACCGTAAATATGTGAAAGACCGAACCACGTTATTGAGTTAGAAGCCAGGACGAGATAATAGAAGACTTAGCGTATGAGGAGGTACTGTCAAGATCTTGGATAGGAAGGAGCATGTCTACTGCATGAAAGGTCATACCACAAGTTAAAGTTTTGTGGAGGAATCATCTTTATAGAAATGACACAGGAATTGGAAGCGGAAATGAAAGCGAGGTATCCTCACCTTTTGAAAACACCGAATACGTCGTCGATTTGAGAGGCGAAATTTCATAAGGAGGGAGGTTGTAAGACCCCAAGAAATTTTTAAATAAAAGGAATTTCCTTTATTTATTATTTTGAAATAGTAAGGGTTGATTTGATTAATGTGGATAGTTAAGGGTTAAATCATAAATATTTCAAAATAAGCAGTGGTTATAAAATATTCATTATTGTCGGGGAATATTCGTTTGGTGGTGGAATATTAAATCTTTGTCGGGGAATATTAAATGCTGACAGCCTTGACCCATGTGTGGGCCCATGTGAGCGATTGGATGAAGAAAAGCGACAAATATAAGTTGTTTTTAAATAACTTGGCGTAGTTATTCAGATTATCTTGTTGGAATGCCGATTGGTTAAAACACACTATCTGCGTTGTTGAGCAGTGCTTGCGTATTGCACCAATTATTGATTCTTACGTGAAGGCACTACTCGATAATGGTTACGATAATTCTTTATTCGATATTTTATTGAGTTAATAATTCTTTGCGTTGATATTTTATATTCTTTGTTGTTTGATAATTGTCATTACACGGTATTTTTTCATTATCGAAGCAATAATTCATATTATCTGAATATATATTATTAGATAACATTATTGGCGATGTCTAGAAAGTTACATCTAAGGAGAGGTTTGGTCACTAATTGCGGCGATGAAGAAGAAATTCTTATTGGAAGCCCCTGCTCTCAGAGAAGCTGCACGGTTGTCGATATTGTGATTACGTAATATTATTTGTGAATAATTAATTATTGATTTATATGATGAGGAAAATATTGATTTTATGTGGATATAGATGGGAAAATTTTTAAAATGACAATTGTTGAAAATTAATATTTTATCTTTTACGATAAAATAATTCATTTAAATATATTATTTTAATAATATAATAATGGTGATATTTTACAACGAATGTGGGATATATGAGTATCTGAGGAGGAAGAGTATTTTTGTTGCAATAAATGTTTAAAACATATTAAACATGTCGGTGGACCCCATTTATTGGTGAAATTTGATTATAGCTTTGTAAAATCGCCCGTTTGTGGATTTGGTCAATTTCTATTTGGAATTTGGAAAAACTTTCTTCTGCAAAGTTGTAGAAATTGAAATTCCTATAAAAACTCATGAGATTTGAATTTTTACGATGAAAGGGCTATTTATTATGAATTATTGAAGTTAAAGCTCAAAATAATTGATTTTTGGGAGTTTAAAATATTTTTTTAAGAAAAACGTTTTTTTTTATTTGTAATTGAGTGGCTCACATGTGTTATAAATGATCTGAAATCAGATTTCTAAGGTGGGCTTGAATATTTTTAAGAAATATTATTATTTTATTAAATTTTACGCTTTGGTGTTCTAGCATTTTTCTATAAATAGGGTCTTGGGTTAGAATTGAAAATCACACGAAGCTGAAGTTTTTCTCTCTATATTATCGGCGTATTCTTGTGAGTATTTTGAGTATACTTTGAGTATTGCTAGGCGGTGCTGAAGTTCCTTCATACTTATATATATCGGTATTAATTTAGAAATCTTGATCTTTCGAGGTAAGGGATATTATTTTTTTTCGTAATGATATTATTTCTTCAATATCATTATCTTTGAAATATTGATCTGAAGTTTTTATCAAATTTGGAACTTTTTTCATATCGGGGTTACTATTCATGAGTTCTTATTCATGAGTTCTTATTCACGAGTTCTTATTATGATTCTTATTCACGAGATTCTTATTCACGAGTCTTATTAATGAAGCGTGAAGATGTTTTTGTGGAATTTCTATCTTTTGGTGTCGAGATTCTATTCACGTATCGGCACTTTATTCACGTATCTGACACTTATTCGCATATCTGATCTTATTCATAGAAAAATAAAATTTCTTCTTTTAAGTCAAAACATCTAATACGGATCTAACTTTGATTGTATCCGTGTTTTGATCATTCTTGAATTTTACACCACTATGATTATTTTTGAGGTATTTTTGGGCGTGGATAAAACAAAATACGAATCCTTAATCCTTAATCCTTGTCATTTTGTTTCCTTTGGATTCGTTTCTTTAAAAAAAATATTTTCATCATCCTCGGTCTTAAATGATGATATTATGGAATATCTTGCTTTGTAGTGCAAAGATGAATGATTTCTTAAGAATATCTTTGGCACTGTAGTGCAAAGATGAATGATTTCTGAAGAATATCTTTGGCGTAGTGAAGATGAGCAGGTGTTTAAATGAACATGACCCGGTGATGAATATCTTTGGCTTTGTAGTGCAAAGATGAATATTTGATTCGGATGTATATTGATTGATGTTACGGGGATAAAAGATGAGCGATGAACTTTTAAATTTCATACATAGAAGATAGTAGTTTGCATTCTCTACTTAACTCTTCTAATGAATTATTATTTCATTGCGAATATTGATTTAAAATTTGTTGTCTATTGTATTCTATTATATTTTTCCTGTTGAAGACTAACGATAATTTGTTGTATATTATCTTAGTCATAATATTCTTTCTTGAGCTAGTTGAGCTCACCTTTTCCTTTTGTTCCATTTTTCTCGGGAGGCGAGAATATAGCGATGCAGTCGGGGTATGGAATGAAGGTTTTAGAAAGGATTGTTTAGTAGTCCTCACCATTTTGTAAAATAATGTATCGATAAATGTGATGAGGATTTATTTGAGTATAGATATTATACAGAAGATAATATTTGTATTCAAACTCACGATTTCTTGTTGTAATAATAAAGTTGTAGTTGTTTACGTACCAATAGGTGATGTATACCTATTTTTGGGCGTATAAATGTAATTGACTTATTTCGGAATGGGTGATGTATACCTATTTTGGAACATGCGTATTAAAAAACCCTTCATTGGTATCAAAGCAAGGTTTAACGATGTGATGTATGCTATGTATATAATATTTACACTTTATGCCATGATTGCATGTTTAAAAAGCTTGAAAACATCATTAATGGCAAACTTAGATACACTAAATATTATGGGCTAATATTTCAGTATATTGTAGCCTAAACACAGTGTATATGATCTGCATAATTTGGGTTTAATTGGATAATTAATTTAAAATTAATTTGAAACCCTAGTTTGCAAACAGCTTACTTTGAATAGCCATAACTTTTTCTGTGATTGTTCGATTCGGTTGTTTTTTATATTTATGTGTAGTACTCGTTGTAAGATTTCCAACGATATATTATGGGCCTAAATCGGAGTTATATAGAGTGAGATATGGCTTCTCAAAGTTTTAGTCGCGAAATGACATTTCTATAAATTTTGGTATCTGGAGGTTGAAGATGACAAACTTGGGCAGGATCGTGATCAGTAGTATTTGCAGTTGACATGATGGTCTGACCCGTTTTGACAGATTTTTATATTTAATTTTCAGAAAATAATTTATTAATTATTTTTAACATGAAAATTAATTTAAAAATAGTAATAGTGACTATTAAATTCTGAAAAATTAATAGAAATTAATTATTGGCATATAATTAATTATTATCTTTGGAATTTGGAAATATTGATTGTTTTTGATATTTTGGTTAATTTTCTACCTATTAATTAATGGCTTATTAATTATGAAAATTAGCAAATATATCACGAAAATTCGATAAAAATATCGGTGACTATATTATGATGCTTTAAATTCTTGTTATGAATTTTTTAGATGGAAAATAAGCTGTATTGTATAGTTTTGGCTAATTTCCAATTAATTGTGCAATAGTTTATTAATTATGATAATTAGCATGTTTATCGAAAATTCGAGAAAATTGCGGTTATCCTTTTTATGATGATAAGAATCTTGTTATAAAATTTTTGGAAGAAATTATGATTTGGATATCTTTGGTTAATTTCCATCTTTTTATGCATGATTAATTAATTGTGATAATTAGCAAAATTATCAAAATAAATTCGAGAAAATTACGAGTGATATTTTGTGATGTTAATATATTGTTGAAATTTTTTGGATGCATTTTAAAGTTTTTATAGCATACTTGGTATATTAATCGAGTAATAATGCCTATTATTTAATTCCATTTATTAATATTTTTGGGATATTAATTGTTGGTGCTTGGAATTAAATTATCATGCTATAATTACATGTATACCTTTGTTCCTAGTGGGAGTGATTTAGGTTGTAGTAATTTAATTAAATTATTCCCTAAATTATATCGTCTTGTCTTATTTGAAAAATTAAATTTAAATAATTAGACATTTATATGGATTGTGATTCCTAAACTTTGGTGAAGTCTCCTTCTATATTTATGTCCTATTATTTTTATGTTAATTTGGTTCATGCGGCAAAGATGATTTATATATTGTGGTGAACGTTGAATATCTCTAATGAATCCTCGTATTTAAATCAAAGTAGAAAATGGCTTCAAAACACATTATCGCAGACCTTAACCAAGGAAACAAACTGAGGCGGAGATAAGCTATGGCGTGTGGCAGGAAAGTCATGATGGTTTTGGAGGAGCAAGAGGTTGAAGAAACCTGCTTTGTCCAAAATGGCTAAACCGGAGGGTGAAAATGCAAAAGGATCCGATCAAGGTTGCCTTGAAAGTTGGCGCAAAAGGATCGTATCTCTCATATGCGTTCTTTGAAAGTTGCATGAACAATGACTTTACTGTTTGAGTATGAACAATACTCTCTGCACACGATATGTGGGAGGCTCTCAAAACTAAGTTTGGTGGCACCTCGTTGACAAGGATGAGGGAATTAGCCATAAGGTTCGATGGTTACAAAAAAAAATAACCACCTGAAAAAACACCTTGAATCATGGCTAATATGATCCGGGAGTTTGAAATCGGAGGTACTCAATTGTCAGAGACGACGAACGAACAATGATTTCAGCGTTGGTTCGCTCCCTTCCGATAATTGGGAACATATGCGGTCAACATGACTCATTCATGAGAATATCAAGACCTTTGATGATATTAATGTCGTCACTTGGAGCTCGATCTTTGGCGCCTTGATGTTGTCGAGACCTCTAGGGCATATGTGGGTGAATCAAACTCTCGTAGAGAGGTTCACGCTAAGAAGGGGAAGAAACTGCTCATCTGCTGCGCTAAAGGGCTGCAGTGGGTGAGAAGTCTTTGTAAGAGAGAGAAAAACGAGGTTACGGTAAAAAGGACAAAACCAAGATGACATGCTACTGTTGTGGCAAGGCGGGACACTTCGCTTCGTGAGTGCCTTTGGTAGAAGAAGGTAATTCTAGTCTAATCTATCTATGTGCTTAGTATCAAGTATTATTTTTTGTTGCTCATTCTCTCCGTATGTGGATTGTAGACTCGGAACAACGGACCACATAGCTAGAGATCGAGTGGATCGTGGAATGCCATAGAGTTAAATTTTGTGAAAAAGTATTCATGGGGAGCGATTCCGGTGTGGATGTCTTTAGGCATTGGCACTTACAAATTGGAAATGCGAGGATGCTCAGCATTGATCCTTTATGATGTACTTTATGCGCCGGATGTCCGGCAGAATTTATTTTCTATTTTTATCGATTGCCGTTTAGGCTATTCAGTTAGTTTTGAGAATAATTCTGTAATAATTTCGCATGGGACGAATGTTTTTGGACATGGTTTTATGATGAATGGTTTTATGATTTTGGATACTATTGATTCTAGCAATAATAGTAGCGATTATTATTCCTTACTTGTTAAAAATGATCATGATGGTTCGATTGATGGCATGCTAGATTAGGCCGTATTGGACAAGATAGAATGGCCGGAGTTAGCTCGGCGGTCTTTTAGGCCCACTCGCTAAGGTCGATCTACCCACGTGTGAACATTGTTTGGCGGGAAATCAACTAGAAAACCATTCGGTAAAAGCGGCTAGAGGCGAAACACCATTGCAACTTATTCACTCGGATATTGTGGCCTATGAATGTGAAAGAAAGGCATGGGCGTTCTATTTTCTCTGATGATAGATGACTATACGCGCTTGGTACACTTTCTTGATCTCTCATAAATGCGAGGCATTAGATTGCTTTAGGCGTTATTTGATTGAGGTCGAGAATCGGTTAGATAAAAGTGTTAAGGCACTTTGGGCGGACCGAAGGCCATGAGTATCTTTCCGATCGAGTTTAAAGAACTTTGTGAGGAAAAAGGATAATCGGCAATTGATGATCCCTAGAACTCATGCAACAAAAGCGGTGTGGCGGAGAGGAGGAACCGAACATTATTAGACATGGTTAGGTACATGATGGTGTAAACAAATTTGCCTATCTCTATTGGGGTGATCATTGTTGATTGTGACATATATACTTAATCGTGTGCCTTAAAATCGATTCAGATCCACCCATATATGAAATGTGGATGGCCAGAAAAAGCCGAATTAGGCGGAATCTGACCTTGGGGATCGGCGACTACGTGCATGACACTTCTCATCGACATGGGAAGTTAGGCGAGGGTAAGTAAAGTGTATTTTTGTAAGATATTACGAACACTCCAAAGGCTATGTGTTTGTGGGAGAAGCGACTGATGGGGTACATATCGAGATAGAGTCACGAGAGATCGGATTTTCTTGAGATGGATTTCCCTAATAGAGGTGATGTGGGCAATGAGATGAACCTTTATGAGATGGAGGAAGATTTAGGCGCCCCAACTGATACAGTAAAAGTCGAAGAGGTTATTCCTCAGGCTTCTGTAGAAAGTGGGAGTGACATGCCTTCAAGCAGTTCTAATCCATCAAATGAAGAGTCTTATGTTCCTCAAATGCGTAGAAGTCAAAGGGGTAACATTCCACGTCGTCTTTTTGAGATTGAGGGGAATGCCTTTGTAGGCGATCTGTGAGCGATGAGGAACCTCGATCTTATCGAGATGCTTTATCATCTGCTTTATGAGAGATAAGTGGATGATTGCTGATGGAAGAAGAGATGGAGTCCATGAGGACTAATCAAGTGCGGGACTTGGTTGACCTTCCTTTGAGGCGAAAGGCTATTGGGAACAAATGGGTTCTTAAAGTCAAGCCTTGGCGGATGGTTCCATTGAAAGGTCTGAAAGCTCGTCTTGTAGCGAGGCTACACCCATGAAGAGGAATTGATTACGAGGAAACCTTCTCACGGTTGTGAGGTTTGCCTCGATTCGCCTCATCTTAGCGATTATTGCGCATTTAGATTTGGAGTTATATCAAATGGACGTTAAAACAACCTTTCTCGATGGAGATTTAGGCGAGGAGATATCATGGATCACCCGGAGGGTTTCGTCGTGGAAGGACAAGAAGCGCAAAGTATCAAGCTCAAGCGTTTTATCTATGGTTTGAAATAGGCGTCCGAGACAATGGTATTCGAGATTCCATCGGTAAATGTCATTAGTGATGGGTTTCGATGATCGAGGAAGACCATGTTGTGTATATATCAAATGGTCGAAGATAAATTTTCTTATCTTATCTATGTATGTCGATGACATCTTTGGTTGGAAGCGATAAGGAGATGATTGTCGCCACAAAGGGTGGTTGTCCTCTAACTTTGAGATGAAGGACATGGGGGAAGCAACTTATGTTCTCGGAGTTAAGATCTTTAGAGATCGCTCGAGGAAGCTTCTTGGTTTGTCTCGAGAGACCTACCTTAAGAAGGTTCTTGAGCAATTCGAGATAAACAATTTGCAAACCCATAGAACACTCCTATCGCTAAAAGCGACACCATTGGACCCGAACAATGCCCTACTTCTCCCAGGAAATTAAGAAGATGTCCCATTATCCAGGTATGCAATCTTTATAGGAAAGCTAATGTATGCGATTGTGTGTACTCGGCGACGATATAGCATATGCGATCGGTTATCTCGGTCGGTATCAATCAAACCACAGGATTGCTCATTGGAAGGCAATCGAGAGGATCTTGCGATATTTGAAAGGTACTTTGGACTACATGTTATCTTTATGGAGGGCCGGGACTGCGATTAATTAGTTACTCCGATGCAGTTGGGGAGGTAACGGGGGATGCATAAGTCGACCTCGGGATATGCATTCTTATTACATGGTGGTGCCATCACTTGGTGTAGCAAAAGCAGACTTGCGTTGCTCTTTCTACGATGGAGTCGGAGTTTGTGGCTTATCGTCGGTATGTTAGAAGCCGTGTGGTGAGGAGATTCTTCGAGGATCTTGGTGTCGTCTCTCGTGCTTGAGATCCTGTGGTTTTTCTTGTGATATGATAAGGCGCCTAGATTACACTAAGGACCCCAAGTATCGCGGCGGGGGATGAACACATCGACTTGAGGATGAACTTCATCGGAGATATCATAACAAATAATGAGGTGATATTGGAGTACATGCCCTTTGGTCTTATGGTGGTAGATCCTTTGTGAAGCGATTCCTAAAGATGCTTTTTGTAGGCATGTTAGTTCATTAGGGTTTCGTAGGATTTGATGTACTTTCTATTATTTCTTTGTATATCACTCATTATTTGGCTTGTATTAGAGATATTCATTGTTATTTTGAGATATTTATCATTTATGCGAGATTCATTTATTTTCACTTGTGTTTGGTTATTTTAGCGCATATGATAAATTTTAGATGTTCTACGATTTATTATGCATATTAGATATGCACACACATTAAATATATGTCAGCGGGTTGATTGGCTCACTCACACGAGCAATCACCATTGGCGCTTTGAAAAGCGAGCAAGGTTGAGACAGTTCATTTATTGGCACTTTGAGTGGCGGTTTATTGATGCTTTTGATAGCAATCAATTGGCGCTTAGTAGTGAGCAAAATGAACATGATGTCGTCTTGGCATGAGCTAAGATGAGGTTAACTTGGATTAACCAAATATAGTATGCCCCACCATCTATATTAACTTTGTCTTGATAATGGGATGAAATTTTAGGTTTGGCGCTTAGAAAGCGAGCAATCTGAAAAATTTGAGTTAAGGCGCTTTATAAGCGGATTGAACTAAGATCCAAATCTGACACGACCATAGGATATATGCTCGTATAGATGAGATTATGCGTCGTAACATGATAACTTAGGATGTGAAGTTTCAAATATGGCGCTTAGATAAGCGAGTAATTTGAAATCTTAAAGGTCGCTTTAACAAGGCTATAGAATAACATGTTGTGAAAGCGAGTTACGTGTGCTTAGTGACCATGTAAAGAGGTGAGAGAATGAATCCTGCTTTCTCAGTAGTGTGAGTCTTGTAGGATAAATTTTTGTTCTACATCAAGTGCTCTTTTGATCTTTGACTATCTTTGCAAAGACATGGATTAATGTTGCTACTTTGGTTTCGATTTCTAAGGTCGGGATTGATGAGACTATAAGGAATGGGATTACGGGAAAGCAGTTGATTCATTTACGAGTAGTATTAGAGGCGAAAGGGAAGACAATTTGATTTCACCTCGTTCTGCACTTATTGTCGATAACTATAGCGTTTTTGATAGTGATATAGTAATAAGTGAGATACGAAATGGACTTGGGCCCAAAGGTGGTTAAGTAAGGCTATACGAGGGGTTAGAGATACTTAACCTAGTGAAAATTCAAATATGCAGGGGGCTACTACGAGTTTATGGGTTGTAGCCTCTACGTGAACTAATTAAGTTCGACGTGAGAGCTCCGTATTATATTTCTTTGAAAGGGTAGATGTCTCTATGTTGGCCCTAACGGGTTTGATATAGAGCTCCCGCATTCTGCAGTGAACTTCGGTGGTGCATGCGGTTCGGCGATTAGAGGTTTTACATGTTTTGGTTTGAAATTTGTTTTTTGGCGGATATGAGGATTACATCGTTCCCGCCATGGGTGAGTGGGAGATGTTGGATCTTGGGTATCCAAATGGGTCACCCATGGGAGGTCCGACCCAATTACATTAATTCGAGTTCCCAATTGACAAGGTCGATTGAGTTTCGATAATGTGAGCGTGGATAGACTAAGCGTGGAGGAAGAAGTTGGGGAGTGGTTTAACCACTCACGTATTAAATACCCATCATCCTTCGATCGATCAATATGCAACAACACTTCAATTGCCAAAAAACACCGCTCCCAATATCCGGTCCAAAACTCTAATTGTTACGTCTAGTGAATTAGTGCTCAGATTCTCGATCGTAGTTTCGGAGCATTTGTTGGGTTAAAAAAACGGTAGGAGGTTTTTTTTTCGCATCAAAGGCTTAATCACGCGCTTCAAGAAGTATGCCTTTGATTCTCCTAATTATATGTAAATATAAATAGCATGCGTATTAAAAACCCTTATATACACATTTTGAATTTTTATAATGAATAAATTTTCACGGCTCTTTATCCCGGGTTCGTCAAAAAAATATAAAAAAATAGGGCACATCAGTTCATTCACTTGTCAAACTCATGTCTCTTGCTAAACTCGACTTCACATAGCAATTTATCTTTGCAAAGAGAAAATATGGTACGGGGATATTGTTAGACTTCATAATACATCATTTTTCAAATCCATTGTTTCATATCAAACAAGCTCAATACCCATGTGAAGCATGTGTTTATTATAAAATTATTATATTTTTAATATTTTTATTATAATTTTACAGAGATTATGTTGAATAATTATTTTCTACTTGGTTGAATCATATAGTTGAAAATTGTATATATTAGATTTATACTTGCCTCTTATTTATATGACAATTTTACATATGTTTTATTGGATATAGCAATTAATAATTATTTTAAAACTTAATAATAGAATCCCGTAGTTGATTATTGCATTAAATTTAAACTTAGATATTAATAATAGAAATAGATCAATATTAGGTGAATGACAAAATTAGCTATTTCTAAAACTCTATAATATACTAAAAATAATTTTTTTTAAAAATATTTAATTATAATTTTTATACAAAACGTTTTGTTAATGTAGGGTTAATTTTAAGGAATTGTTAAATCCACAATACTTTTTGTTATTTCCACAACAAAAGTGTCGCTATAGATGTATAACGATGGTGAAAACCGTCGCTATAAGATCTATAGCGACACTTTTATTATGAAAATAACATTTTCTGTTGTGAATTTAACAATTTTCTTAATTTTATTGTCCATATTTTGAAACTCCAATTTAGAAATGAAGCAATAATACATGGAGATGGAGTAAAGTCTATTGCATCTTGCATAGATCCTTTTGCCATGCCTTAGTAGGGCGGGGTATAGGGAGGGTTGCTATGCTTATTTATTACGTACCTCCAAGTTCCCTACAACTTCATCCATGCAACGCAAGGTAGGAGGGACGTTGGATAGAAAAGTGTAGGAGAGCACTATATCCAAATGTTTTTGATATTTCCACATTATTTCTTCTCACACGAAAGTGGAACACACTTTATGCTCATGTGAGAGAGGACTACGTGAAAATATCAAAAATACATCTAAAAATATCAATTCCCAAAAGGTATCATCAACCATATCAATAACAAAACATAAATTAGCAGTTTGAAAATATTGCTGTGTGCAGAGGCTCCAAGCTATAAGCATATACACTGGTCAAACCAGCATTATGATGGACTATACAGACGGAAAAGTTCTGAGTCACAATCACAGTATTGACGTATGTACTGCCATTTAGATAGCTTAAGTCCCCCATTCAGCTCCATCAAGTTGTAAAATCTTGCTTTGTGGTGCCTATTCCAAACAACCAAATGGTATAGAGGCTCAGAACATGCATGGGTTTACCACATGCGTTAGTATAAGCATTCTGAGTAAAATATATTCACATTTTTTAGTCGGTCTGATAAATGCTGAACTACGGTGATTTTATACAAATCATAATAAAATAAGGTTAACCTTACACAGAATAATATGATGATAAAGCAGGCTTACCTGGCTGACTATATTTCCATGCTTAGCTTTTGTACTTCATGGTTTCTTTCTCAAACCCAATTGTTGGGAATTGTTTTGCATACTCCTCCACCTCATGACGGAGTTTTGCAATCTCAGATTGGATGGGAGCACTGGACTGCATTGCAGCCAAAAAGTCTTTCAACTTTGGTCCTGGATCAAGAAAACAGTGTCATGCTACATAATTTATAACATTATATCATTATAGTGTGCATAAAACCTGATGAATATATTAACTAAAGTGTGGTTAATCTGAATCAAGCTTGAATGGGTAGCTTCTTATCTTGCCATATTACACAATAGGGGTGTATTGAGTTTTATTAAAAATATGACACCAAAAGATATGTATAATAGGAGTGGTAGGAGACATGCACATTGCATATATTAAAATACATGGGAATAGAGATGTAAAAATGTTAGGAACCTTTAGTTTCAGACTTTATCTTCAGAGCCAAATTTACAGCACTGTCAAAGAAGTCAGCAACTTTAGCAAAATCCTCTTCGACAAATCCCCTAGAAGTGAGAGCAGGGGTTCCTAAAGCACAAGAGTTTGTTCAAATAGTTAAGGAAGGATTTCACAAGTGGAGCCTGATTAAAGAAAGAGTCTCTACCCATTCGGATGCCACCAGGAACCATGGCAGACACATCTCCAGGAACAGTGTTTTTGTTGGCTGCAATGTGAACAGATTCCAACACCTTTTCAACCCTGGAACCATCAATACCCTGTACAAAGAAATATCTAAATAAGATTTGGTGCATAGCTCTTTCCGTGATAACTGAAATAAATACACATTAAATACAAGGAACTATATCACTTTGTTAAATGCATCTTTTCTTTTATGAGTTTTAATCAATTTTGGGTTTAATTTAAATCCATTAATTGATTGAATTTAAATAAAATTACAAGTGCATTTGATAGTATATAAGAAGGACATTTAGAGAGAACAATATGTGATTCAAGTAGGAATTATATATTGTATTTTAATTGTATCCAAAGTGGGGCATATGAAAAGGTGCATTGTTGTTTGTAAAAAACTATTTCTTTCAAGTCCCACATTGGTAAGGAGTTAAACTATTTAATGTTTTATAAGCATAAGGAGAATAGTTTAATTTATTTGTGGTACTAAAGAGAAGGCTTGGATCTGGTCACAATGACGTGGTGCAAAACACCACCCGCACCCGGCCCCGGGTCCCTTGGTTGGGTGCGGGGCTCTTATACTCATATATATAATCATCATCCTTTACGAAGAGAACTTATACTCGGATATATAATCATCATCCTTCACAAAGAAGTATATGAGTTGCTATCACTGTGAATATATAGGCTTGGCATAATCCCGGAGGTATATTGCCAGTAGCCTTTAGCAAACCATTTTGGTAAGGGGCAATAAAAGGACAGGGACTACCTGTGTCAATTCCTTGTTCCAATTGCTCTGTTCATTTTAATTTTTCACACTTTTATCTGACATGAACACTGGACAATGTTTCAAACATTTAAAGGGGACCAGCAGCAAAACAATTTTGTCAGATCCAGGAGAACTGACCACAAAGGACTACTAATCAGTGTTGTTCAATTTCAGTAAAATGATTATGAAGCACAAATATTTCTAAAACAAATATTTCTAAATAGACAGAAACATAAATACAGTAAAGGAAATTCTCTCCTTTACCTTGCTTTTCAGATTCACTAGAACCAAGTGATTCTCAGTTCCACCAGAAACAAGTTCATAGCCCTTCTTAACCAAAGTCTGCAATATAGGATGATTTTACCACTTTATTATATTGGAAGATGTTGCCAAAAATGTAAACTGAATCAGTAGAATCATGAAGATTAGAAGATTAAGTTTGCAAGAAGAAAGAATTTATGTATTAGATCTTGCTACAACTACAGGTTCGAAGACAACAAAACATCAATTAGATTATGCTCTGACTACAAGTGCAGAGATGTCACTGAGTCATACCTCTGCAAACTTTGAGCAATTACTGAGGACTTGCTCTTGGTAGGCTTTGTATTCAGCAGTTGTCGCCTGCATTCATACAAGAGTGAGAGAACACAAAACACTGAATTCACCGATCATTGCCACAGTCCCACATATATGAACTAAATTTTACCAAAGTAAAGGGGGACGCTTCCCTTGGTGATTGCAATTTTCACATAAAAAGAGTTTCATAACCTAGAAGATATGAACCTACATATGCCAGCAGAATTTTTTTAGTGGCCAGTAAAAAAGAATTTCTTCTTCCTTGGAATTCCCTTACAACAAAACTCACTTCTACTGCCCAAGTATTAATGCACAAAACCAGTTACAGTATCTGATGTAACCATCCTGTTTACTAAAACCAAAATTGTTTCATTATTCTTAAAGACTTGAAGGAAGAGTTTCCTGGCTAGAAGATGCTATACTGCTACAAGAAATTCAGACTATTGAACCAAAGGCATCACTCCATTTTCCACAGAAAAATGCATCAAAAGGTCAAATACTCAATCCCCCTTTGAATAAATTTCTAAAAACTTCAACTTGTCAGCATCAAACCTGTTTCAATGCAACGGCTAAGCCAGTGATTGTGTGGTTGTGGGGGCCACCTTGAAGTCCAGGAAAGACAGCCATATTGATTTTGTCTTCATAATCATACAACACCTTTAAGAATAAACAAAAATTTAGTGTTTATATTTCTTCGAACAACTATTTTAAATTTTAGCTAGTCTAGCCACAGAATATACAACAAGGCCTCATAATAGCACAACTAAACAATCAAAAGAGCTGGAAGAGGAAAGGTGGATGGCTATTAGAGATTTCGTATTAAAAAAAAAAACTAACCTCCTTGCCTTGTTTGTTAACCTCTTTCACCCCTTTCCTGAAGAAGATCATTGCACCACGCGGCCCACGAAGTGATTTGTGTGTTGTGGTGGTTACAACATCTGCGTAATCAAAAGGAGATGGGATGACCCCAGCTGCAACCAACCCACTGATGTGTGCCATATCTGCCAAGAGAATTGCTTTCTGCTTGTCGCAAACCTGTCAAATACATAAATTTAGTGAACTTGAAGCTTCTCGTCTCTCGGATCAGATTGTGTGCTCCCATATTATATCAAAATACAGAAATAAAGTGGCTTATATCGAAAAGAATGCACCTTGCGAATACGAGCATAATCATAAAGTCTTGCATAAGCACTAGCACCAGCAACTATTAATTTTGGTCTGAAGAGTGTTGCACTTTTCTCCAACTGCAAATTTAAAGATTTTAAGTCACAGCCCTTCTATAGCTTAATAGTATACAAGTATAGTAACAAGATTAAAAAAAGAATAATAAGCTAGGTCCCATGCATTCGCACTCCTATGACGAACTGAATTGGGCTTCCTAACTGCACAGATAATTGCCTAGGTAACAAGAAGAAAAGAACTTAAGGCCTCGAAACCCAGCTATCTGATGGTGAAACCAATATTTCCACAACTTTAGTAAATTTGTGTAGGTCATTGATGAATTGGAAGGAATCCAAGAATATGAAGGAAAATTATACTTTATGTGATTCTTTTTAATTCCAGATTATAACACAGAAAAAAGCTTTCTATCGGAGCATATAATCAAAAAAGGTTGTACATTTCTCCTATAGTCTCATGTAGCAGTCAGCCAGTCACCATACATCTACCTCTTCGAAAAATCTAGTTGTTCAATTAAGCTTGGTTATCGCATCTCCTAAATTCAATTATCTTAGAAACTAGGATATATGAAACAGTAGAATTGGCTTTGTGTGATGATGGTAAATGATGACTCAAAAGTCAATCGGCAAAACAAAAAGAACCATCGCATAATACAAGTGCTCTAACAAAAGGAATAAACATACAATAAAGAAGATGGAAAGCTACCTGGTCGTAATCAATATAGCCAGTGCTCTCATTCAATCTGTAGGGCATAGTCTCAAAAAATATAGAAACTGCTGATATCTTTTTTGTGTCCGTCTGTTAAAAATTGAAGAAATTATGAGTCAAATTATACCACTATACCTTATTAGAGTAAGATGAAATTCTAAACGAGGAGAGCTTTGCAAGATC
This sequence comes from Panax quinquefolius, assembly GCA_020205615.1. Taxonomy (NCBI): domain Eukaryota; kingdom Viridiplantae; phylum Streptophyta; class Magnoliopsida; order Apiales; family Araliaceae; genus Panax; species Panax quinquefolius. The sequence continues at coordinate 141,903,106 of CM035161.1, read as the reverse complement.
ATCAATTCACTACACCTTAAACAGTAGTAATCGATTTCATGGTTACTAAACCAATTGTCATGGTTTCAGAAATGTACCTAAAAGGCCTGCAACAATTCTGACTTGTATGGCTTTTATTTTTTATATTATTTCAGTAAAACAACACGATGCAGATATTAATATGTATTTCAAAACTTGGAGTTCAGCAAAATATTTCTCTTCCCAATCTTCCAAGAGAAATGCCTTTTTACTATCAAGTGATTTGGAGACTTATTGTTTTTAAACTTATACTACTTTTTCGCCGCATAAAGCACACCTGTCCTAATACGAATTTTAAACCGTCAAAATGCTAAAAACAGGAGTAAATAAGATAAATACATTTTACAGACAAACTTTTGATACTTTTCAAGCATGAAACTAGTGGAGCTGACACTGAAAGATACCAATGGATGAATAAAGTATTGGACATACTTTTATCTTAATTTATAACATACTCATTATAATTCAGAAGAAGAATAGCATGAGATATTTAGCAGATAAAACCTAATAGAAGCTGGGAGCACCTGATAACCGTGTGAAAGATGGCCACCATGAGGAAGATCAAGTGCCATTATTCTGTCATGAGGTTTTAATAATGCTGTATATACTTGAAAATTTGATGGAGACCCCGAAAGAGGCTGCACGTTCACTGCATTATAAATGTGATAACAACTACGGGGTCAAAACATCTCTGACAGTCAAAACCAGAACTTCCATGTACATTTTTGAGCATAAAACTTAATACTCCCCCGTTACAAAATATAAGAGCAAAACAAATACAAAATGTAAAAGAAAATGCCCCAATATTTTGAAAAGGATGGAGTATTTATTTCTTTCCGTAGTAAGTCAGATGCAATACCTCCCCATTTTGCAGGATCCAACCGAAATGCTTCCAAAGCACGCTTCTGACACAAGGATTCTGCCATGTCAATGTACCTTGAAAGCATAAATTATCTTGATTTCAGAACAAAAAACAACCAGAATAGGCAGTATGGATAAACCATATGTATATGCTAATGCTAACCCAATAATAAAGGCCAATAATTATTTATGTATGTTGAAATGTCTGTAAATTAGAGGAGCAAGAGAAGTAGAATCTGCATACTCATTTCCTCCATAGTATCTAGCACCAGGATAGCCTTCACTGTATTTGTTAGTCATAACAGATCCAACTGCTTGCATCACAGAAACTGAAGTGAAATTCTCTGACGGTATGAGTTCCAGCCCCTTTAACACAAAATTTAAGTTTCAGTAGGACTAAGACATTCATGGTCAAACTAAGAGTACAAGGTTTTAATGCATTCTGATAATTTTAGACAGAATTGTATTGGTGGGTAAACTAATATTAGAGCCATAAGCCCGTAAATTTTCTCTGATAGGCACCTGAGACTTGAGAATGATGGAAAAAAAATGTGTGCCTCACCACCAATCTAGTGTCTCTTCTATCTATAATAAGAGTTACTACACAACTTTTTGTATTCAATAACCAAAAAGAACTTGATAAAATAACTTAAATTTCTGAGTTTATCTGAGGGTAATTAATCTCAGAGAAACAGTACCTTCCATTGTCTTGCTTTTTCAAGTTCAATAATGTCAGCAATCTCAGGATCAACGACCTCGATTGGAGCATTCAACTGCTTTGGCCACTGTAATTAATTTACAATTCCACGTTAAGAATTGGTGAAAAACAGAATGAACTCAAGCTTGAATTCGAAAAGGATTAAATAGTAAATAAAGAGAGAGGATGATAAGCTATTATTACCGTGACACCAGATTTTTCTTTCTCATACACAGCTTCGCTCGGCAAAGATGACTACCATATACAAACAACATCATTCATTCATTCAGTAGAATGAAAATAGGGAGAGATTGAAGAATTGCTCTAGTGAAAATAGTTTTGAGAAAAAATTAAAATTACCATGTAATAAAGAGAACCGCCATTGAAGAGACTTCGAACTGGTTTGTCTACTACCGAAGAGGAAAGCCTACGAAGCGCCATTGCCATGGCTGCCATGTCTCATCAAGGTGTTTCTCTCTAAACTCGCTTTGTTTGGTTTGGAATATGTTATTGTGTTTGGATTATGGGTGAGATTTTGGTGGTTGAAGAAAATTGAGAAATATTTCTGGTGCATGTGGATTTGAAACTTTGATATTTTTATGCCCATTATATACATACTTGCTCCATTGGATTATCTAATTCGGAGTTTCACCCAGGACCAACGGCTACCATTGCATTGCGTGGGGTGTGGCAAGTGGGGTCTGTGATGGAACTATCAAATTTAGTTTTGTGAAAATATTAATTCTTAAATTTTATGCTATATTTATTTTTTTGGGAGGAAGAATATAGAATAATAATATATTCTAACTAATCCTTTCTATTCTTTTAATTCAAATGTAACATTAAGGTTTCTGGTATTCTTTTGTGTTTTTTTTTGTAAAGAAATACTACTACAAAGTATTGGGTTATCTTCTTATTCATTATCTCATGGCTGCATAAGAGAGAGAGAAGGAGAGATGCACTACACCAAAGAAGCCCTATGCCCCTATCCAAAACTACACCATTCAAAGCCACACAGCTCCTCTTTCTGATGGGATTATGAGATAAATGTTGCCACCTATTCCTTAGGTTTGTTTTCTCTACCAACATATTTGTCAGTTGTCACTGTCTTTGGGTAAATTGACAATCGTATACGGCCACATAAACTAGCCCATTCCACTCACGATGGGCTGAGACTAACCAACCCCTTCAAAACCGGAAATAAATGTGCTTAAACCAAAATCTTTCATTCTATTTAAAGCTTAAACCAAAAAAACAGTAAAAAGTAGTCTATACTAACTTTAATTCGTATACTATTTGGGCCATAATTTGATGGAAGAGAAAGGGAGGACAAATGGAAGGAATCCAATGAGAATCAATCAGAGCACCAGAAAAGGGTCACCGAATGGTTTTTGTGCAGTGCTGTGTGAGCTTTCCTGTTTTCATTTCTATTAAGCCGATAGGCGATAAGTGAAGTGAGGACAAGATTCAAGTCCCCACATGTTTTATTTGCATTCATTTCGAAAAAATAAATTAATTAATGTACGGTTGTTAGGTGAAATTAATTTTTTGGCTAAAAATTTAAGGGTGTTTTTCTCTACATTCCACTCATTCTAAAACATAAAATCAATATTGACTTTTAAAAAATTAATTTAATAAAATTCAAATTTAAAATTAACGTGAATTATTTAAAATTTTCAAAATAATAAATATTGTATTTTTTAAATACATTAATTTCAGATAGTTTATAGTATTTATAATTTAATTAAATAAGATTAAATATATTTGAATCGGTTTTGAAAAGTCAATATTACTCGAAACTGATAAAAAATATTGGAATTATCAAGATCTGTGTTTTCTTAAAAAAATCGGTCTTTTTGTTCACACTACTCGGAACAATGACATTATCCTTATGGTACAAAAGTAAATATTGAAGTTTTGATTATTTTCAAAAAATAATAAAATTTTGAAATAGCTTGTTTGGCTTTTGTTATTCTTGCTCATTCCCCATCCATTCACTTCCCTTCAATAATCCTCCTAAAATTAAAAGTTTAAACACAAGTAGATAGACTTACATTACAGTGCAACTCAAATAGTGGCTGAAGATTGCCATTCTCCAATCCGAAACCCTGCTTGCGGTAAGTCAGTACTTAATTGAAGGTTTAATTATCCAATGCCTATTTTACCTATTTTATTTTTGTAGATTTTTTGTTTGTACCTAAAGATTATATTGAGAGAGATTCGTATATATTTTTCATATGAAAAATTATATGTATGTCCATAAATATTTGACAAAATTGAATTGTGATTAAAGTAGAAGTGTGCGATAAAATAGAATAAATTAAATTGAGACTCTTTTTAATTCTTACTTATTTCATGTATGTACATACCTCGCAATAATAATTCGACTAAAAACTTTAATTTATATATATATATATATATATAACGTACATTACTCTTTTCACATTATATAAAACATATATTCCACTTATTGACAGGGATTCATGCTGCTAAGAGAATCATATATTTTGATTTTGCACCAACTAGACACCTTAAATTACCTTTTTAAAACAACAACAATACAAAGAGAAAATTGTAATTTATCATTAAACTGCTTAGTAGGTGGTTTATAGATTCAATCCTTGAACAATTAAATAAACAAGTTTGTACCCAGTGCGAGGCACAAGCTTGCTTTCTTATATGTTTCTTCTGTGTGGTGTGCATGAGATGTTTTTTTTTTTTTTGGAGATTATGATTCATTTCAATTTAGGTTTGTATTTTTGGTAGTAATCTACTAATTTTATAATTAATCAAATTAATTCAATTATAAATCTTATTTTAAATTAATTATATATATATATATATATATATATATATATATATATGTGTGTGTGTGTGTGTGTATATATATAAGTTTTGATTGATGTAGTAGTTGCATACACTCACTAATAAAGTAGATTTTCGATTAGACCAATCTAGCTTTGATGAGAAAATTTTGAACTCATAAAAAAATATTAATGACCAATTAAATTAATTTAATTCAAGATTCTCTCTTGAATTGTTATATATAGTCTTTGATTGATCGGTTGGCTGGCATGTTCCGGTAGATATTTAATTTGATCGCTTAAACTTCATAAATGTGAGCCAAGATATATATTGCCTACTGCTATAGAGTACCTAATTATACATGTGACACTCTAAAATGGAGACCAACTTAATTTAAATAAAAATTTTAGCTCATGCTTACTTAAATAAAAGACTTAATTTCTTTTGTTTAATGTATTTTACAAAGTTTATTTATCTCCTTCATACTTATCGCAACACAAATTATGTATAATAAATTTACATAATATACTTCAAGTATTCTGTTAAAATACTCATAAATCTTTTTCCATACAAATGGAAGCTATTTATTAAATAAACAAATATTTTATTTAATAAATTAATTAAAATAAATAATTTTCAAAAACTATTTTAATATGCACAAAATTTACATTTATTGTATTATAATTTACTTTCAACAATTATTTACGTAGTAAATATATTTTAATATATTTATCACGTCACCTTCACACATACTTTATACCACAATTATCACATAAGCAAAGTATACTATAAATTAAATTAAATAATAATTTAATTTCTTTTTCCACAATAAATTATTTATAACAATTTACTAAATATAATAAATATTATTATATTTACCCTATCACATACATCCACCTATTATACCGCACATAATCACACATACAATGCAATATAATAAACTATTAAAATATAAAATTTATTTTACTAAATCTTTACTTTAATATTATCTAAAAATTCAAAACGTCACAATACATGGAGTATATAGTAACTGTTTGATGTAGGACAGCTGACTTTGAAATTTGAGGAAGAGTTAGATAAGAAACGGGGCAGGAGAACTGGTCCGAGAAAACGACTATAATTTTTGAAGGATTGAAGTTGTTTCCCGAACAACTGGATTCGATCAGTTTCGCGCGAGAGAGGTCTTCGGGTTCGAAAATGGCGTCATGACTTCGGGAGATTGAAACTTCTTCAGAAGTGGCGTCATAACTTCGGGAAGATTGAATTGTTCTTAATTATTATTAATTTTTTTTTTATATAGTAATAGTATTTTATTAGATGGAAAATCTTTTAAAATAATATTGTTATTTGTTAGAATTTGTTTTCGTATCTCTAGTAAAATTTGTTTTTGTATCTCTAAGAATTTTGTTATGCCTTGGATAGGTCGGGTAACTTGGGCAGAAAGATATAATTTGGGAAGAAAATTTTGTTAGGTTATATATAATCCGACTTGTGGGTTGAAGGGGGTGAATAACATTATTATTTTCTTTTACGATTGATATCGTTTGAATTTTGATGAATTTCAATTTATGTTTTAAGAATTTACGTTGATAAATTCTTTGTACTTACCGTTCCGCGTCACTATAATATATTAGAATATGAGAATTAATTTCAAGGAGCATAGAATTTTAATGTCTAAATAATTTTGCATCGAAAGTAGAACACAATGATTGATATATATATATATATATATATATATATATATATATATATAATTGTACAATTAAATATAAATTAAAGTGATAAAAATATCACAAATAAACAAACATCAATTAAGTTATTCACTTTTGTCATATGCAAGGAACAAGTCAAGTCATGACTTTAATATTTGCGAAGACCATAATATTTTTGGCTACCTAGAACATAAGTCATTATGTACCAGATTTATGAGCTTGTAATTTAATCAGTAGGTGTAGCCAGGGTAACAATACCATATGCAATTTTTACCAATAATTAATAATGGGGGCACATCCAAGTTCAATCAACCATAGCCATAGGTGTCACTGCACTTATGAAGACAAAACATATAGTAGTACGCACACTGAAAAATTAAAAGGTTAAGTTCAGATGACAACATGGAGTTTGAGCGGTTTTTCACTTAACTATCTGTAGTCATTAAAGTTATATTTAAATTTCTGACTTTTTGAGTTAAAGTGAAAACATTACTTTTTCCATTCAAATTAACCGTGCGTGCATGAAAAGAGGGTGTAACAGTAAAAAAAAACTAGAAAATATCTAAAATGCCCTTCTTCTTCCTCAAACCACAATCGTGCGTTCTCTCTCTCATTTCTCTCTCACTTCAAGCAAAAGATTCACAGAGATTTCTTGGAAGAAAATGGAGATTTAGTTCGTGCGGTAGTTGTAAACACTAAGATTGGGGCTGATTCAACTTGGATCCAAGCCCTAATTACCCTGAATCCACTCCGTTTGGCTCTTCGGTCCCATTGTTGAACGAAAATGACAAGAGCTACGATATTAGAGAAGATACTGATGGAATTTTCAGTTCCGATGGACCGGTGCTTTCACCTCATGGAGAAATGCAAGAGGAAGAATTTGCACTTCGTCTTCTCCGTTCCCCTCTTTCTCTCTCTAAAATCCCAAATTTCGATAGACCGATGCTTCCACCTCCCCTTCTTTCTCTCTCTAAAATCCCAAATTTCGATTGACCGATGCTTCCACCTCCCCTTCTTTCTCTCTCTAACTTGTTGTGGCTGAGCTGAAAGTTGACATTTTTATGTTTTTAGATCTTATGTTGACATGTTTTTATTTTCGGTTTTGAGTCGGAATAAATATTTTTTTAGGAAGATATACTGTGTAGTTCTAAGAATATGAGGTATATTATAAATTGCAGGTGAGAATTCAGTTGGGTCAGTGATCAGCGGCTCATGTGACTCGGGAAATGCTTAAAAATGAGGGGATTGGTGCCTTTTACAAGGTTTGCTTCATGTATTCGGATTTCGATTTAGATTTTTGAACCTTGTCAAGGAATATATATATACTTAGGTTAACCCGTATTCCCAAAGACTACTAATCTTCGTGCATAATTATTTAATACTTAAAGATAAATCTAAATGAAAAATGTGAGTTACAATGTTTAAAAGTATATATTTGATAAAATTTTGTTGTAAATAAGAAAATTCTAATCAAGACAGACATCTCACCCAAAAAAATATAGAAGTCAAGAATTTTATCACAAATTTTATCTACATACTCATTATTTACAAATCAAGACTGGCAAGAAAAAATGAATTTGTTAAGGAAATAACTAAAGCCAAACATCCACATTCACTCGATAATAAATTTGACCTAAGGCCGCTTAACTACATTTATTAAATTCAAACAATCCCAATACTAATGACCTTCATATTTTCTTCAAGCACATTTAAAAGCACTTCTCTTCACCTATATGTTGTTGTTTCCTTCATTTAGATGGAACATGGATTAATTAGTAAAACTATTTTAAGCACAATACATCATACAAATATGTCCATTAATAGGTAAAAGCATTGTAGTTTTGAAATAACATAATGAAATAGCATAATGATACCCACTTGCTTAAAAGGTTCATTTGAACCAAATTGGTTTAGAAACTCTCTTTCACGATTAAAAAAATTAAAATAAAATAAGAACTTCAAAAGTAATTGACCCAACCGCAAAAAAAGGTAAATTTAGTCAAACATATAGCCAAAAAAATCAGCTGGGCCATCGCAAATTTGGGCAAGCTAGTCGCTACTGATTTTAAAAAAATTTGGCAGAGTTTCGTTTAAAAATAGATATCCAGACAAATCTAAACCTGTCTATAAAACTTACATTCATCCATACATATCTAAACCACAAAAAAAAAACCATCATTTCATACCCATAATCGTCATACCATGCAGAAATCTATACATATTCAATAATCAACACATGCAACCACCAAAATATCAAGATAGTAGCTATTAATTTCAAGAAATTTCTAAGAGAGTTTCCTTTTAAAAATAGATATCCGTAAAAATCTAAACCCGTTTAAAAACTTACAATCATCCATACATATCCAAACCACAAAAAAAACATCATTCCATACTCAAAATCATCATAACCATGTATAATTACCCAACTTTACAAAAGACGGAGAACAAAATTACATACATGCAGAAAATAGAGAAACAACATGTTGAGCACCACCCTTTACTTTACATCTTACACCAAATATATTTTTTACAGCTTACACCAAGTATACTTCAATATATACCGAAAATACATATAATAACATTTACCTTGTAGATCATAAGCTCTACCATGTCTTCGATACATAAACCTTTCAAGAGAAAGGTTATCCATCTAAGAACGCCCACTACCAACAAATATTATTTGTAACAAAAATCATTATCTATAAGAGAAAGCAAAATGTTAGTAGTATCGCAAAGAACGTAAACAATCGACACGTGATTACTTGAATACGATTTAAGAATTATAAAATACACATAACCTCGTTAACTTTTCTCCACCCTCGACTTTGTTGAATGAACACGTTTACATTCAATAGTAATATCATCCCAAGATCGCAAAAATTGAAATGAATCGTTTAGTTATATCAACAAATTAAATCATCTAATTGGAAAATGATAAAAAATGTAATGAAAAGGATATACGTACAAATCGATCGATTCATATGCAAGTAAAACTAAAACATAAGTTATATATAATAAGCATATTATAGCTCAAACCAACATGTATAAACTTATTATGTTAACTGCGATGATCAAGCTTCTCAAATTTGTTCTTCACACATACACACACATATATATATATATACCCGTATGTTATCTGAATGGTTTTCTATAAGATATGTTATCTGATGTTCATACATTACTAAATCATGTTTGGGCAAGCTAGTCGCTACTGATTTAAAAAAATTTTGGCAGAGTTTCGTTTAAAAATAGATATCCAGACAAATCTAAACCTGTCTATAAAACTTACATTCATCCATACATATCTAAACCACAAAAAAAAAACCATCATTTCATACCCAAATCAATACATACCATGCAGAAATCTATACATATTCAATAATCAACACATGCAACCACCAAAATATCAAGATAGTAGCTATTAATTTCAAGAAATTTCGGCAGAGTTTCCTTTAAAAATAGATATCCAGAAAAATCTAAACCTGTTTAAAAAACTTACAATCATCCATACATATCCAAACCACAAAAAAAACATCATTCCATACTCAAAATCATCATAACCATGTATAATTACCCAACTTTACAAAAGACGGAGAACAAAATTACATACATGCAGAAAATAGAGAAACAACATGTTGAGCACCACCCTTTACTTTACATCTTACACCAAATATATTTTTTACAGCTTACACCAAGTATACTTCAATATATACCCGAAAATACATATAATAACATTTACCTTGTAGATCTGTCAAGCTCTACCATGTCTTCGGTGCATAAACCTTTGAAAAGAAAGGCTATCCATCTAAGAACGCCCACTACCAACAAATATTATTTGTAACAAAAATCTATTATTTATAAGAGAAAGCAAAATGTTAGTAGTATCGCAAGAACGAAACAATTGACACGTGATTACTTGAATACGATTTAAAATTATAAAATACACATAACCCTGTTAACTTTTCTCCACCCTCGACTTGTTGAATGAACACGTTTCCATTCAATAGCAATATCATCCCAAGACTGCAAAAATTGAAATGAATCGTTTAGTTATATCAACAAAAATTAAATCATCTACTTGGAAATTGATAAAAAAAATGTAATGAAAAGGATATATGTACAAATTGATCGATTCATGTGCAAGTAAAACTAAAACATAAGTTATATATAATAAGCATATTATAGCTCAACCAACATAGACAAACTTATTATGTTAACTGCGATGATCAAGCTTCTCAAATTTGTTCTTCACACATACACACATATATATACCCGTATGTTATCTGAATGGTTTTCTATAAGATATGTTATCTGATGTTCATACATTACTAAATCATGTATTCAGTTGGCCAAAGCAGGAATTGTTATTCAGTGGAGGCATCATACTCTCGCAACATTATCAGATTTGTTTACACAGAAAAGAGCAAGGAAATGTAAAACAATTTTCTACAAATTAGAAAATGAGTAACTTTTACGAAGGCATCATCTGTAAAATAAGTTGACAAATGTATCACGTGGATTAAAAAACATGAGGTCAGTATGTGTAATATACTAGATTGTAATTTGAGTACTTTCACTTCATGTTTTTAAGCTTCTATTGATCAACTAAAAATATCAGTATTACACCCTACAATAATTTATGGGCTTGCTATTTCTATAGGAAACTTGTTAGTCCTAGAAAGTTCCATTTCACATGACTGTAGGACTCACATATACCCATCAGGAGTCTTGCTAGCATATGCCACAACTACAACGATGCCACAACTTATTCAAGCATCAGTCTCATTTATAATAATTAGCAAATATTCCCCGATTCAACAATTAACACATATAAAGACAATATTTGTTTTGGACTTGTCAGTTAATTCAAAACTTTTATCAGCCAATTCAAAACATATCAAGACTTTTATCATAAGAAGATCAATAATGCACGGAGATAAGAAATGATACCTCAAACATATAAAATTATAACAAAACTTCAGGATGTAGCGATATTTGTTGTGGACTTTGCCGGTTAATTCACGAAGAAGTATGCATAAGCGGGAAGAACTTGTGCATCTTGACAGAGCTACATATAGTTGACCGTGACTAAATACTGGCGTACGTAAATCTACCCCAACAAATTTGATGATCGCCCTGCTTTGCTTTATTCATTGTCATCAGACACGCTTAACCTCATGGGAATTGTCTTCTTGTCATTTTAATACTTAACTCAAACGAAGAAGGAGTCAAAGAAATTCTTGAATAAACACCAAGTCGCCATGCTTATCACCGGTTAAAATCTTTGCTTCAAGTACTAAAGCACCACACTTGACTATGATAAGTCTAGTACCATTACAAAGGCCATCTTTCGGTGTAATGTTCCTTAGAAGCATTCATCGACAACCTCTTTAAATCTAATTTGAACGGTGGCATCCGAGGGGATTGAGTGTGTTCAAATATTCATTCGCACCGATGCATAATAGTCCGATCCACATCATCATCTTCAACCATTTTGTCGCCAAAGAAAGTATGTATGTATTTCTCCAGGAAAACCGCCAACGCAGCCTAGGTTGATATCATTGACATCATCATTTCTAGCGAGATAGAATCATGCGCTCTTTTAAGAATTAGGAGTGACCTTACTTGGCACTTCTAGCTCTGGGTAGATGATCGAGATAAGATTATCTACACTTTGAGTTATTTTTATTGAATCGGAAGTCAGATAGATTCTTGAGGTTAGACCTAATCTACACAATAATGAAGTATTAGTAAATTATCAAATATTCTCGACGATATATAGATGTCAATATGAATAAAGATACAAATACTCAAACCTCACAAGAAAAGCCGAGAAATCAAATAATAACGATTGGTCATCGCGGCAAAGCAAGATGTTAACTTGTAATGTCAAGACATGTATATCTTTCCAAAGCAAAGAACGTCGTAGTGATGCTGCCACTATATGCTCACGAAGACCTCTAGGTATAACAGGAAGAATCTTCCTAAAATCTCCCCCAAGAACAACAGTAACACCTCCAAATGGTTGGGAGTTATCACGAATGTCTTGTAAGGTACGATTAACTGCTTCAACACAATGGCGATGCTGCATTGGAACCTCATCCCATATAATTAGTCTAGCCTTTCGAAATAATTCTGAGTGTGATGATTGTTTCGTGAATCCACAAACTGAATTTTCTAATACGTTAAGTGGAATGCAGAATGTTGAAATGCAAGACGCCCCCATGTAACAACCAGAAGCAATTCAGAGGATGATCATCGTAATTACTATATAAAGATAAGGAACGACATTTTTTCGCAATCAGATTATAGAGAAAAGTCTTTCAGGTTCTCGCACCCCACTCGTAAAGAATGTTGTTCCTCTATTTTCATAAAGATGAAATGATTGCATTATAAGCCATATCAATGTTGACCTTCATTCAAGAGATCAATGTTTTCTTTAGACATTTATTTGATCAACTTCAAGTCAGAATCGCCATGTTCCCAAATAAGTCGATTGCCAACGATAATTCTCCAATTATCATATGGCGTGGCATCAGTGGGTAATCGATAAGCTCTTCCCCGACTCTTGAAGCAAAAAGATTAATAAGGTATAAACCATAATCACAAATTTGAGCATTAGTAGAACATCAATGCCATAACATGTACTTATTTTGTGTGATAAATCATCACAAATATGCATAGAAAATTGGTTCCACAACGCTTACGGATTTAAAGGAGAGCATTGTGTCAAGATAATAGAAAATAACCTTCTTAATCGAGTGTTTCATTTCTCATTATCGATGCTTTCTCGAGACATCAATCCACTCTTCATCGTCTTCCAAAAGGCCTTTTGCAATACATGCGACCTTTATATGTGGGGTGTACAACATTATCAATTGTTTTTAAACATTGAAAAGATTGAGGTCCTCTACAACCGTCAGCCGTAAGACGCAGATAAAACCTTTCACCTTCATTTGATTTGCAAAATACATTCTTCCGATCAGAAACCCCTTTGTCTCTCCTCGGTAGTTGTTTCTTTTTCTTCCGCCAAACGAAATGCTTTGGAAATTGTTGGTATGTGAGAGTTCGAGCTAAATCATTAGTAGAGACATGCAAAAAATCTGTTAGAGTTGTCTCACGATCCTCCGCTTTCTGCTCAATATTGCAACTATTGGTTCGAAGGGGTTATAGCAGACGTGATGTTTTCCTCTAGGTGAACTACCGACGATAATCGGAGGGAACTCTTGATGCATAGGATATCCAAATATCCGCCACGCCTTCTCAGAGGCCCAATATACCTCGAGTCAATATATCGCTTAATCTCATCTACTACCTCAATACCAAAGTTGTGCGATCGTAACCTTGTAGATGTACTTATTGATATACTTTACGCACCTTACCTCTGTGATAAACTTCCACATTTATATGGCAACTAAACAATCTAGAGAGGTATGGATTATATGGTACAACATCTCTATTATCAACTTCATGTCCGCACCTTAGACAATGTTTTCGACCGTCTATCACGCCTTTGATATATCGGATACCCATCTTCGCCCATTATAGTTTCTTTCCGCCCAATATTTAGGATATCTCTTAGTCGCATTTACCATCTTCCATACATGGTGATTTAAGATTTGAACACCACATGGTCCATGTATCACGCAAGATTTAACTGTTTCATATAGAAGTGGATCGGAAATTGGATCGGGAATTCGACAAAAAAATTTCGACGCACACATTCACGTGTTCAGATTTTATCGCATCCTGAAGAAATATTAGCAAACGACATGCGTAACCCACGCTTTTGAATTCAATCGTGAAAACATGTGCCACCTTTCAGACCAAATACTTTCTTCTTATCAATTTCCATCATCAAAGCTCGCCGCTTCAATTCAAATACGCGGCCACCAAGTGCAGGCGGTCAATTGATGTTTGATGTGGTAAATGCAGCATCTTTATCTCGGGCCAATCGGATTTGCAGTCATAGTTAAGAAAATATCAGGGTGTTGGTTATACCGAGTTATGGCCATAGAATCTTGGAAGATTTCAAACATTTGCCTTGGACTCCCAGAAAAAGAAGAAGGCAAAACTACTCGTTTACCAACTTGATTAGCCTCTAACCCATCAGGAACTACCTCGACCAGATCTTGGTATAGATCAGATCGTAATTTTTGTTAGTTGAGCCTATAATATGTTAATCGATTCTGCTCTGTTGCCGCCCATGCATCTACAACAAACTCTTGAAATAATCTTCCACCCCTCAAGATAGTTGAATACTCAATAGGTCTTTCAAACAAACGATAACCATAATATTGCAATTGCGTAAGTCTTTTTGATGAAGCTTTACCTTGATTGACATCCCACTGCTTAAAATCTGGTTCCCATCCAAGCTCACCATACGGAAACAACAATACGTAATGTAGTGGTAAATAAGCTGGATGACATTCATTTATCTGCATCAACTGGTCACTCCCTCTTAACCGTACAATAATATCCCTCATCGCAGAGAATTCAGCACCATCTCCAGGTAATATGACAGCAACCTCCTCTGACGTGGGTAAATTATGAGTTCGACGGTCTTTTGCTGCACTATAATGAAGGTATGCTGGGATGTCCTGATTGTTCAAATCTTCCCTGCTTAAAATTGCAGCTGCATGTCTAAACTTACCCGAAAATGAGTTGTATCTCAAAAGACTATCCTGGATTGTTCGTAGGACATCCTCTCGCAGCTTCGGGTTTCTTCGAGAACGATATTCTAAAGCAACTGCGGCATCATGAATGCATAAATCGTCGTGAGCATCGGATCTTGACCGTGGAGGTCAGTAGTAACCCGTCACGATGTCGCAATTCCCATGGATTGTAAATGCGTTGGGACCCTACCAGAACCACTCTATCATCCATATGTACACCTAAGCTCGTAAAAGCATTAGGCGATTATGCGATCGGTTATAACTTCGAAAGGACTTTGATCGATCATCATTGCCATCATATAATGATTGAATTTCGGAGGAGGCGTTAATAGTCGGGGAAGTTGAATCTTTCTCGCAAACAACATGTTCAAGAAGAAAGTGGCGGTCAACAGATGAATTTGTTAACTTTTTCAAATTTTCCAATGTAATGCCGAAGCGGTGAGGACATCGTATATTCATTTTATCGAGGTAGTGTCTTCCTAAAATAGGATGCGCAGTAGGGCTATAAACAGAGGCAATGCCTCATCTTCAGACATGAGCCTTCAGGTTGGTCGATCAATAATTGGTAATAACCTAAAAATAAATGAACTTGTTTCAAATAGTTCACATATATCGTAACACTCCTTATGGTATATAGTTAGAAATAATTTGCATTGAATCAACCCAAAAGTTGGTGATGTAGGCATGGAAGATGATATAATGGTACGGAGTCATGTACACGCATGCTCTATATTATTTGGTGGAAGGAGGATTTCAAAGACCCATTGAATTTGAGTTAGTTGAATATAACCCTCGAGGTGGTAAAATCGGGAATCGGAGGAATTCGATTAGAATCGATGGTATGCAGTGTTTTAACAACGATGATCGCCGATAAAATGATTCTCGATCGCGATACAATCCCGCTCATAAGTTCGCAGGCGGTTGGATGACCCGGGATCAAACCAGGAAAATCTTGGTCGATATGGATATTGTTGAGATTGTATTATTTTGCTCATTTCTCTCTTTCACGCACGCAAGTTACCGAAAGCAATATGTATTGACGCGACATCACCACCATCCCTTTCGCCTTTTACGCCGAGGAATTGGAGCTTCACAAGGATATGTTTATTGGATCCCTACAAATAACAATAGATATCTAAGTGTAAAGAGAAGAAGTCGTAGTATTTTTTTGAGCAGAAAATAATGTTTTATATTTATTCGGATTAGGATGCATATATTCAGTTTGCTTGGTCTTGTATTTCACACGAAAGCGCTATGCAATATGTTTATTGCCTTTTCGTCAATAATATTATTATTGAAACCCTAAAAAGAAATATAATTATAAACCTAAAAAGGCATAGTGTCGTTAATAAATTATCATCTTTTGCTTTAAAGTACTAAAGCATTCGCTTCAAGTACTAAAGCACCACACTCGACTATGATAAGTCTAAGACTTGTCGTTTAATAAATCGTGTTCAAATATTTTGTTTAAATGACTTTTGTGTAACAAATATTTGTAACTACTAACGTAAAAGTCCGGAATATCAGATACTTACCACATGCAAATTGGGGGTTGATTTTCTTTTCTTTCCTTTTCTTTTTGAAACTCCTTCCTTTTTCCTTTGCTTTCGATGTTTTCTTTGATTTTCCCTGACAACAGATAAATATAAGATGTTTTGTCTTGGAAAATAAAGTATGAAGCTAAGAAAAGAAAAGTAATCTTATCTTCGCCTTTACGATCATCTTCAATTCAGATTCTTCTCGAATGATAATACCAATATTCTTTTTTCGATAATGCTCTCTCTATTAAAGAAAGGAAAAAAGAAGGTTAAATATGAAAGTATAAAAAAAACTATTAAATTGTAAGTTTTGCCATAAAAGTTAAGGAAATAATTTTACTGCATTCAAAATTATAATCTTCCCGTCCCAAATTGAAAGATAGGTGCGTTAGAAATTTCAAAAGGAATATTAATTGTTCAATTTTCATTAAGTCTGAAAAAGGAACTTACGTATCCAAACACAGTATAAGAAGGTGGTCCTGTGGGCAGGGTGACCTCATGATTCATATTCGCTATTGAAAAAATGTATTAGTGTGAAACAAATCAAATTCAGTGATGAAAGAATATTCTTATTAATAATTAAATCCATCACAACTAAAACAATATTTCACGTACGCATAATAATAATAATTCACAATATTTAACTACGAATTGATTATTTTAAAAAGAAGGGTACGATTATCAAGTACTTACACACTACAAAATTTGGACCCAATTTTCATACTATCATAATCAAAATAATAATTTTTAACCAAACATTACCATACGCTACAAAGAGACATGATACGTAACAACTTAAAACTGGGAAAAACTCTAGAAAGGAAAGTATGTACACAATCACAATCGAATACGAACACATGTGTGTGTATATATACAATTCATATGCAATCGAAAAGAGAACATATCAAAATTGAGAATTAAGGTGAACTAATTACCGAGATAACCTTGTTAGCAGATAATTAATAGTATAGTCATGAATTACAAGAGCTCAAACAACAAATTCAACACCGACATTAACAAACAATCTAAAGCTAGTCCTTCTACATGGACATGTTTATTGGACCTAATATTCAATATTTTCAAAAAAATTAAGAAGACTCAAATACAATCGATCTACTAATGCAACAATAGTTGGTGTCTAATGAATGTAAATTTTCCTCTTTCCTCTTTCGGGCTTTTGACAACTACTAATTATTAGTTGTTTTTTGACAAAATTCATATGCTATTATTAGTTAATGGAGTGGACATATTATGTGTAATTGTTAGTGTTAATCAAACACATTAAAGGCAAGACAACCAACCTCAATATCGAACTCTTTCATGTCTTTGATTGAACTCGATAAATAGTCATTATAGAAAAGGGAAAAAGATCAAGAATATAATTTAAAATGTGTACATGATTATCTTTAACATTAAAGGATATATTCACGCCAAAAAAGTTTTGGATCAATCATAACTAAAACCAATTTTTAACTTAAAAAGTATCAACTAATTCAAATATATTAACTTAAAAAGAAAAAGTAAGAATCGATTCAATTATATAATACCAAAAAGAAAAACGTCCAAAAAAGTATACACATTATTATATATTTTCACAACTTCATATTCAAATATATTAACTTAAAAGTAGCAATCGATCAATTTGAACTCTGAACTGTTAATTGAATGCATGTATAATAATTTAAAAGTCGATATACTAAATAAATTAAAAGTCACTCTAAATACACCCATATTAAACCCCATATTAAACCCAAATACTTTGCAACAATTCTTTTCTCGTAAAGCAATATTGAAGGCAGATAGTCTTTTTCCCAGCCCTCGCTTTTTAAGTAATTTTAATTTGAATTTGAATAAAGGACACATTAACCCATCGTGGAAAAGCATTAGCTAAGTTCATATGTAAAGATTTGTCAAATAGAAGGTATAACCACTCTATTTCGATTCAGAGGCTACTCAAAATAAAGGGCCAAAGATTGCTTTGACATATCAAAATCCTCTTTTGGTTTTAAGCTTAAAAATTGGTTTTCGTTTCATTTAATATATCAAATTTAATTTGAATAAAGGACACATTAACTCACGTGGAAAAGCATTAGCTAAGTTCATATGTAAGACTGTAATTAGAAGGTATAACCACTCTATTTTATTCTCGTGAGGCTACTCAAAACAAAGGCCAAAGATTGCTTGACATATCAAAATCCTCTTTGGTTTTAGCTTAAAAATTTGTTTTTTCCATTTAATATATCAAAAACCTCTCCTCATATTATACAGATGTACATATATAACCCCAACTTCAATTCCCTCTAGAATTCTCTTTTTAGCCAAAATAAATTCATACATGGGACTTTTAACAAACATGTGGTGCTTCAGACAAATTCCACTGGTATCGGGTTCGATTTTCTTGGTACATGTTAGGATTTTACCGACGAGCTAGAAATTACTCATTTATTTGGTGGGCGAGAAATTACTATACATCACCATGCTAATTAATGTTCACTTTCATCGATCCAACGCACTGGATAACTATAGGTAGTATCAGTGATATGAGGGAAATTTTGTCCCTTTAGCTCTTTTCATTCTTTTTTGTGATGGTTTCAAGGATGTTTTTTCCTTTCAAAGAAATGTCATCATAATACAACATGTGCAATGGATACTAACTATAGAATATAGAGCAACCGCCTAGTCTACGGTGTCGAGCAAACCTAAATGGCATGGTGCTTAGGTGGCATTGCTTACATGTATCCATGTAATGAACATTTTCCTTCTTTCGAAGCCAGCTCAATCAGTAGCCTATCACAACAGTAGAATTATCATAAAAGGTTAATAAAGACTCGCAATCATTTTTACAACCTAGAAAATGTTTAAAAGAATTATCATAAAATTTATTCATGGCTTCTTTTTGCTTTGTAAAAAGTAGGATATATAAAAAGAAAAGGGATATATAGCTTTACATGGCTTATAGAGAAAATTTATTCATGGCTTTTTTTATTTGAATTTTCAAACCCATGAACCATTTCTGCACTGAACGACTTTTGCTTTTGGGACAATATGTGTTTTTAAGGTAAAGTCTAGACTGATATGTATATTGATGCATATACTATCATGGTTTTAGAGTTCAATGTTTATTTGATATTTCCCATATAAATTAGTTAGGTATTCATTCAATATGGTTATTTAATAATCCAACCCAATGCAATTCAAGAAAATTTATTTATTTTTATTTTGTGTGAGTGTATGCATGTGATATATATAGCCATTAGCCACTCATTCATACCCGACAACTATATTACCTACTCCCTCTTATCTTAACTAATTAATAATCCAACCCAAGGCAATTCAAGAAAATTCTATTTATTTTTATTTTGTGTAGTGCATACAGTGTGATATATATAGCCATTAGCCACTCATTCATACCGACAACTATATTACCTACTCCTCTTATCTTAACTAATGAAAAGTAAATTTTTCAATCAAATAAGAAAGCGTAATAAAATTTTTAGTATGCATACACTAATTAGAAGGATAATTAACTTTAGCAAAAGTAATGCAAAAATTTAAGAACAGTGTATAAGACGTATGTATGTACTCACTCGAATCTTAAATTTGAGTACGTACAAATTGAATTAGGTATTACATATACATCGTAAACTTATGTTTACAGTGATGGGTATGTGATGGGTGCCAAAGAGATGATACTTAACAGCAAATTCATAGTTATAAAAGCGCATTAAAGTTCTACTACTAATGAAGTGATCTCGACTAATCAGAAAGATATCACAACAGAAAGCAAAGAATTTAAGAAACAGAAAATTAAAAGGTTAACAACCTAGAAAATGTTTGAAGGAATTATCATACCAGTTCATTCATGGTATAAATTCTAGCACCCAAGTGTCAATCTTCAATTTCTGAACAAAAAGAAAGACCCATCTCAGTAAAGGTTATACCTGAAGCAGGAGACGAACGGTTGAAATGGGTTGTTTTGCTTCCGTCCCTAAGAATCTCCTCAATTTCCTTGTAATAAGACATCTTGGGAGCACTCGCTAGGCATGGTGCTTAGACTTTTTGAACTCCTTCAACAAATTACTCCACTTGTCAGCCAAGACATAGTCGGTGAGCGATCGAACCCTTTTCCCTCATTTTGGTCAAATTTGGTCCCACAAAGTGCTTGTTGGATTTCAAGTGTCAAGAGAGAGTCGAATCTTCTACGGAGGTCGATGAGAGTTAAGGTCCTCTTCTTCGACCCATGTTTTCGCCTTCGCTTCTTTGGGACCTTGAGTTTTCTTCACGCCGATTCGTCCTCGAGAATCATCACGGAGGTAGTGGTCGAGAATCGCCGGTGGTGATGCTGGTCGTTGGGACCTGGCGCGTCGTCGGTGGCGGGTCGTTGGTGTTGGTTTGTGGCAGTGGGTATAAATCACGGTGATCGCTTGTAGTTGTAGAAAGAAATCGCTGGCGTTGATGGGTCGTTAGTGGGCAAGTGCGTTTGGCGGTGGGTAGAAATCACGGTGATCGCTTGGTGGTAGTTGTAGAAATCGTCGGTGGCAGTGGGTCGTTAGTGGCAGTGGGTCGGTGGGTCGCTGGTGGTTTTTGGTTTATTGGTTTGGGTCGGTGGTCGCCGATGGTTAATTGTAGTCGTCGCTTGGGTCGGTGGTCGCCGGTGGAAATCAAGAAATCGCCATTCGGTGATGACAGATGTAGAAATCGCCGGTCAGCCGATGTATGTAGAAATCGTCAATTATGGTCGGTGGTCGTCGATGTATGTAGAAATCAAGAAGAAGAAAAGGTGTATGTATGTAAATCAAGAAGAAGAAAAGGTAGAGATCGAATTAAGTGGTTGGTTCTGGTGGTATATAAGGAAGGTTTAGATAAGAGAGTATTTTGTTAACCATAGTAATGAATGAAGGGGTCTGATTTATCCAATAATTTTGAAGGTCTAGATCATTTAATAGGATTCGAAAGGAAATTAAAATGGTTTAAATTCAATTGTATTTTGTATATATATATATATATATATATATATATATATATATATATATATATATATATATATAATACATTCATTTTAATTACAACGTTCAAGGTTGTCCATCCTCACTGAAAAGAAGTCAAAATTAACTTGATTACATGTCTGACTATTCCACAAGGATGTAAGGTTCTAATAACATTTGAATCATATTATAACAATGGAAAGTGGGAGAAAGTTTATGGAAAGTGTTTGGTGAGTTTTCTCTCAGTTGCATAAGAAGGGACTTGTTTATAGAGATTTTAAGGTGTGTTTTTTATTTTTTAGTTGTAAATGTGCAAATAATGTTTTTTTTTAATTGGGTTTGTAGTGTTGGAGTTATGGTTTCATGGATGAATATTAGAATAAGGAATTGTAGATTATCATGGGTTACTCTGTTTTACAGAGGTTTCAGATTGGAAAGTTTTAAATATTCTTTGTTGTCAATTCAGATTTTGTGGTTTTTCTGAACTGAGTTTGTTAAATATATGATGGGTTATTATTGTAAACTGAATTGGCTACCTGTAGGTCTATGCATTTTTGATTCATGTTAATGGGTATTGAGATGTTTTTGAATCTAATAATGCTATATGGAAATGATTTTATAAGGTTTATATTTTATAGTTTGTCTTCTGTTTTATAAATTAGGTCTTTGCATAGTTTGTGGAATTACTGAAACATAGTTTGTTGCTATTTCTGTTCAAAGGAACCCATTTCATGCAGTTACTGGAATATACATTGTTTCGCTGCATTTGAGTTGATTAAGATGTTTACTCTGTTTTTGGTTCACTTTGAGAGTGATAAATTTGAGATGCTCAAGAACATGATTTTATAATTTATATGAGCTCTTGTTTTTTGTTTGTTAAAAAAACAGAGAGAGAGATGAACTTAACAGAGAGAGAGAGATGCTCAAGAACAGGGTAATTTATATTTTTGGTTGTTTTTATAAATGATTTTGCAGCTGGGTGTTTTAAAGTGAGGGTAATTAAGTTTTTAGCCAAATAAAGTAACGGAGTTAAGACGAAAAATACTTTTTCACTTTATCTCAAAAGATCGGGAGTTTAAATGTAGTTTTATTGACTATAGGTGGTTAAGTGAAAAACCGACCAAACCTCATATGGTCATCTAAATTTAGCCCAAAATTAAATGACAGAAAATATAGGCCCACAAAAGAGGTGCATAAAGGATAAACATTTCTATAATCCTTATTCCATTGGTTACACCTACCAATATAGAAGAGCCAAACAACATCGATCATATTTTCTCACACTTATTAAACTCTTGAAAATTAAAGAATATATTAAAACCCCTTATAAGCCTTTAACTATATATATATATATATATATATATATATATATATATATATATATATATATATATATATTCTTATTGTTTCAAGTTTGCTTCAAAGTTGAAATACTAATGGGGAGTGATCTGAGTCTGGTCCCTCACCGGCGATCCTCGTACTTGTACGGGTGCATGTCGCCGTCATGCATTCCGGTGCATGAAGAATACTCCCGAGTAAATTCATACGATAGCAACGACGGTCGGAGTGGGCGGAAATGGCGAAAGCTGCTTAGAAAGATAGTGAGAGAAAGCAAGAACATGTACGGATCCAAACCCTTGACGTTTAAGTACGATGCGGTTAGCTATGCGCAGAATTTTGACGAGGGCCTTCACAATGAAGAATATTACGCACGCTGTCCCCAAGTATTTCCATAATTCAGATTAGCCTTTCTTTTAGATGAGTGAAGTTTTTTTTTTTTTTTTTTAATTTGTTTTTTTGTAGTTATATAAAAATATATTTAATTAGTGACCGACTGTGAATCTAATTATCAAGATCATTGGCTTTATTAATCAGCTGCAAATGTAACTTTGTGTTTTTGGGTATGAGCTGAATTCAGTGTGTATATTCATGCAAATATATATATATTTATATATATTGATAAAAAATAAATTTTAAAATTTATTATATATATATATTTATATATAAAAAAAGCGTATTTATTTTATAAAAATTTTTAAACAAATGCTTTACTTATTAAATTTTACAATGAAATTTAAATATATATAATATTAATATTATAATTTTAACAAGATTTTTAACAAAAAGAGGAATAATATGTACTATTCCTCTTAATGTTATGCACTATTAGTATTGGTATAATGTAATTTCTATATCGATAAAACATTATTATTATTATTATTATTATTATTATTATTATTATTATAATAATACTTCACTACTTTTATAAATTCGAAAGAAATTAATTTCCGAAATGACTTAAAAATTATCATCATTACTTACTAATATATAACTAGTTTTTATTAATAATAAAATCATTTCAATAATAATAACATCATTGCTTAATATATAAAATCATTACTAATAATCATTGTTTAATAATAAAATTATTAATACTAATAATACAAGATTTATAATGATCATTATTTATATTTTATTAAAGAATGATATTTATTTTTAATATATTAATAATCTTTTTTATTGATATTATTACAAAGATAAGAAAACATATTAAAGGGATAATAATAAATATAGATATTAACTTATTTCTATTTTTAAAATCCAATTAATAATATAGATTTATTAATAATAATAAATCGTATTATAGTAGAAATGCAAGAATACATTTTTGGGGAAAAAAATGTTTTTCTATAAGTATATATCCTCGTTAAACTTAAATAAATTCATGGTATGCTTTACATATTTTATACGACGAGGTATTGGTATGAAAGGTCTAAGTCTCAATCTGCTCAAAGAATTACTAGTTGGTATATCCAAATTTTTTTTTTTTCCTTCAATGATGACAAAGCTATACCTCAACCAAGTTATTTTTTTTTTTTTTTTTTATTTTAATTGTCGAAAATAACATATAATGGAGAAAATAAGAAAAAAAAAATATTGTTTCATGACAAACTAAATATTTAAAAAAAAAAAAAAAAAAAAGAAAGTTTACAAGATAATTCTACTCCCTATAATAAAATATAAATAAAAAAAAAATTTGGATAAACATTTGTTATAAAACATTTGTTAAAAAACATTTTTTTATAACAAATGTTTTTATTTTGTTATAAAATATGTTATAAAAACATTTGTTTAAAACATATTTTTTTATAACAAATATTTTTATTTTTGTTATAAAATATGTTATAAAAAACATTTGTTATAAAACGATTTTTATTTTTATTCGTAAATCTTGTTATTATTATATATATATATATATATATATATATATATATATATATATTTTTTTTTAATATGTTTTCTTAGCTTTTGTAATAATATCTAGGATTTTTTTTTTTTTTTTTTTTTTTTTTATGTCGTAAGAGCTTGTATTACTATAATAAATTATTTTTTTTTTTTTTTTTTTTAAGCCGTTTAAGAGCTTGTTATCTAATAATAAGATTTTTTTTTTTTTTATATATTTTCTATGTTCGCACTTGCCAGTATTATTTAATATTAAAGTCGGGTTTGTTAAACAAACCGACAACATGTTGAATTTGGTGGGGTCCTCATATTAAAATAAGTTTTTAAGACAAATTGTTACTACCTTATGTATATTTATGCTTCAATCTCAACCTTCCAATAAGTTTATCAACTATTCAAAAAATAAAATGTCAGATAAGACTACATAAGAACCTAATACATATGGATTTTACTCCCTATATATATATATATATATATATATATATATATAATAGTTTTATTAAGGTCAATTTTATGATTATATATATTGTGTTTAGAAATTAATGAAAATTGCTCATAATTAATACTAGTACACTCCTCTCCACTAGCTAAGAGCATTCACAACAGATTCTCCAATAGACTCTTTATAATCCAACAGTTTTCTTATCCTTATATAATTCTCTATTTTAATCCCTATATATGATTTGACTCTTGAATCAAAAGAGCGTTCTTTATTTATGTAAAATGACATTTCACACCCTATTTATTGCGATTTTATGTTGATTAAAGGATCTTTATCTCACTTAATTGCTGATTTAGGTATGCATGCCTGTCAAATTCACTCATTTTTATTTTTTAAACAGAGGATTTAGAGAAGAAAGAGAACTATAAAAAAATTAAAAATTAGTTAAATTTTGATTTTGATCATTTTTATAAGAAAATATTACTACAAATTATAAATTTTATTATATTATAATTAAAATAATGTTGTTTTAGTTCTCATAAATACATAATGATCGTTGCACATTTTAATTTCTAACAATATTTATTTTTAAATTAAAATAATTACAATTTTTAAATTCAAACAACAATTACTTTTAAATAAAAAAATAGTTACAACGCTCAAAAACATAATTTGATCGTTGGAACTTTTAAATTTTAATTTTTAAATTTTAAATTTTAAATTTCAAAATTTAATATTTAAGGAATCAATATAAAGAACTCATGTGCAATACATAATGAAAAAATTAAATTCATATCTTAAAGAATGATTCAATAACATTATAAAATAGGAATAGAGATAAAAAAAACTATTGTGAATAATCTAAACTAGGTAGGAAAAGGGAATGATAAAAAGAAGAGAATACATGATACCCCTACATAATTGGTTGGGTTGGTTGCAGATCTCTGAAATCAAGGAAGATAAAAACCGAAGAAATTACTGGCCGGGGTGAGTGGGGAGGACAGATTGGGGGAGGTGATGTACCGGACTAACGATCCGTACGGTGTTAATTTTTTATTTTTTATTTAATTATAATTATTAGAATAATAAATAAAAAATAATAGAGCAAGTTTAAATAAAAAATATATATATTTTTATATTTTTTGTTTAAACTTGTTCTATTATTTTTTATTTATTATTTTGATAATTATAATTAAAAAAAAATTATATTGTACCGGTCGTTAGTCCGAGTAAATACTGTACCGGACACCCCCTGGATCCGGGGAGGACTGGGGAGGTAAATCCTGAAAAGTTAAAACAAGTTGAAATTTGAAAGATTCTTTTCGATCATATGGTTAATTAATTGTCACTAGAAGGAATTTAGTAAATCTTTTAATCAACCAAATTTAACTAATCAAATTTTTTGATTTTACTATATCTGATATAAATTAGTTGTTCTCCCTGTCACACCGTAAAACTCTTTTCTTTAAATTATTATTTTTTTTGTTTTGTTTGCACTCTCTAAATGTTAGTAATATTAATACAAATTAAGCAACTTTTTAGTATCAAAATTCAAACAGAGTCGCATGAATAAAGTGATACTCAAAAGTTTTAAACTTTAGGTTACATCTTCTTTTAGTTCCTATGTTATGAAAATCAAGATAATCTTTTTCTGTGATAGACTTTGATTCTAGATATTTGGACCCAAAAAAGAAAGAAGAAGAATGTACCGAAAAGTATTGCCTTTTCATTCTATAAGAGAATAATGTACTCTTGATGTCAGTGAGAGTCGAATTCAAAATTTTTAAGTTTTTCTTTAAACCATTGAGTCAAGCGGAGGGTTAAAAGAGATTCAGTTAGTATGAAATTTATTTTTTAGTAAGTTGGTAAATTGATCAATAGAATGTTGACACATAGAGCCTCATCTGCGTATGAGCATTTTATTGGTTAATTGACCAACTTACCTAAAAATGAACTTCATACTAACCACTTCTACATATAATTGAATGAATTAGTTTGATTGGTCGAGTAAGCTCAATCGAATTAATATCTCATTTTTTATTCTATTTACTTCATCTCTCAGTATAAAATTCGTTTTCTTCCTTTTCTTTCTTATTGGATAGGAAAATCTAAAAATTTAACACTTTCCAACTTCATTAATTAGCACATACATTCACAACTTTAATAGTATACATTAAATAAAAAAATATTACCATTCACATTTTCAAATTTATATAATTGAATCTTTTCATCTACACTATTTATACATATTCATCACCAAAAATTCTACATATATTCAATATTGCTTTCATATTATTCAAAAATATCACTGTTAGTACATGAATGAATGAATTAATATATACTTACATATATATTCTAAAATTCACAATTATAATGTTTAAATAAATTATGTACTAATATTCAAAAGACTTGGGCCTCCGATGAGTTAACCTACTTAGTGAATCAATCGAATCGGTGATTCGAAACTGAATGAAAAAGTTATTTGATAATCGATACGTGCCAAAACATCTGAATAATGAGTTTTACTATTTTATCCTCGTAAACTAATTACAATGAGTTTCACTATACAAAAAGAATTCAATTGTACTTTATACTTGCAATAAATTAAAAAGAAAAGAAAAGATGGATAAAAAGAAAATATTAGACATGAAAATAAATTCAATTTAATATATATATATAAAACATAAACCATGATCTCAATTTTTATAATAATATAAAATAACATAATGTATATATATATATATATATATATATATATATACATAATAAAAGTAAATTCTTTTATAGTTCAACGTACTTGACCCATATTCTTTATTTGTAATTGATAGAGGAAAACAAATTGGCAGCATGCTAACATATCCAAACAAATAAGATAAAAAAGTTCAAAAGCAGAATCCCTCAAAAGCTCAACCTCAAAACTTCACGGAATGAACCGATCTCTCTCCTCATCCACCATCATCAAATCAATCATGGAAGCAACCCTTTTTACAATCCCCTCCTCCAAATCCACGTCATCCCAAACACTATCCCTCAAAATCCACTTCAAAAACCCTCACCACCTCCATTTCCATCAGATCTACCAAAAATTCTCCAAAATCCTCCTCAATATGAGGGAATGAAAATGCCAAAACAGCTTGTGGGTAGAGAGAGTATTCGAACAAATCAGATTTTGCTGTTGGGATTTTATTTCAATCACGATCGTGTTGTGGGTTTGGGGGCAACATCAGTAAAAATCAATTCAGATGATTGGCTTGTCTATTCAGCCCAAAAATTGTAGCTTATTCAAGTTAGAAGAAATTGAACCATTCAGATCTTTAAAAATGATAATCAAATAATTTGAATGATTGAATAGCTCAGATTCAGAGCCATTCAGCCTTATTCAGACCCAAACAAACAGGGCATTAGTCGGAATAACATTCCAAAAAGTATTTATCGTGTTTTCATTTTTTGAGTACTAGAGATTCAGGAATTTCTGGTCAAAATAATGCTTAGAATAATAGTTGTATAAAACACATTTAGATTATAATTTTTTAATACTTAATCTTTCATTGTTAGTCTAAACTGAATAGTCAAAAAATAAATAAATCGAAGCACATCTTCTGCAAAAATGTTAGAAAAATTAATAATAAGATTTTTTTAAAATAAAGCACGTACTATTAGTAGTATCATTACATTAGATGACAAAAGTATTATAAATTTTAATATACTTAAATAAAAGATCCACCAAGTTAAAATGTCAAATATCCTTCCTTTCAAAATATATGATCAATTTTGAATTTTTAAAATTAATTTAAAATATTTTTAAATTAAAAAATTATACTAAGTATTTAACTATAAATAATACAATTCTAAATATTGTAAAAAGTGTTACTAATTATAACATTTATTATTTTTAGAAAATTAAAGGAATTACATCGCCTTTTAATGTATAAATATTTTTAACTGATTTTAAAATCTAAAAATAAATTGAGTAATTTCTGAAAGCATACTAGTCAAATGCATACGAAACGAAAAACACACAAACTAGGAAAACCACCACCCTTCTCCTCGTCTATTTCTCTTCGATCATAATTTCATATACAAACCGCACATTGAAAGAATAAGAATCTCTCGTCATTTAC
The DNA here is from genome assembly GCA_020205615.1 of Panax quinquefolius. Classification (NCBI taxonomy): domain Eukaryota; kingdom Viridiplantae; phylum Streptophyta; class Magnoliopsida; order Apiales; family Araliaceae; genus Panax; species Panax quinquefolius. The sequence goes on along the minus strand of CM035161.1, from coordinate 141,874,009 downwards.
CTTCATTAAATTAGTATTATATACAATTGTTATTGGCTTGATTCTAGGCAACAATTATACACCTAATCAAATATTATTGCTATATTTATATTTATTGACATAAATATATTCTATCACACCCCGCAGTTGAAGCGGGAGGTTTTTGTACGCTAAAATTGTCCCGAAAATCTTCAAAAAGAACCAATGGAAGACCTTTCAGAAAAAATATCTCGCAATTTAATAGCGCTGACGGGATGTAGGACACGAACTTGTCCCACGAGCAACCTTTTCATGAACGAAGTGAATATCCATCTCAATGTGCTTAGTGCGTTAATGTTGAACCTGGATTCTCAAGAGATAAATCAGACTAACATGAAAGTAGTGCATGCAATGCCAATCGTCGTTTTAATGATAAAAGATATACTTTGTAACAACAATCTTATTCATTTATTAATAAAAGTATTAATTTATTAAAGGCTTTTAATTATCTACGTGATCTTTGTTTTATAATATGTGATAAACCCATAGTTTTAAGCAATGCTTTTAGAATAATGATGATGATCATTCTAATGAGATCTAAATTCTTAGAAAGCTTAAAACTAAAATAGTTCCCAATCATTGGATTACTAAATTGGGGATTAGTGAATCAGGATAGATTGGTACATACGTTTCTTCTTCGTTGGATGAGGATGATTGATCTCATGATCATTTGTGTGGAGACACTAAAAGCAAGTATGTAGGTGCTTATTAGAGAATAAGTTCTTTGAGCGTGGCTCATTAAGGAATACCTAATGGAGTTTTATTTGCACTGTCGATAGGAATTCTGTAGTGATAGTAGTACAAGTGATCCTTGGACTTGAGATCATCATAGTATCTTGTGTATGATGAGTTATACTTTGACTTATTCCTTAAGACCCTTAGGGTATATCAAAGGGTATGCTTGGGTATAATAAGTTATACATGGAGATAATGTATGATCGATAAAGAATCTACCACTTTACATAAAAAAGAGAAATGTCTATGTGATTCGATAAATGACAACCCAAGTAGTCCTTGGTTAAGCGAGAATGAAATTAGAAAGGAGTTTCTAATTTGCATTATTTGGAGTTGTGCATTTAAGAGTCGAAATACATATAATTAAATAAAATAAGACTTGTGAGTAATTCCATATGTCTTATATTTAATTGGGACATTGTATGGTGGAAGGATTGAATTGTACAGTAACTATTTACTCAAAGGTTCTTTAATGATTAATGTTGAAATCTATATTATATGGAAAGTCGTTGATCATTAGGGAGGCTTATCCCTATTGTAGAATAAATATTTATTTAAATAAATTAATTGTTTAATTTATTTATTTAAATAAGATTAGAATTGTTCTAATTGATTTATTCACTGGCCGGTTTAATATGGAGAACCTAAAGGTCACACCATAAAAGGAAGAATAATTATTTAAGAAGTTAATGGCATAATCGTAATAATATGTTATGTATATTTAATTTAATCTATGGTGATAGAATAAATTAAATAGCTTAATATTATTATTTAATATTTTAGAAATATTAAATATAAATTAATAAGAGGAGTCTTATTAATATTATTACAATTATTATTATTATTTTAATTTCTAAAAGAGTTTAGGAATTAATTTAATATAAGTACTCTCATTTATTCCTAATTGGATTAGGAAGGAAAATTAGTTAAAGGAGTTTAATTAATTATCCTTAATAAGATTAGGGAGCTTAATTAATTAAAAGAATTTAATTAATTAAATAAAACCCAATTCCTTAATTGTTAAGGTGGGTTGCCCACATCTATAAATAAGAGGAGTCTTATTATGGGTGAGGGGTTGTTGACTTTTCAACATACAACATAATTTCAATTGTTGGAGAATACACCTTTTACTATAGAGATAGAAAAACTAGGGTTTGAGCCAAATACCCATCTTGAATTTTCTTCTTCCTTGGTGGATCACCTCTCTAGAGGCCAAACATTTGGGTGGCTAACGTTGATCGAAGGAAGAACCAAACCGGTGGATTCAAGATTGAACGCGAAAGGATTTGGAGGTGAACTTGTACGCGAGGAAGTTTCGATCTTCAAGGGTATGATTTATTCTTTATCTTTTCGTTTAATTAATAATTGTGCGTAAAGGGTGATCCGGTTTATGGTTTGTAAATTTTTAAACTCGATTTTACACGCTCAAGCACTTTTTTTTTGCAATTTGATTGCGTTCATGAATATTAAACCTAATGGTGGCATCGAGAGCCAAACCTTTATGCGAATTATTAATTGTTTTATTTGATATGTATATTGATATGTGTTTAGAACAATTTAATTGGGCATAATTTTTTATTATATAAAATTTAAAAAAAAAAAAAAACGTGAACTTTTATTTCCGTAATAAAAAAATAAAAAAAAATAAAAATAAAAAATGGAAAGGCCTTTAATAAAACGTCAAAACAAGATTCAAAAAAGAAATGGCCAACAAATAATTAAATATAATTAAAATTCAAAAATACTAAATCATTAATTTATGTAAACAAGCGCTTTCGCACGCAATTCAAGGAACGGATATATTATATATATATATATATATATATATTATATAATATATATATACATATATATATTCTTAATTATTATATAATTAAAATAAAAGTTTATTTTAATTTTAAAATAAAAGTTTATTTTAATATTAAAATATAAAGTTTTATTTTAATTTTAAATAATTTTATAATTAAAATAAAAGGTTTATTTTAATCTTAAAATAAAAGTTTATTTTAATATTAAAATAAAAGATTTATTTTAATTTTAAAATTAGAATTTCATCTTAACTAATTAGAGTTGGAATTGGATTCCATAATAACTAATTGGAGTTGAAATTGGATTTTATTTTTCCTAAAATAAAGGAGTTTATTTGTGAATAGGAAAGTAAATCCATCTTTCCTTAAATAAAGGAGTTTATTTAGATATGAAATAAGATTTCATATTATTCAAAATAAAAGAGTTTATTTGTGAATAGGAAAAGAGAATCCATGTTTCCTTAAATAAAGGAGTTTATTTAAATATGAAATAAGATTTCATATTATTCAAAATAAAGGAGTTTATTTGTGAATAGGAAAGAATATCCGTGTTTTCTTTAAAAAAAATTTTTTTTTTACATGGAATTGGATTTCATAATTAATTAAAATAAAAGAGTTTATTTTAATTAAAGATTTTTTTTTACTTGGAATTGGATTCCATAATTAATTAAAATAAAGGAGTTTATTTTGATTAAAGATTTTGATTAAAATAAAATAGTTTATTTTATTCAAAATTAAATAAATTAAAATAAAATAGTTTTATTTTGATTTAAATTTGGATTTAAATAAAGGAGTTTATTTTTATTCAAAATTAGATTTTATACTAACTAAATTTGCCCATTAAATGATATCAATATATATATTAAATGTTTATTATTCATGATGATGAATGTTATTTATTGATGCGTATGATGATGTGTATGATAATAAATGGGATTGATTATGGACTATTGACCCGATGTGATTGGATTTTATTTTAGTTGGATGCATGAATGTATGGGTTTTATTAAATGGGATTACTGCGTACCTCGTCTTCTCTAATTTTTCTTAAATGTAAATTTATTCCCTCTATGTACTTCCCCTCGATTTGGCGATCAAGGTTTCTATTTATTTTAAAATAGTTTTGTAATAGGAATAATTAGAATTATTTTGAAAAATTAGAGATCAAAAAGCAAGGAGCGCTTGAAGACTTGGTTTGTAATGGAGCCCAGGGTTTAAATGTAATAGTTATATTTAAATATTATTTCTTGCACCCCTAGGGTTTGACCTTTTGGTTCACTTGGTGGCTCTAGTGAGACAAACTAGAATAAAAGTCCATAATCAATCCGGGTAGAAATATAGTATTCTATATATGCATGCTTTATACTATATATATTATATATTATGCAAACATGCTTAGCATGTTCATTAATATAACGCGTATTTTATATATATATATATATAATGCTTGCGCTAAACAAGATGAGACAAATTAATAACAAACCCTCGATTTTTTTATATTAAGTCCTAAGCGTTCAAAGATATTTGGAATATCGAGCGTAAGCCTTTCTAGCATGATAAAATTAATAGAGTATTAAATATTTAATATGAGTTTGTTGTGTCACCACAAGGCAAGTATTAAGTATTTAAGATGTTAATTTATCACATTTGATGCTTATAAAGAAAATTGAACAATATTATTTTGTTGTGTCACCACAAGGATGATATTTTCTTTTTGAATATATGGAGTGCTAGGTCGGACTTAACTTGGATAATTTTGATTCGGATGTGCCACCACTTGATCAAAATAATCTAAGAGGCAAAATAAAAGGAGTTGCATAGTTGATGTAATTGACAAAAGTTGTCTACCTATTTATTTATATATAGTTTGTTGTGTCACCACAAAGGCTATATACATTTGAAATGGGATCCTTATTCTCTTAGCAAATCTTTAATTAGATTTTGCCGAACTATATAAGTGAGGTAATATAGTTTGAAGAAAATAGTGGGAGATACCAATTTAAAACAAGACCTAATTTATTTTGGTAATTAATAAAAGAATGTATGTTAAAATGTTGTTAATTACAAATTCATTTACTGAAATTTTACAATATCTAAATTACTATCTTTGCGAAACATATTAGATGTTATTTATCGGGGCCGAATTAAGCGGATTGGTTAAGGAATTTGAGAATAGTTCTCATAGTTGAAAAACTATCTTATGTCCTTATCGCCTATCCTGCAATGGTTGCGCACAATGCCTCGAGGAAAGATTGCTACTTTTAGAAAGTGGCAAGATGATGCATGATTGGCTCGATGCATCATGCTCGCATCCATGAGTAACTTGAGCTTGGCGTCGGCGTGAAACTATGGATGCTCTCTACTATATTCCGCACATCAAGTAGTTGATGGTGAGGAAAATGGGGCCTGATAGATATCGAGATATCTAAGGAGCTCTTAGATCTAGAATGGCCCGATGGCACTCTGATGCGAGATAAAAGTCCTTAACATTATCAATTTGATTGATCGATTAGGACAACGAAGTTTTGTCATGGATGGAGAGTTGAGCAAGATTTGATCTTGCACTCACTCCAGGACTCCTTTCACAATTGTTGTGAATTTTCATATGAACAAGCTAGATATCGCCTCTGTTGATTTGCTTAACATATTGAAAAATGTTGAGAGTCACTTTCAACCAAGAAAGATCAAGTCTTCTTGGTAGGGGCCAAAGGATCTTACGAAAGAAGAAAGCGATTCAAAGAAGGTAAATAGAAAGGCAAAAATAAAGGATAATAAGAACAAAAGCGTCACGGATAGCAAAGGAGTTTGCTTCCACTACCAATAAGCCTGGACTTTGGAAAGAAAGCTGCAAGAAGCATCTTGCGAGAGGCTAACCAAAGAAGCTTAGTGAAGTTTGATTTACAATACGATTTTTGTTCATGATTGAAATAAATTTTTCTTTAAGTCGAGGTTCTACTTGGGTATTGGATCTGAGCTTTGGTTATCATAAATATAGATTTATGAAAGGACCAAGCAGTAGAAAGCTAAACAAATATAAGTAATCCTATGTGTGGGAAATGAAGCAAAGGTTCTTTGCATTAGCTATAGAAACTTATAGTTTAAGATGCCTACGGAAAATCTATTAAGTCGATAAGTTGTTATTGTATTCAATTCTTGTTAGAAACATTATTTCCATTTTATTGTTGGACAATGAAATTTTTGGTATTATAATTAAGAACAATTGTTGTTCTATTTATAATAATAATGTTTTGTATAGAATGGAATATTACTTAATAAATTTTGTATACTTGACTTACATGAAAATAATTTTGTAAATTGAACAAACTAGTATAAGAAAAGGAGATGATCATTCAAAGAGTTGAATGTATGTATTTGTTGAAATACAAGTGTGAATTATTTGAAAGGTTCAAAAAATTGAAGTGAAACAAATTGGCAATGTATTAAGATTCTTTGATTAGATCGAGGAATAAATACTTGTGCAATAAGTTTCTAGATCATCTCAAATGGTTTTCTCATAATGGACACATCGTCTGTGATAATTGATTGATGTATACGAATGAAAAATCGTACCTTGTTGGACATGATGCGGTCCATAATGATTTTACCGACATTCCGGTATCCTTACAGGATCATGTCCTAGAAATGGCGCATATATCTACGAAAATGGTAACCTCTAAATCCAGCCCCAAGACTCCATAAAAGTTATGGACGGGAGGATTCTAATCTTAAGTATGTTAAGATAAGGGTTGTCCAACTTATGTGAAAAGGTTTCAAAAGGATAAGCTTGGGACAAGATTTGACAAGTGTCTGATTTGTGGGACATCTAAAGTAAGTTTAGGGTATATGTTACTATAATCTACTTAGCAAAAGGTGTTTGTTGCGAAACACGTTTGCGCTACTAAGATAAAGGTGTTTATCATTGAAGGGGCTAGTGGGAGGATAATAGATCTTGAAGAGTTCAAGAACCACAAAACACTATAAATCAAATAAGAGGAACCTGTAGATAGACCTATTGTACCACAAATAGATAATCGTAAATGCGGAATAGTATGCAAGAAGATACCTAGGAGGTATGGATTCATCATGGATGATGATGATGATGGTACACATCATAGAAGATGATGATCGATTACATACGATGAGGTAAGTGTTGTAAGTCACTTCGGAGAAATGGATTGAAGCAAGTTTCTCAAATATGGAACATTCGTTTTGATGAGGTAATCAAAAGAGTTTGATTTTATCAAAATAAGAATGAACCTAGTGTACAAAAGGGTCGATGGGAGCATGTTGACATTCCTAATATTATATGTTGATATACTACGGATAAGGAATGACATACCAATCTACAATCGAGTAAAGATAAAGTTGTCTAAACATTCCTCCATGAATGATTTGGGAAGAGTATCTTAATTGGGGATAAAATCTATATAGATAGATTTAAGAGGATGCTCGACTTAACCCGAGGAATGTATATTCATTTGATGCTAAAGTCGTTTAGCATGGCAAACTCAAGAGATGTCTCATGTCGATGAGCTATGGAGTGTATCTCTCTTAATAGTCCCCATAGACTCTGAAAAGAGAGATCGCATGAGTGACAATCATGTATGCAATGAAATATCTGAGACACGATGTTGATCGGTCATATTATGGAGAAGTTCACTATAAGTCGGTGAAAAACATCTTAAAGTTCTTAAGCTTAGGCACTAAGGATGTGATCATATTCATGGTGGGTCTAAATTAAAACTAGAGGGCTTAATGGACTCAAGTTTTTCGAGACGGAGACCAAGATGACGAGAAAATCCACTTTAAGGTAAAGCGTTATCTTGAGCGATTGGTGTGAGTGAATTGGAAAGGTTCCAAGCGAGCAAAGAGTTCTTTGGTTTAGTGATAAAGACAAAGTATATAGCTATAAATGAAGCTGTAAGTTGATTGTTTGGATTAAAAGTTCATTAGAGAACTAGGAATAGTTCCTAAGTCTCATCTTGGATCTAAACATGTGTTGTGGCACTTTCATTTGATTATTAGAATCATTGAAAGATGGGAAATCACTATAGAGATAGTGGACTCTCATGAACAACATTACATATCCATTAACTAAAGCTTATCCAACAGCAGGATAATCGTCACTTAGAGAAGAAGTGTATGATATACCATGACGATTGGCTTTAGTGCAAGTGGGAGATTGAAAGTAGTATGCACACAAGCCAATCATGTTTGATGATAAAGCATATACTTTGTAACAATCTTATTCATTTATTAATAAAAAGTATTAATTTATTAAAGGCTTTTAATTATCTACATGTTGTTGTTTTATAATATGTGATAAACCCATAGTTTTAAGCAATGCTTTTAGAATAATGATGATGATCATTCTAATGAGATCTAAATTCTTAGAAAGCTTAAAACTAAAATAGTTCCCAATCATTGGATTACTAAATTGGGGATTAGTGAATCAGGATAGATTGGTACACACGTTCTTGCTTTCGTTGGATGAGGATGATTGATCTCGTGATCATTTTTGTGGAGACACTAAAAGCAAGTATGTAGGTGCTTATTAGAGAATAAGTTCCTTTGAGCGTGGCTCGCTAAGGAATACCTAATGGAGTTTTACTTGCTATCGATAGGAATTCTGTAGTGATAGTAGTACAAGTGATCCTTGGACTTGAGATCATCATAGTATCTTGTGTATGATGGGTTATGTATGATGAGTTATACTTTGACTTATTCCTTAAGACCCCTATTAAAGAAGGGTATATCAAATGGGTATGCTTGGGTATAATAAGTTATAATTTGGAGATAATGCATTTCGCCCCAAAATTAGGTATCGTCACCCATCTTGGGTCGCCATTACATGGTACATAAATTCGTTTTATGATTAATGTTGAAATCAACTTATTAATATAAGCGTATGGTGTCGTGTACAATACGACATAAAGCCGTGAGTTTGAATACAAATTTTGTCTACTAGATATTATACTAGATATTATACAAAGGAGTCCTCATTCTGACTATTATCACACTATTTCACGAGAATAGTGAGGACTACTAATCTTATCCTCTGGACCATTACTTCGTTCCCAGGCTCGTCCCAATTTATGTTCTCATTTCACGAAGAGAACGGTGAAAGAAAAGGTGAGCTCAACTAGCCGAGTGAAGAAATATTATGACTAAGATAATGCGAGAATAAATTATCATTAGCCTTAACAGTGTTAAGCGATAAAATACAATAGACAATGACGGTTTAAGCTGCGGCCGGAATAAGCAATCCATTAAAAGAGTCGAAGTAGAGAATAAAGTCTACTATCTTTTAGGTTTTAAAGGTTTTCATCAATTTTTATCATTTGAGACTCGACAATAAATAAACCACCACATCTAATCATCCACTGTATACCACGATCGAGGATTTTCATCAAATTATCAATGGTTAAGACTATACCAAGAATCACCCTGGTCATAATCATACCAAAAACTATCCATCATTTGCATTACAGACCCTTTGAGGACTTTTGTCACATCATTTATATCAAGTCGTGATTATCTTAAGAATGATCCACAGTCATAATCATACTAAGTTCATCTATGCACGTAAGCCAAAAAGATAACATAATATAACATGAGGATGATGACAATGACATAATAATTCAATAAAACAAGTTCAAGAATTATTTAATCCATGAATTATTAACGTCCAAATTATCGACATAATCTTTTTTTAGTAGAGTAAAATTCAAGAATGATCGGAAGAATATTTCCATGAAAAGATCTTTGGATGAAAACGCAAATATCGAGGATATTCTACTAATTTCATGGAGTATAGAAGTCAAAGTTTTAACCAATTTGGGTATAATAAAGAATGGAATAACAAAAGAAATCACCCGTGCATGCGGTGCTTCGCATAGGCAGTTATTCAGCAGAATAATAATAACGGAACGGTCGGTGAAATTCACTGCAAGCGAGGATGTTCCAACGAGAATAATAAAGATGGAACCGGATCCAGGTGTAAAACACACGGATAGGATATTCAACGAGAATGATAAAAAGCGGAACGGTCCGGTGTAAAACACATGAACGAGGATATTTCAACGAGAATAATAGAAAAATGAACGGAATTAAGATTGTAAAACCTACTGACGGGATGTTCCAACGAGAATAATAGAAGAATGTCACCAAGTATAGGGTAAAATGGCAGCGTATCTGAGTTATTCAAGCAGAATAATAAGAATGGAATAACATAAGGATTTCACCAAGTATAGGGTATGCAGCGTATCGAGGTTATGTATAGGGTATACCACTTTTACGAGGTTATTCAGCAGAATAATAATGAATGGAATAATGAAGTTCTCTTGAAGAAGAAAGAATAACACCCACTACAAGTAAAAAGAAGCTGAATATAGAAGTAGTGAAGTAGCGAGAATACTCTTCTTCTTTCTATAATTTTCTCTCTATAGCTTCTCTCTATAATTTTCTCTCTACAGAGTTTCAATGAATTAAAGTAAGAAAATAATGAAGGAATGAGCTTATTTTTAGGAAAATGGAATGCATAGTAACTAATCCATGAGCGGTCAGATTGATTTACTTTAATCGGACGGTCCATATTTAAAGAAAAATCTTTTAAATAAAATATAATATATTCTATTTATATAAAAACATTTTACTATGCAAACCTTTATGCAATACTATGCAAAACACTTATGCAAAAACACTAAAACAACTATACAACACTATGCGTAATAAAATATAATATATACATTTATAGAATAACTTTAATAAAGTATTCTATTTTATATAAAAGATGTTTTACATTTTATTACGTTAATAATCTGAATAAAACAAAGCGTCATTATCATTATAATAATTCATATTATTAATCGTGATAATGGAATCAAATGAGTGACTTCTCACATAAGCATCGATAATCAATCAGGTGTCTTTCTTATGCGACCACACATTATTCTTTGTACTTTTACTACAAGGTAGTTCAGCAAGTATCACGGTAAAACTTCGTAGTTATTTTAATAAAATATTTTTGTCGTTTTCTCGATCAAAATAATAATTACATTGTGGGGTCCACCAATGATTGGTAGTTGTACGAATATTCCTGCTTTAAGAATATTCCCCGGAAGCCAATCGAATATAATATAACCACTTGCATACTTTTGCAAAATTTATAAATACTACCACAACTATAATATTATCTCAAATTCACACCATAATATTAAAAAATTATTTTGACAAAATTTAAATCTTTATTGATAAAATCACGGGGTCTCACAATCTCCCTCCTTATGGAATTTCGCCCTCGAAATTAGAAGTGCGATACTGATATGATAAAGAGAGTGAGGATACCTTGAATACCTTTATCGTTTAAAAATATTAAATTCATCTTTGAAATCCGCGAAGATATTCATTAACAATTCATCTTTGCACTATGCTGACCAAAAGATATAAAGATATACAATTGTAAAACCAATAATAAAGACTCGACTTAATAGTATCCACGACCACGAATTATCCATGCACTTCTTTGGCCAAGGATATTCGTGTTTTCAATTCTGATTATGATTATCTGAATAATCCGGTGGTCGTAATCATACCAAGTCCATCTATGCACGTAAACTGGCGAAGATGACTTTTTACGCATCCATGAATTAATATTTCATTCTTTGAGACTCATTTCAATAATTAATCCACATCATCGAATCATCCCCACTACGTGCCGAGGATATTCATTAGTATCACGACCACAAATTATCCATGCAATACGACCCAAAGATAATTGTGTTTTTCAATTGCGACAATTATAGTTATGATTATACCAGAATAATCCACATATTCATGTCATAATCATACCAAGTCCATCCATCTATGTACGTAATAATTGTGATTGACTTTGAACGCATCCATGAATTAATATTTCATTCTATTGAGACTTCATTTCAATAATTAATCCACATCATCAAATCATCCCCGCACTATCTGGCCGAGGATATTCATTAGTATCACGACCACAAATTATCCATACTTCTACGCTAAAGATAATTGTGTGTGTCTGACGAAGATAATGCACGTATTCATTAGTATATCACGACCACAAATTATCCATGCACTACGGAATCGCGACGACCACAAATTATCCATGCACTGAAAGATAATTGTGTATTCATTTATTCACGAGTTATGATTATACGATAAAGAATAATCCGTGGTCATAATCATACCAAGTCCATCTATGCACTTCTGAGCCATGAGATGACTTTCAACATAATATAAACGTGAGGATAATGATATAAAGAATCAATCAAATGAGATAAAGGATAAATATTAAACATTTATAATATAATTTATCCGAGGATTCAAGAATATCCCCATGTTATCAATCATTTAATAATCTCATAATCTAATAACATTAATATTATAACAATATTTTAATCACTTCTTAAATTTATAAACAATTTATCTTAATTGTTTACACTTTACCATATAATGCATTTAATCATTCAAAAATGCCATACTCATAAAGATATCATCACCAATTATCAAATCTCATCAAAAATATGCATATACTCTATATAGGATTCTCTAGCCATAAAATCTTATTTTCAACTTTGTTACTTCACATAACATATTTAACTCGTATATGTTAAGTAACTAAACTATTTTCATGAAAAATACCAAATCAGCCCCAAAAATATTTCTTTTCTGGGATTTAGCATAATATAGTCCCATAATGAAAATATATTTTTCTAAAGGAATTTTAAAATTCATTTACTATTTTTAAAAATCAATTTCTAATTAATTCCTTAAGAAATTAGCTACCTCAAGTTTAACTCCAAAAATTCCCAAATCTTGGCAGGACCTTACACATGTTAACGTGAGCTTCCAGTTTAAATTTCATGGTCATCGGAGTTATAGAACTCCGGTTATAGCGTTTTTCGTCGGAAAAACCTAAATATTGAAATAGTCATAACTTGCTCATTTTAAGTCAGAATGAGCTCATTTTTGGACAGGAGATACTTTATACCATATACTTTCATGTCCCAAAAGGCCAGAATTTTTCTCATAATTTAAGTGGCCGAAACAGCCTCTCTAAAATCATGGCAGAAGCTTTTTCGGTTTTTACAGCTTTGCACTCCTTTGCTAAAATCAGTCCACACAAAAATCTACAACACCTTTTCCAGTAATTCCACTTGGATTAGTTAGGTAACTCATAGATCTAACTCTAGGACTTGACCACATTCAAAATTCAAAATATAATAGGAGATATGGTTAATTGAATTTCATGTTACGTTTTTTCACCAAAATCGATTTTCAACTCTTTGTGATTTCTAAGAAACTTTCATGTTTTTCACATACTAACCAACATAACTCATCATAAAACTTACTAATACTTCATATACCCATGATTTTCATTATTCCAATACTTTTATTATGACTTTCATCATAAATCACGTAAAGCTATTCTTTTAGTTGAAGAAATATTTGAGGTTTAAGAAATGGGTTTTTATCTTTGGGGTCAATACAAAATTCGATTTCACGCTCTAGGGTAGGCTAGAAGTCTTCAAGAAATCGCCAAGAAATTTATTAATGATAGAAATATCATTCAAAAGCTGTGACTCTCATCCAAGACTTGGATAATACGTCACATTGATACAGTTGTGACTTACATCCCTTAACCAGAATAGCACCTCACAATGATACCTATAAACTTGCCATCTTCATTCATTGGCGTCGCCTCTGAAAGTAAAGCGGCCGGTGCATTCCACACAAGAAGTCAACAACGAAAGGATCGGGCTCTTTACTTATGGCTTGATATAATAGTGATTAACTTTAGGGTTTGGTTACTTTGAATTAGTATAACGAGGTTGGTTAGGAATATGAAAGCTAACAACCTTACAAAAAAGAATAATGAGTAGTTAATCAATTGATTTCAAAAATCCCACCTCAAAGGCAAATATTTTCAAAAAGATAAGATCGACGAAGTAGCGTGAAAGTGTTTATTTGAAACAAACAAGATTAATAAGCGATTGGAGGTAGTGAAGGTTTCTCCCAACGAAGTTTGATAGATAAATCAAAGTCTATTTTCTCGAGTCAAATTTAAGCGTTGAGCAAGACGAGAGAGATAAAAGAATGGGTAGAACTAGGTATCTAATAAGGTATAGACTTCGCATGAGAATTTATAATTAACTAACTTCGGTTTTCGTGCTAACCGTTCGGGTTACCCACTTTTTGAGAAGTCACGAAAAAACGCTCTTCTGAAACCATCGACTTTGTTTTGTCAGTATCCGCCTTTGGTGCCACTATCCCGGTGGACTTGACTTCACTATCGACAAAATCGAGCTAAATGACCTTCTCTTCTTGAAATTTCCACTTCTATTATCTTTGCCATGATTACCCGCAGCGAAGTGGTTACCATTCTTAGCATGATAATTTCCCCACGATGGTTATCATTGTTACGATGGCCGTTGCCACCCGATATGATTATTATCGTGTTATTGGTCGTTACCTTTTGTTTGAAATTTGAATCAACACTCTCATGTGCTTCATTGCTTATCTCGGCATTTTTCGGATGTCATTCTCAAACAACTTGTCACAAAACGAGGGTTAATTAACATATCACATATTATCCTATCTACTCGCCGACCAAATAAATACCAAATAAACTTAGGTAGGTCATACTAGCGAAGGAATTCCCGTCTCTCCCCTCTAGTTACTATTCTCACATCTTAGCGGGGATCGTATCCTAAGCTACGATACCAAGTGTGGCGCCCCCAAAATTAGGTATCGTCACCCATCTTGGGTCGCCACTTACATGGTACATAAATTCAAATACAACTTACTAATATAAGCGTAGTGTACAATCGACATAAAGCGTGAGTTTGAATACAAATTTTGTCTACTAGATATTATACAAACTCAAAAGAGTCCTCATTCTGACTATTATCACACTATTTCACGAATAGTGAGGACTACTAATCTTATCCTGCGGACCATTACTTACGTTCCCGACTTCGTCCCCGGCTATGTTCTCATTTCTGAAGAGAACGGTGAAAGAAAAAGGTGAGCTCAACTAGCCCGATAAGAAATATTATGACTAAGATAATGCGAATAAATTATCATTAGCCTTCCAACGATGTTAAAGCGATAAAATACAATAGACAACCGGTTTAAGCTGCGTGGAATAAGCGATCCATTAAAGAGTCAGTAGAGAATAAAATCTACTATCTTTTAGGTTTTAAAGGTTTTCATCAATTTTATCATTTGAGACTCGACAATAAATAAACCACCACATCTAATCATCCACGTACCACGGTCGAGGATTTTCATCAAATTATCAATGGTCGTGACTATCTTAGAATCACCCCTGGTCATAATCATACCAAAAACTATCCATCATTTTGCATTTACGACCCTTCGAGGACTTTTGTCACATCATTTATATCAAGTCGTGATTATCTAGAATGATCCACAGTCATAATCATACTAAGTTCATCTATCTTGCGTAAGCGAAGATAACATAATATAACATGAGGATGATGACAATGACATAATAATTCAATAAAACAAGTTCAAGAATTATTTAATCCATGAATTATTAACGTCAAATTGTCAACATAATCTTTGTTTTCGTAGAGTAAAATTCAAGAATGATCGAGAAGAATATTTCCATGAAAAGATCTTTGGATGAAGCGCAAATATCAAGGATATTCTACTAATTTCATGGAGTATAGAAGTCAAAGTTTTAACCAATTGGGTATAATAAAGAATGGAATAACAAAAGAAATCACCATGCATGCGGTGCCGCGCATGCGAGTTATTCAACGGAGAATAATAATAGCGGAACCCGGTCGGGTGAAATTCACCAAGCGAGGATATTCCAATGAGAATAATAAAGATGGAACCGGATCCGGTGTGATAGGATATTCAAGCGAGAATGATAAAAGGCGGAAACGGTAAGCAGCAGGACGAATAATAAAAGCGGAACCGGTCGGTGTAAAACACATGAGACGAGGATATTCAATGAGAATAATAGAAGAATGTCACCAAGTATAGGAATGGCCAGCGTATCACGAGTTATTCCAATGAACAAATAAGAATGGAATAACATAAAGATTTCACCAAGTATAGGGTATCTGGCGTATCGAGGTTATGTATAGGGTATGCCACTTTTACGAGTTATTCAATGAGAATAATAATGAATGGAATAACGAAGTTCTCTTCGAAGAAGAAAGAATAACACCCACTAGTAGTAAAAGGCGAATATAGAAGTAGTGAAGTAGCGAGAATACTCTTCTTCTTTCTATAATTTTCTCTCTATAACTTCTCTCTATAATTTTCTCTCAGAGTTTCAATGAATTCGTAAGAAAATAATGAAGGAATGAAGCTTATTTATAGGAAAATGGAATGCATAGTAATTTAATCCATGAGCGGTCCAGATTGATTTACTTTAATCGGACGGTCCATATTTAAAAGAAAAATCTTTTAAATAAAATATAATATATTCTATTTATATAAAAACATTTTCTTATGCAAACCTTTATGCAATACTATGCAAAACACTATATCAAAAATCTTTATACTGCAACACTATGCATAATAAAATATAATATATTACATTTATAGAATAACTTTAATAAAGTATTCTATTTTATATAAAAGATGTTTACATTTTATTACGTTAATAATCTGAATAAAACAAAAGCGTCATTATCATTATAATAATTCATATTATTAATCGTGATAATGGAATCAAAGCGAGTGACTTCTCACATAAGCATCGATAATCAATACTGGTGTCTTCTTATGCAACCACACGTATTCTTGTACTTTTACTACTAGGAGGTAGTTCAACGGTATCAACGGTAAAACTTCCGTAGTTATTTTAATAAAATATTTTTGTCGTTTTCTCGATCAAATGATAATTACATTGTGGGGTCCCTGATGATTGGTAGTTATGCGAATATTCTGCTAAACCGAATATTCCCTGACCAATCGAATATAATATAACCACTTGCATACTTTGCAAAATTTATAAATACTACCCTGACTATAATATTATCTCAAATTCACACCATAATATAAAAAATTATTTTGACAAAATTTAAATCTTTATTGATAAAATCTGGGGTCTCACTTAAGATAATGTATGATCAATAAAGAATCTACCACTTCTAATAAAAGAAGAGAAATGTCTATGTGATTCGATAAATGACAACCCAGTAGTCCTTGGCGGCGAGAATAAAATTAGAAAGGAGTTTCTAATTTGCATTATTTGGAGTTGTTAATGCATTTAAGAATCGAAATACATATAATTAAATAAAATAAGACTTGGCGGTAATTTCATGTCTTATATTTAATTGGGACATTGTATGGTGGAAGGATTGAATTATGCAGTAACTATTTACTCAAAGGTTCTTTAATGATTAATGTTGAAATCTATATTATCCGGAAAGTCATTGATCTACATAGGGAGGCTTATCCCTATTGTAGAATAAATATTATTTAAATAAATTAATTGTTTAATTTATTTATTTAAATAAGATTAAATTGTTCTAATTGATTTATTCACAATAGGTTTAATATGGAGAACCTAAAGGGTCACACCATAAAAGGAAGAATAATTATTTAAGAAGTTAATGGCATAATCGTAATAATATGTTATGTATATTTAATTTAATCTATGGTGATAGAATAAATTAAATAGCTTAATATTTATTATTTAATATTTTAGAAATATTAAATATAAATTAATAAGAGGAGTCTTATTAATATTATTACAATTATTATTATTATTTTAATTTCTAAAGAGTTTAGGAATTAATTTAATATAAGTACTCTCATTTATTCCTAATTGGATTAGGAAGGAAAATTATTTAAAGGAGTTTAATTAATTATCCTTAATAAGATTAGGGAGCTTAATTAATTAAAAGAATTTAATTAATTAAATAAAACCCAATTCCTTAATTGTTAAGGTGGGTTGCCCACATCTATAAATAAGAGAGTCTTATTATGGGTGAGGGGGTTGTTGACTTTTCAACATCTGACATAATTCCAATTGTTGGGAGAGTACACCTTTTCTATAGAGATAGAAAACTAGGGTTTGAGCCAAATACCCATCTTCTTGAATTTTCTTCTTCCTTGGTGGATCACCTCTAGAGGCCAAACATTTGGGTGGCTAACGTTGATCAAAGGAAGGAACCAAACCGGTGGATTCAAGATTGAGCGAAAGGATTTGGAGGTGAACTTTGTACGAGGAAGCTTGATCTTCAAGGGTATGATTTATTCTTTATCTTTTCGTTTAATTAATAATTGTGCATAAAGGGTGATCCGGTTTTATGGTTTGTAAATTTTTAAACTCTGATTTTTACACGCTTCCGCACTTTTGTGCAATTTAATTGCGCACATGAATATTAAAAACCTAACATAACATTATCACAATAAACTAATGTAGCCTTCTGCATAGGACAATGAAGCTCCAAAAGAAGGTTTCGTAACCAACAAGACTCAGAAACTACATTAGCAACCCCTCGGTACTCGGCTTCGGCACTGGACTTGGATAGGGTAGCCTGTCGTTTAGAGGACCAAGAGATGAGATTATCACCAAGAAATACACAATACCCAGAAGTCGATCGTCGAGTATCTGGACATCCACCCCAATCAGCATTTGTATAAGAGACAAGAGTGGCAGTCGAAGATGGATAAAGATGCAAGCCGTGATCTAGGGTGCCCTGTATATAACGCACAATGCGCTTAAGTGCATGCATGTATTCCTCCATGGGGTTATGCATGAATAAACAGATTTGCTGCACAACATAAGAAATGTCGGGCCTCGTGAATGTCAGATATTGCGCAGGCTCCCCAAAGTGTGTGGTAATGTGATGGATCATCATATGGTGTGCTTTAGGCGGTAATCTTGAGTTTTGGTTTTGTATCAACGATTAATTGTGGGAGAGGACTTACAAAATGACATGCCAAAGACGTTTCTATGATTTCTTCGCATATTTCCTCTGAGATAAAAATAAACCACCTGCATGACGAGTGACAGCTATACCCAAGAAATAACTCAAGGGCCCCAAGTCTTTCATAGCAAATTCAGAGCTGAGAAGAGTCACGATAGACTTGCGAAGAACATCAGAGGAAGTAGTTAAGATAATATCATCTACATACAGCAGAATATAAGCCATGGCAGTACCTTTTCGGTAGATGAAGAGAGAGTGATCAGATTTGATGTGGGAGAAACCAATAGAGGAAACATAATCTGCAAAACGTTTATACCACACTCGAGGAGCTTGCTTAAACCCATACAAGGATTTCTGCAGCAAACAAACATAATCGGGATGAACTGGGTCCTTAAAACCCATGGGCTGATGCATATAGACAGTTTCCTTTAGTTCGCCACGCAGAAAAGCATTTTTAACATCAAGCTGATGAATAGGCCATGCTTTAGAAAGAGCCAAACTTAGCACTGTGCGAATAGTAGCCGGTTTGACTACCGGGCTAAAAGTCTCGCCACAATCCACGCCAACCTGTTGACCTGCACCATCACTTACAAGACGGGCTTTATGCCTCTCAAAAGAACCGTCAGATTTTTCTTTATGTCTAAAAATCCACATAGACCGAAGCACATTAACAGCGGGAGGACAAGGCACCAAATCCCAATTCTTATTTTTAATAAGAGCATTATATTCATCATCCATGGCCATTTTCCAATTCGGGTCATTAAGGGCAGACACGGGATTACGAGGTAAGGGTGATTTAGTAACATGGGTGTGAAGACCGTATTTCTTGTTCGGTTTGAAAATCCCATGTTGACTATGAGTGACTGGCCTTTGGACTATAATTGGCGTTGACGGGACAGGAGAGGGGGCGATGGGCGAACTTCTATTTGGGCTTGATGTATGTGGTCCAGTAGCAGGAGGAAAAATGGAAGGTGAGGTACGCTGCCGCTGGACTGGTGGATTTGGAGGTGAATTAGTGGTGTGGGCCGGATCGCCCATTATGATAGGTGAGTTGGGTTGGGCACTTTGGTGGGAAGTGGGTGAGGTTTGAGAAGGAATAGGCGGGGTGACCGGCACTTCAGATGGGCCTGTGTTTGAGGTCAGATGGTGGTACACATAAAGGGATAGGCCGACATCAAGGAAATCGTAAGTATGAGGCAAGGGAGAATGCAGTTTAGCAAAGAAAAAAATTGATTTATCAAAGATAACGTGTCGGTTAATGATAATTTTATTCGAAGATAAATCATAACACTTATAACCACGATGATTTTATGGATATCCCAAAAAAACACACGGAGTAGAATGAGCTTGAAGCTTATTTATGGTGGAAGAAGGAAAGAGTGGATAACATAAGCACCCGAACACTCGAAGATGAGAATAAGATGGGTCTTTTTGGTAGAGAATTTGAAGAGGGGATTGATAGGCTAAATTTTTAGTTGGAAGTATGTTGAGAAGATAGGTTGCCATGTGTAATGCATGATGCCAAAATGATGGTGGTAGAGAAGCATGGGCAAGTAGGGTTCTAACAATGTTGTTAATGGTGCGAATTTTTCTTTCGGCTTTCCCATTTTGTGATGATGTGTGTGGACACGAAAAGCGAAAAGATAAACCATTAGCTATGCAAAAATCCCAAAATGGCCCATTATCAAATTCTCAACCATTATCACATTGAATATTTTTAATTTTCCGTTCAAATTGAGTTCGAATGAATGCTCGAAAAGAGAGAAATGTGGCTAAAACTTGGGACTTTTTAGATAACGGAAATGTACACAAAAAATTAGAGTAATAATCCAAAAATAGAATGTAATAACGATAGCCCGAAGAGGTCAAAATGGGAGACGTCCATAAATCACTATGAATAATGTCAAAAGGCATAAAAGTGCATGAATTAGAAGCAACAAAAGGTAACTTAACATGTTTTCCAAGAGGACATGAGTGACAAAATTGAGAACTACTTGTTTTATTACACTCAATAAATTTATTTAGCCTAAGGGAGTCTAAAACATTTTCTCCCGCATGACCTAAACGGGCATGCCATAAAGAATGTGCTAAAGCTGCAAAAGATGAAGGTGAGTTGGCTCGATTAGTGGTGGTGCTGGTGAGGGGGTATAGCTCGCCCTGACTATCACATCTCATTAGGTGCATCCCCGTCTGAAAATCCTTCAAAGAAAACCCAAATGGATCAAATTCAACAGAAACCGAGTTATCAGTAGTAAATTTTCTAACTGAAACCAAGTTTTTAATCAATTGAGGGGCATGAAGGACATTATTTAAGGTCAATGGTGGGTTCGGGGGACAAATTTGTATGACCATAACCACGAATAGGAATGGAATGACCATTTCCGACAATTATACCACGATTATTGCTCAAATTAAAATATGACGAGAGAGTACCTGGCGAAGATGTCATATGAGACGTGGCACCGGTGTCCATGTACCAGGTTGCATCGGGTGGAGTGAGCCCGAGAGTATGCATCGCGGCCTCGATGTCAGATGGTGTTGATGTCGCTGAATAGGCCTGCTGCTAGTGAGGACGAGGCCCAAGAATGTCGGCCTGCTGTTGCTGCCTGTGCTGTGGACTAGGCCTGACCCAAGGTGCAGTTGGATATGGACATGGTGGGATAGCCCATGACCACTGCCAAGGCCACTGCTGCTGCTGCTGTCCACCAGCCCATGGTGGCTGCTGCTGCCATGCCTGGGCCGGCTGCAGGGTCACAAAGAGAGTGGTGCAATTAAAGCATTTTAAAATGATCTGTATTAGAAAGGATGGGACTATGTGCTGCTGCTATGGGTAGCAAAGACAAAAAGAAGAGGAAAAAGTGATATGAAGAGGAGGACAGTATCTCAACCAAGTTTCCTGAACATTCTCCTTCCTAAATCAAGAATAGACTATTATGAAGTAAATCTATTGTCCTTGATGAACACACGCAAAGAAGAGCATAAATTATTATGATAGATAAAATCTTTGATGTTTGAACTTCGATCTTTGGTCTCTTTTTTACACCAAACTTACTTGTGTTAACATGTGCAAGGATTGTGTAAACTTACTTCATATATGGTGTTTATCAAAAGGAAAGAGGAGAAATTACTATTTGCTTGGGCGGTTACACTCTTTTAGATTAATATCTTATATATTGTCCGACTCAGCTAGCTATGATTTTTCCTTGGGTGCAGTGATGTTTAAGTTGATGCCATGGAGATTTAAACCTTGTGCTACAGCCTCGACATGATTTAGCAGCTAGAGTCATCGATCTGGCATCTCCAAGACAAGGGATGTGAGACTTTTACATTAGTTTTGATGACTATAAAAATTCCCAAATAAGCTAATCCCTTTTACTAGTCAAAATGTGTTTTTAAAACATGATTGAATCGAGAATGCAACTAACTAACCATGTTTAGTATTCTAAACTTCCAGAGGTTAATTAAAACTATATATCGACCTGAGAGATATTACTGTTATACCATAAGAGTGAGCATTGTGCCACTGTTATCTTGCCCCTAGGCCCTAATTAAATATCACATTTCATTGAGCACTTAACCCG
The DNA here is from genome assembly GCA_020205615.1 of Panax quinquefolius. Lineage (NCBI taxonomy): Eukaryota > Viridiplantae > Streptophyta > Magnoliopsida > Apiales > Araliaceae > Panax > Panax quinquefolius. The sequence goes on along the minus strand of CM035161.1, from coordinate 141,851,911 downwards.
CTTTCCTTATACTTCATGCATTCTTGGTTTTGTTTTTAAACATTTATTGTTTATAGGATGTTACAGAATACTTGCTTCGTTAATACCCGCGGTGTCTCTTTGTCATTCAAATGTCTTGCCATGATATTTATTTACCCTACATCAAAGCACTGGAGAAATAATTTTACATGAACTGTCAAAATATAATTTATTTATAAAGCATATTGTACCATATCAAACTAATCTCGATTCTGTAGGCTTGTACCTCAGTAATTCATAATTATGATCTACCCTTCTATTCTTCCCCTCCTTTTATAACTAGGCAAAATACGTACAAAGCTAAAGGAGTGATATATATTTACCTATGGTTTTCTTGCAAGGTCTGTAATTGATGCCTTAGAAGCACTGCCTCCTTTTGCCAGAACTAGCAAGTACAACAATTCATTTTAAGTGCATGAAAATAGTTATAATTTACTTTCACCATTGGAAATTTCACAGAAATATAATTATCATTGACATTGCTTAAAAATGTAGTACGCTAGAATAGGATATCTTTATTCAACACAGGGCAAGCTACTAAGTTTTTTGGGTAGTACCTGATGGATAAAGTCACATGATTTTTTTTTTGTCAAGAGTCTTTTTTGAAATTGTACTACTGTGGTTACGTTCGAATTGGAGAAATGAAATTGATGAAATAATGAAATACATAATGGAATGGAATGATGACCGGAGTGAGTCGATCTTTCCATTCTAGACGGGAATGACTTCCATGCCCTCCACCAAATAACAAAATGGAAAATGATATACGTAATGACAAAAAATTGACGAAGTTGAATTACGACCAACGTAGAAGTGTAGGCGATAAGATAGAATAAATTAAAATGAGACCCTTCATAATTCCTATCTATCCGATGTATGTACATACATCATAATTATAATTCGGTTGAAAACTTTAGTAATGTATAGCAGAACACTAATAAAATTCACAAATTTAGTAAGAATGATCATGTAGGTTGAAAACTTTCGCAATGTATAGCTGAACTTTAATAAAATTCACAAATTTGACAGAAATGGGAATAGTTTAATCCATTCCAATAAAAAAAAACCAAACACAATTCTTTTCATTGTATAATAATGACAATCTATTCTAACTTTCATTCTTGCAATTCAAGCGTAACAAACTTATGCTCCTTTCCTTTTGCTATGGATGCATTTGAAGCGGTTTCTGATCGATCAAGAAAGGTTCAATTCATTATCAGTTCCATTAGTGGCTTCTTCAGTATATTTTTCCTGTTATTTGGACATAACTGCAAGCCACATTGTTTTGTACAAAACCATTTTTCCCAAATACCATAAGTTGTAGTATATTTTCTTGTTATTTGTCACATTGAAAAGAAAAAACCAATTATGCAAAACAAACTTTCAGCTTTCAGTGGGATCATGAAGAATATTTTAGCTATGCTAGATATTGGAGTCCCTCAGTTGGAGAAGTTGCAGTGGATATATATGTATGTATGTATATATGTATATATATATAAATACATAGTTTAATGGGAAGCCTACGTACGGACGTACCTTGACTTCTGATTCTGGATTGTGTTGCTGATGATGATCCTCTTTTGATTTATTATATCGTTCAATCACTGATTTCATGCTGAAAAAGATGAGAAAAGGAATTGAAAATAAGAAAAGATAATTTATCAGATGGTATTGGAACATTTCAGAAGGGGATAAATTGAACCGTAAAGGAAACATAATAGGAATAACTAAATACAAATCTCCACATATTACATAAGAGCAATGATATAAGGTGCTCAACATTAAATTATCACATAATACTAATTATTTACCAGTCGGATTCTAAACATTATTCTTTTGGATCTAATGTATATATAATCTCTTAAAGTTAATGATTCATTTTTAAAATTACGATCTATATAATTTTATGTTATCACATATTGCCAAAAAACTTAATAGTAGTGATGTAATGATATAAATTATAGTAAAAAAGTAATTATAAATTATGAACATCATACTATTTTATAGTTTAAGATTAAATCTGCATCTCTTTTTTGAAACATACTTGAATGAAAAATGTTATTTAATTTTAAGACAAGGGGGTAAACTTTTTGAAATTTATTCAATTAAATTAGCCTCCTGATTGACTATGTTCTCGGGTGGAATTAAATCACGATGAGAGCCCAGTCGCCGACCCCTCTTCCCCCCACCCCTCTTCTTCCCCTTTAATTCTATAGTATACTACATGAAACATGAATATGCAGAAGAATGTAGTACTTTTGCGTCAAAAGAAGCTGCGGTTTTGTCTCATTAACGAACAATTAAGGGTCTATTTAGTCGTCATCAGCATGAGATAAACAATATTAAGATGCATGCATTAAACATCCAAAGTGGGAAATTAATTTCTAATTAAGGAAACAATATAATTAAGTAGTGACTTAAGCTTTCATCAGAAGCAAGGATTTTATTTATTTATTTATTTTATTTTACTAATTAGAAGCAAGAAAATAAATATCAGTTGTTTCTTACATTCGAGTCGGTCAATTGACCAAAATATTCCCCACCTTCCAAGTACTCTCTTTGTCTATATAGGTAGTAAAAAGTATTGATCCCTCTATACAACAATTTTAATTTAGGAGTAGCTTACTAGAAATGTAAAAATTAAGAAAACAACTTATTTTTATGCGTAATAGGGTATTCACTTGTATATTCATAATTTCAGAAGTTATTTTGATATTATATTGTGAAACGGGAGGAGTATTATATATGTCAGCAGATTGTACAGAGTCCATGCAAGAATGCTTAAATATAGGGAGGTGGATAAATTCTGGCCATGTATATATGGATGAAAGATGGGGATGAAGTTGGATTATATATATAAATGTATGCAACTTTTTCTTCATAGCCAAAAAATGGAAATTGTTAATGTAGCCAAGCTAACTGAGAAGATGGAGCTATACAAAGAAAGTCGATCCCTGACGTTTTTGTTCCACCAAATTGAGCTTGAAGACTAATATAACATATAGGAGTATTTATATAACATATATACAGGATTATTAGGATTTCTTGCTGAGAAAATAAATAA
>CM035161.1:141737924-141848600 GCA_020205615.1 Panax quinquefolius | reverse complement strand
CATTAACTTCTAAAGAATTCTTGTAAGCAGCAGCACATAATATATACTTTAAGCACTAATTAAGCTCACGCGAATATAACAAATCTTTATTAATTCCTCATAGTGCTTAATTAGATCCTTTCAATTGCCAATAACATCTGTTATGATCTTATATTGGGTTTTGGAGATATATGGTTATGATCGATCCTTATATATTAAATCTGATGCTAAAAAACCCTTATATATATCTTTCTAAGCTTGATGCCATGCAACCCATTTAAACTTGAACTCAAAATGTTTATATTCTTAACTAATTAATATATAAATGTTTTTCCAAATTAAATAGCTAGAAAGAAAAGTGGATATAGTAAGGCAGCCGAATATAGATCTAGTAACTAAATGGAGGATCATCAGGTGCTTGTGGTATATTGTATATCAAATAAGTCACAAAAATAAAATGAATATACTTAACCAGTGTATATGAAACAAATATAAATAAAAGATATATATGTGCATAATTAATTGATAGTAATTAATGTGAAAAATGAATGAAGTAACAATATTTAACCTGGTGCTTGAAAATTCATAGAGCTTGTCAGTGTTGGAGAAAATGAGGACTCCAACTTCAGCATCACACAGAATAGCAAGCTCCTTTGCTTTCTTCAACAGCCCATTTCTTCTCTTTGAGAAAGTTACTTGCCTGTTTGTCGAGTTTTCAATCTTTCGGATTGCAATCTTTCTTCTTGCCATACTCGTGCGATGTATATATATATATTCCAGATGTAGTATTCTAGCTAGGGTTTCTTATTTTCTGCAATATGTATGAGAGAGAGATTTTAGATCTTATATATATGTATATATATATATAAAGATGGATGAACCAAAAAATAACATTAGCATAAATGGAAAGAAATTAAAAGGGAAAAGTAGACAGCCTTATTTACTTGGTTGAATTAGCTAGTTAGCTGGGATTAGTCAGACTCTGATCTCCCTTTTCTGGTTTAATTTGATATAGTGGGAGAGACTTTTGGTGAGGTCTCTGCCTCTCTCTTAATTAGTTTCATATATACTACTCTCTCCTCTCCGTCCCTTAATACTATAAGTTGTTTTAGAATTGTGTGTACGTATTAAAAAATGATTATATAGCATTAAATATAATATAAATTGTTTATATTAATGTTTTTGTATTAGAAAAAGATAATATTATTTATTGGACAAAAAATAGTGAGAGAACCAAAGTTTTATTTAATATTTGAGGTAATATTGAAAACACTTGTATTTAAGGAATAAAAATACTTATTTATATTAAATGATAGAGGGAATACTATACTAGAACTAGCGATCATTAAAGTCGAGAGCTTTTTATTATATATAAGTGAATAGTTTTAGCGTAGTAGGTTTTAAAAAGCTTATCTCAAACAGGCAACAGCTAGCTCACAGATTGTGGTTTTTAGACTAAACTACTACTTTTAAGTCATTAACAATGAATTTAAGTGGAGACGAAGTGGAATAGGTCCTTTTCTATTCTTAATATATACTACTAGTATTTGATGGGGCCGTGTTAGTCAGTGACACGTGGGGAAATGAGTAGTACAGTAGTATTAATTACTTATGGATTTCCAAAAGGGGGAAAAATAACTCCATAATCCCAGTTAGGTAACCTTAATTAGGAATATTAATTTGATCTCAAACTGAATTTGATAAGTAATTTGCCATTGGAAGTACATGTACATACGTTCTTCTGGTTCTGGGCACTATAAATAAGAATCTACACGTGAGAGGAGCATCCGCCACCCGAGAGAAGCCTCGGCACGCCTTCATCAACCTCAACGTACCCAATGCCAAGCCGCATTCCGCACACACAAACTACGTACTCCTGTTCTATTCCAAAATATATGAGCTAGTTCCACTTAACTTTAGTTTTAGTTAATTGAAATTATATATAATGTGAATTTATTTGATTTTTTTTAAGTAACAAATTTATATTTAATATTTTTTTTTATTTTCACCAAAAAAAAGATTCATTTGAATTTGATCCAAGATAGTAGTTAATTTGTAAAATTTTAAATTGTAAATTTATATTTAATTTTGAAATAACAATGTTATATTGCATGCATGCTAGCTTATAATAATAATAATAATTATTATTATTATTATTATTATTAAACTATTTAAATTAAATAAATTTACATCAATTTTAATTTTAAAATTTTGTAAGAATAATAATGTAAGACCCTCTGCTTTTATAAATAAAGATGAATTTTTCTATAAATATTATTTTTGAATATTATGGAATAAATTTGATATAATGTTATAGTTATGGGTAATATTTATAAATTTTGCAAAAGTATGCAAGTTGTTATAAAATATTCGGCTTTTTTGGTGGAATATTCTTTTTGTTAGTGAATATTAAAGATAAATTACCAATCATTGGTGATTCTACAACATTGCGTTATTGATCGAGAAAAAACGACAAAAATATTTTTATAAAAATAACGGCGGAGGTTTTACTGTTAAAAGCATTGAACTACCCGTGGTAAAAAGTACAATGAATGGCGTGGTCAGCATAAGAAGACACTCAGATTGATTATTGATGCTTACGTGAGAAGTCACTCGGTTATGCTCAATTATTGCTACAAAGAATTCTTGTGATCATATCTCTTATATTATTGATTCAATTATTGTCACAGATTATAAATCATATAATATGTTATAGTATTAAATCAATAATTGAGACGACAAGTTATAAATGATTAATAATTATTGAAAGATTAAATATGTGTTATGATTTGTGGTAAGTTTGATTATTTTATGGGGGGCTCATATGTCATCATCTAAGAGTCTCTTCATCAATAGTAATTACCCTTGTGAATAGTATTTACCTTCGTCAATAGTAATTACCCTTGTGAATAGATTTACCTTCACAATAAGTAATTACCCTTGTGAATAGTATTTACCTTCAATCGATAGTATTTACCTTCGCTAATAGTAATTACCTTTACCGACGTCGAACCACTTGTCATTTCACATTACTGAGCGCCGAACCACTGTCGCTTCACACACAAAGGCCAAACCAGGCCGGTGCTTCACTGCCTTTTCACACTAAGAAAAGTTAAGCTAGAAATCTTCTATAAATAGAGGCCTAGGGCTTCATTATTTTTCACTTAATTCATTCAAGCTTATAGAGAGAAAGTATAGAAAGAATAAGAGAAAGAAGAAGAGTATTTTGTTACTTACTACCGCTTTGCAGATTCAATCTCCTACCAAAAGTAAGGGGTGTTATTCTTTTCTTATTCATGAAGAGAAGGCATTTGTTATTCCATCGCTTATTTATTACATTGGAATAACTTTGTACTGTGGTTTACCCTATACTTGGTGACATTCTTCTATTATTCTCATTGGAACATCCTGCTCGTGTGTTTTACAGGAATTGGTTCCGCTTTTTATTATTCCATTGGAACATCATATCTGTGTGTTTTACACAGGACGGTTTAAAATCTTTTTTATTATTCGTTGGAACATCCTGCTGTGTGTTTTACAGGACACGGTTCAAATCTTTATTATTCTCGTTGGGATATCCTATCGCGTGCTTTACACCAGCAGGATCTGGTTCCATCTTTATTATTCGTTGGAACATCACTGCCAAATTGTGAATTTCACCGACACAGTTCCGTTATTTATTATTCTGTTGAATAACTCGTCTGCGGATTATCGCATGCGTGGTGATTTCTTTTGTTATTCCATTCTTTATTATACCCATTGGTTAAAACTTTGACTTCTATACTCCATGAAATTAGTAGAATATCCTTGATATTTGCGTTTCATCCAAGATCTTTTCATGGAAATATTCTTCCGATCATTCTTGAATTTTACTCTACAAAACAAAGATCATGTTGACAATTTGGACGTTAATAATTCTGGATAAAATAATTCTTGAACTTGTTTTATTGAATTCTTATATCATTGTCATCATCCTCATGTTTATATTTTTTGAAAGTCAATACGTGGCTGTAGTGCATGGAGATGGACTTGGTATGATTATGACCGAGAGACTATTCGGTGGTAATCACTTAGTAGTAATGTTACAAATGATGTGATAAAAAATCCTCGAATGGTCAGTAGTGCATTGATGGGACGATTGTTGGCATGATCGCTTGATTATTAATGAATACACAAATATTCTTGGCCCGTAGTGCATGAATAATTGTGGTCGTGATACTAAAGAATATCCTCTTGGTAGAAAGTGCGGGGGTGATTCGATGATGTGGAATATTTATTAAAGTCGAGTCTCGCCTATAATGATGATGAAAAAACCTTTTAAAACCTAAAGATAGTAGACTTTATTTTCTACTTGACTCTTTCAATGGATTGCATATTCCACCGCAGATTAAACCGGTTGTCTATTGTATTTTATCGGTTTAACATTATGAAGACTATTGATAATTTATTACGCATTATCTTAGTCATAATTTTTCTTCTTGGGCTAGTTGAGCTCACCCTTTCTTTCACCGTTTTCTCTTGAAATGATAATATAAATTTGAAGCGAGTGGGAAACGCAGTGATGGTCTCGAAGATAGCATTAGTTGTCCTCACTATTACAGTAAAATAGTGTGATAATAATCAGTAATGAGGACTTTTGTTTCGAGTTTGTATAATATCTAGTAGGCGATATTTGTATTTAAACTCATGATTTATGTCGTATTGTATTACTACGATTATGTTAATAAGTTGTATTTAAATTCTGTACCATGTAAGTGGCGACTCAAGATGGGTGATGTATACCTAATTTTGGGGGCGTCACAAATAATTTTCAAGTAATTTATAATGTTGAATATTTTATAACTTAATTTTGAATTTTGCAAATAGGTAGACTAAATAAGAAAAATAGTACTCCCTCAGTTTTTTAATATAGGTCGTTTTAGAGTTGTGCACAAGTATTAAGAAAATGATTGTAAAGCATTAAATATATTAACAATTGTCTATATTACCCTTGTACTGAAAAAAGAGAGTATTATTTATTGGGCAAAAAATAGTAAGAGAACCAAACTTATATTTAATACTTGGGGTAATATAGGAAACTAAGCAATTAATGCTTACTTGAAATTCTCAAACGACTTATATTTATGAACAATTATTTATCTAAAACGACTTATATTAAAGAACGGAGAGAGTAGTAACTCAAATAATAATATAATTTTGGTGGAAAGGAAATAGTATCATACAGTAGTGACTAAATTGCAAATCTAACCCTCCTATTTGTCATGTTTTTGCTAAACTGTTTCTTAAATTTTTTTTTAACATAACTGTTCCTCATAGGTGCGTTAGTCATGCAAAAGTGTTCCTTTAATGTTCCATAAATTTTTTTTTCGCATAACTGTTCCTCATAGATGCGTTAATCATGCAAATGTGTTCCTCTAAATTTTACCTATTAAAATTTGATTTTCTCTCTCCACATTTTTTTATTTTTAAAATTTATGTAAAAAGAATTCTTCTTCCTTTTTATTTATTTATTTTTATATTGACATTTTGAATTCAATATAAAATATCTTTAAATTCAAAATTAGTATAAATTAATTAATTTTAAACTATTTAATTACCAAAATTATAAACTTTACTATTTTTTTATTTTATCTAAATGGCACTAATAAAAAAATAGTAAGGTTTATATAAACTTTAGTATTTTTTATTTTCTTATTAATTATATTTTTTCATACCGTTATTAGTACCATTTAGAGAAAATAAAAAAAATAGTAAGGTTTATAATTTTGGAAATTATATTGTCTAAAATTAATTAATTTATACTAATTTTGAATTTAGAGATATTTCATATTGAATTCAAAATGATAATATAAATATAAATAATTAAAAAGAATAAGAATATACTTTTTACACAAATTTTAAAAATAAAAAATAAAAAAATGAGAGAGAGAAAATTAATTTTTAATAGGTGAAAAAAATTGAAGGAATACATTTGCATGACTAACGCATCTATGAGGAACAGTTGTGCTAAAAAAAAGTTTGACAAATATTGGAGGAACATCTTTGCATTACTAATACATCTATGAGAAACAATTGTACTAAAAAAAAATTTAGGTAACAGTTTAACAAAAATATGACAAAGAAGAGGGTTAGATTTACAATTTAATCTATTGTAATAGTAAAAAAAAAGTAACCCTAATCCTCTGCGCAGAAAGCACGCGATTGGTTACAGCCCACGTGAAAGCGCATTGATAAGCCAATGATATTCCTTGCTAAAGGAATAGGAATAGGAGTACACCATATAAGTAGTGGTATTAGTACTCTCTGTCCTAAATTAACCGTTCAGTTTTGATTTTTTTAAGTTAAATTAACTATTTTTAGAATTAATAATTAAGCATATATAAATATATTTCTAAAATTATAAAAATTAGGATTAGTAATAAATTGTATATATCTTTCTTTTAGTTATAATTTCTTCACCTATATTTTAGCAAAAATAGTAAAAAGATTAGTTTTAAAAATGGTCAATTTGACTTTAAAAAGTCAAAACTGAACAATTAATTTGGGATGGAAGGAGTATTAATTAAGAGTAAAATAATGATCAGTTTTTACGCCTCCAAGTACGAGCTTAGACAGGTGTCAATCATCAGCAAATCATAGAGATACGGAAACCAAGAATACTCCTATCCTAATTCCTAATTCCTAATTCCTAATTCCTAATTCCTACGTATTATATTTGGATCCTTGATTTTATCACTCCAACAATGGAAATCTCGCTTTACTCAGTCATCATCACTCCATTGGGCATTCCTACTACTAGTAAATTGCATGGAGTAATTAGAGAGAGAGAGAGATCAACTATTACTCCATATCAGGATTTGGAGGAGATATGCCTTTTTTGGAAGGAGAGAGGTTTGTCCCGTCCTCCTTATCACCCATGTTCACAATATGTATAATACTACTAGTCATGGTTAAATGTATTACTCCTACTATATTTCATAATTTTGAATGAATTAATTTAATTTTAAGTTATTTTTAAAAAAAAAAATCGACAACAGTCATGTAATTTAGAGCGGGTTAAATATCAGTATAAAAATTAAAGTATATATGTTTTGACTTTTTAAAATTAACTTATAAAATGTTAAAATTCAAAATTTATATATATTTATTTAAATTATGAGAATAACAAAATTGATAATTAGTAGTATTTTTAGTCAGTTTATAACAATTATAATTGTTCTTACAAAAACTTAAAATTTTCATATTCGCGCATATGGACTGAAAAAGTTAAAATACGTAGCATCACATATATAGAAACATATAAGATACGTTGATATTTATATAAGGGCTTAACACAACAACCAATAGTACGTACCTCCACTATTTTGATATGAATTTGATTTAGAACCCAAATTTGTTGTAATAATATTTATAATAATAATAATAATAATAATCAAATAAGTAGTCATAGCAATTTTGAGTTTTAAAATTGATTTTTGAGTCTTTGTAAAAAATTAAAAGCCCAGTTGACGGAACGAACGACTCCAGAAACTGATGAAAGACTAAGGTTAGCAATGCGACAACATATAAATTCTTAATTTGACAAATAGTTCGTTGGTGCCAATTTTACCATGTACTACTCCACGCTCATCATTATGTATATTCATAATTATATGGTAATGGTACTACTTAAGTTGAATGAATTTTTTCTAAGATATATATATATATATATATATATACATTGGAGCTGCAGGTAGATGCAGAATAGTTGGATCGTAAGGTTTTATAGTCTGCTGAGACAATCATTCAATTCAATTAATTGCTTCTCCCGGCCCTGGTTAACGTACGTTGACCATGTGTTGCCGGCCATCGTTAATTTTATAAGCTAATTAGTCTTCATTCTTTATAGTTTTTCAAATATATGCTTCACCGTAAGGGATTTAAAAATATAGCTTGTATAACCAGAATATAGTTGCTGATGCAAGTATTATAATACTTGGACAAATCTTGACATTGTTTATTTTCTACCTTGCTCAAGGTTAATGATGCTTCCTCTTAGATATTAAATTAAGCATCCGATTGAAATTTGGGCATCTAGACCAACATATATATGCATGTATGCCCCATTTTCATGTGATACACCTCTGCTAATTCTCTCTTTCTCTGTCTCCCTATCCTTTTTTAATAATCACAACTGTATAAATTTTAAAATTATACAGTCTACGATAATAGAGTAAATTTATTTTACTATCGTAGGATAGTCACTTCACAATTTGATAATTCAATTTACGCTTGACGGTAGCAGAGTGTTTGCTCTGCGATCGTGGATTGACTACTCTACAATAGTACAGTAAATTCACTCTACTATCGTAGACTGTATAACTTTAAAATTTATATAACTGTGCACCTCTATTTTTACCTTGTTAATAATTATTTAGTTATTTGTTGGAGAAGAAATATTAATTATTTAATTATTTAGAGTTAAATACGAAATAAAATTATATACTTAATGTTTACAAATCACACAAATGATACGTTTAGAGAAAGTATTGAACTATAAAACAAAAAATAATAATGAAAGAGAGAGAATGATCATCTATAAATATTTTCTTCACATAAATACTCTTTTTATCTCATAATAAACGTTTTAATTTAACTTTTATGATTGTTGGAGTGTGATTTTATGAGTCTGAAGGGTTCCCGGGGGCAGGGGTCGTGCCGCGTGGCTTTCGGTCAAGAGGCTTTACATTCTAAGTAATCTGCAATCCTAATTAACTTATGACTTCTTTATCCTATTTGACTTCTTACTTTTAATGAAACTCAATTTAATCCCATTATGAAAGTGGTGCATCCTGGATTCATTTTGACTTCCCATTCTTATGGAGATTGGCTTCCATCCAAGAATGGTAATAATGTGATAAAGAGTACTATTCCTACTCGGGGACGGGAGCATTGAGACGGTGAGTGTGAGACCCCAGATTTTATCAATAAAGATTTAAATTTTGTCGAAATAATTTTTAATATTATAGTGTGAATTTGAGATAATATTATAGTTGTGGGTAGTATTTATAAATTTTGCAAAGTATGCAGTGGTTATATTATATTCGATTATTTTAATATTAGGTTTATGAGGAATATTCGTGACAACGATTCAATCGTTGGTGAAATTCATAATGTAATTATTGTCGGATTGAAAACGACAAAAATATTTTATTGAAATAATGGCGGAAGTTTCTGGGTAATCTTGTTGAACTACTTCGGTAGTAAAAGTACGATGAATAATGGTTGCGTATAAGAAGCACAGTATTGATTATCGAATCTTATGTGAAGTCACTTCGTTTGATTCCATTATTATTCGATTAATAATATGAATTATTATAAGCGATAATGACGTTTTGTTTTATTCAGTATTATTAACGTAATAAAGCGAAACATCTTTTATATAAAAGCGAGAATCTTTTATTAAAGTTATTACATAAATAGAATATATTATATTTTATTATGCATAGTGTTGCGTAGTGTTTTTGCATAAATTACAGTATAGTATTTGTATAGTAAAATGTTTTTATATAAATAGAATATATGATATTTTATTTAAAAGATTTTGCTTTAAATATGGGAACCGTCGATTAAAGTAAATCAATCCTGGACTGCTCATGAATTAATTACTATGCATTCTATTTTCTTATAAATAGAAGCTCATTCCTTCATTATTTTCTTACGAATTCATTTGAAACTGTAGAGAGAAATTATAGATAGAGGTTTATGAGAGAAAATCTATAGAGAGAAAGAAGAAAGAGTATATTACAGTACTTCACTAATTTGATATCCGGTGTCTTTTACGGTGAAGGGTATTATTTATTGTACCGTAAGGGATATTATTCGTTTATATTCATGAAGACAACTTCAGTTATTCCATTCTTTATTATTACATTGGAATAACTTTTGTATCTGTGAGATACCTATATTTGGTGAAATCCTCTATTATTCCATTCATTATTATTCATTGGAATAACTATAAAAGTGGTATACCCTATACATAACCTGTATATACGGCAGATACCCTATACTTGGTGAAATCCTTATGTTATTCCATCCTTATTTATTACATTGGAATAACTTTTGTATCTGTGAATCCCTATATTTGGTGATCTTCTTACGTTATTCCATTCTTTATTATTACATTTGGAATATCACATGCGTGTGTTTTACAGGACACTGGTTCCATTGTTTATTATTCCGCATTTATTATTACATTGGAATATCACATACGTGTGTTTTTACCCGGACTTGGTTCCATTGTTTATTATTCAAACATTTATTATTACGTTGGATCATCACGTCGATTGTGAATTTCACGACTGGTTCCGTTATTATTATACATTGGAATAACTTTATACATGCAATCAATACCGCATGCATGGTGATTTCTTTTGTTATTCCATTCTTTATTATACCAAGTTGGTTAAAACTTTGACTTTATACTCCATGAAATTAGTAGAATATCCTTGATATTTGCGTTTCATCCGATATCTTTTCATGGAAATATTCTTACGATCATTCTTGAATTTTACTCTACAAAAGCAAGATATCTTGTTGACAATTTGGACGTTACTTAATTTCTGGATAAAATAATTCTTGAACTTGTTTTATTGAATTATTATGTCATTGTCATCATCCTCATGATATATTATGTTATCTTTGGCTTACGTGCGTAGATGAACTTAGTATGATTATGACCGAGGATCATTCGGTATAATCATGGCTTGTTATAAATGATGTGATAAAAGTCCTCGGTGGCTGTAATGCGGTGATGGATAGTTTTGGTATGATTATGACCGGGGTGATTCGGTATAGTCATGACCATTGATAATTTGATGAAAATCCTTGGCCAGTAGTGATACGAGGATGATTAGATGTGGTGGTTTATTTATTAAGTGAGTCTCGGTGATAAAAATTGATGAAAACCTTTTAAAACCTAAAAGATAGTAGATTTTATTCTCTCTTGACTCTTTTAATGGATTCGCATATTAAGTTCTTGATTAAACTGGTTGTCTATTGTATTTTATCGGTTTAACTTTGTTGAAGGCTAATGATAATTTATTACGCATTATCTTAGTCATAATATTTTTCTTGGGCTAGTTGAGCTCACCCTTTCTTTCACTCGTTCTCTTCAGAAATGAGAACACAATTTGAGACGCAGTCGGGGAGCGGAGTAATGGTCCGGAAGGATAGCATTAGTAGTCCTCACTATTACGTGAAATAGTGTGATAATAGTTATAATGAGGACTCCTTTTGAGTTTGTATAATATCTAGTAGACAATATTTGTATTCAAACTCACGATTTATATATGTCGTATTATACCACGCAGTTATATTAGTAAGTTGTATTTGAATTTATGTACCATGTAAGTGGCGACCCAAGATGGGTGGCGATATACCTAATTTTGGGGCGTCACGGTTTAATATCGAGCTTAGGATATGATCCACTGCAAGAGGTGAGAATAAAACTAGGAGGGAGAGCAGGGGAATACCTTCGCTAGAATGACCTACCTAAAGTTTATGTCTTTATTTTATTAATTCGGTCGAGAATATAGGGATAATTTGTTACATGTCAATTAACCCTTGTTTTTGTGTGATGTTTGAGAATGGCATCCGAAAATCTTTGAGATAAGCAATGAAGCACATGAGAGTGTTGATTCGGCTCAAACAAAAGGAAACGACCAACAACACGATAATAATCATCTTTGTGGTGGCAACAATTTATCGAACAATGATAACCATCGTCATGACGCCCCCAAAATAGGTATACATCACTATTACGAGTTGTCAATACATAGTGCGAAACAACTACAACTTTATTATTACAACAAGAAAGCTGTGAGTTTGAATACAAATATTATCTTACAGGCAATATCTATACTCAAATAAATCCTCATCACATTTATTGATACATTATTTTACAAAAATGGTGAGGACTACTAAACAATCCTTTCTAAAACCTTCATTCCATACCATACCCCGAGGCTGCGTACTCGCTATATTCTCGCCTCCCGAGAAAATGGAACAAAAGGAAAAGGGTGAGCTCAACTAGCTTCAAGAAGAATATTATGACTAAGATAATATACAACAAATTATCGTTAGTCTTCAACAGGAAAAATCTAATAGAATACTGATAGACAACAAATTTTAAATCAATATTCAGCGAATGAAATAATAATTCATTAGAAGAGTTAAGTAGAGAATGCAAACTACTATCTTCATGTATGAATTTAAAAGTTCATCGCTCATCTTTTATCCCGTAACATCAATCGATATACATCCGGAATCAAAAATTCATCTTTTGCACTACGGGCGAAGATATTCATCGATTAATTAAGTATGTTTATTTAAACACACATACATCTTTGCACTACGGGCCAAAGATATTCTTCGAAATCATTCATCTTTTACTCTGGGCCAAAGATATTCTTAAGAAATCATTCATCTTTGCACTACTGAGCCAAAGATATTCAATAATATCATCATTTAAGGACCGAGGATGATGAAAATATTTTTAAAAAGCGAATCCAAAGTGAAACAAAATGACAAGGATTAAGGATTAAGGATTCAGTACTTGGTTTTATCCACGTCCAAAAATACCTCAAAAATAATCATAGTGGTGTAAAATTCAAGAATGATCAAAACATGGATACAATCGAGTTAGTATCCGAATATATATTTTGGACGAAAAGAAGAAATTTTATTTTTCAATTGAATAAGATGCAGTATATGTGAATAGTGTGCAGATATCATTGAATAGTGTCGTACACGTGAATAGTAACTCAGACACCAAAAGATAGAAATTCCACAAAAACATCTTCACGCTTCATGAATAGTACTCGTGAATAGTAATCGTGAATAAGAACTCATGAATAGTAACTTCGTGAATAGTAACTCATGAATAGTAACCCATGAATAGTAACCCCGAGCATGAAAAAAGTTCCAAATTTGATAAAACTTCAGATCAACATTTCAAAGATAATGATATTGAAGAAATAATATCATTACGAAAAAAAATAATATCCCTTACCTCGAAAGATCAATTCTTAGCATTTAGAATAAGGGTATAATCTTTGAAGGGAACTTTTTGCCGTCTAGCAATACTCAAAGTATACTCAAAATACTCACAAGAATTTCGATAATATAGAGAGAAAACTTCAGGTTTACGGTGTGATTTTCAATTCTAACCTAAGCACCCTATTTATAGGAAAATCTTTAAGAACAAAAAGAGTAAAATTTAATAAAATAATAATATTTCTTAAAATATTCAAGCCCACCTTAGAAATCTGATTTCAGATCATTTATAACACATGTGAGCCACTCAATTGCAACAAAAAACATTTTTCTTACAAAAATATTTTAAACTCCCAAAATCAATTATTTTGCTTTGAACTTCAATAATTCATAATAAATAGCCCTTTCATCAGAAAATTTGAATCACGCAAGTTTTTATAGGAATTTCAATTCTCTACAACTTCTGTAAGAAAGTTTTCCCAAATTCCAAATAGAAATTGGAAGAAATCCACAAACGAAGGCGATTTTCTGCTATAATCAAATTTCGGATCAATAAATGGGGTCCACCAGACATGTTTAACATGTTTTAAACATTTATTGCAACAAAAATACTCTTCCTCCTCGTATACTCATATATCCCACATTCGTTGTAAAAATATCACAGTTAATATATTATTAAAATAATATATTTAAATGAATTATTTTATCGAAAAAGATAAAATATTAATTTTCAACAATTGTCATTTTAAAAATTTCTCCATCTATATCCACATAAAATCAATATTTTTCTCATCATATAAATCAATAATTAATTATTCACAAATAATATTCTGTAATCACAATATTGACAACCAGCAAAGTTCAGAAAGAGGGGCTTTCCAATAAGAATTTCTTCTTCTACTGGCATGCAATTAGGTGACCAAACCTCTCCTTAGATAAAACTTTCTAGACATTGCCAATAATGTTATCTAATAATATTATTAGGATAATATGAATTATTGCTTCGATAATGAAAAATCTTGTGTAATGACAATTATTGAAACAACAAGAATATAAAATATCAATTAAAGCAATTATTAACTCAATAAAATATCGAATAAAGAATTATTCGTAACCATTATTGAGTAGTGCCTTCTTACGTAAGAATCAATAATTGGTGCAATACCGGTAAATCTTCTTGCTCAACAACGCCAGATTAGTGTGTTTTAACCACCGGGTATTCCAATAGTATTAAGCAGAATAACTACGCTAGTTATTTAAAAACAACTTATATTTGTCGTTTTCTTCATCCAATCGTTTTTTTCGTTATGGGCCCACACATGGTGCTTGGCAGTAAATGCGAATATTCCCAACGAAGCATTTGAATATTCCACGACCAAACGAATATTCCCAAGCGATAATGAATATTTTATAACCACTTGCTTATTTTGAAATATTTGCGTATTTAACCCTTAACTATCCACATTAATCAAATCAACCCTTACTATTTCAAAATAATAAATAAAGGAAATTCCTTTTATTTAAAAATTTTGGGGTCTTACAACCTCCCTCCTTAAGAAATTTCGTTCTCGAAATTGACGACGACGATTGCAGTGTTTGAAAAGGTGAGGATACCTTGCTTTCATTTCCGCTTCCAATTCCCGTGTCATTTCCTCTATAGCATGATTCCACCACAAAACTTTAACTTGTGGTATGACCTTTCTTGGCGTAGGACATGCTCCTTCCTATCCAAGATCTTGACAGTACCTCCTCATACGTTAAGTCTTGGCTATCTCGTCCGGTTCTAACTCAATAACGTGGTTGGGTCTTTCACATATTTACTGAAGTATGGATATATGAAACACATTATGAACACGAGATATACTCGGAGGTAACGCAAGTCTATAGGCTACATTTCCTACTCGGTCAAGAATTTGAAATGGACCAATAAATCGTGGATTGAGCTTTCCTCTATTCCCAAATCTTGTAACTCCCTTCCATGGAGCAACTCGCAACAATACATGATCCCTTACATTAAATTCCACGTCCTTTCGATGAAGATCCGCATAACTTTTTTGTCGATCTTGTGCCGCTTTTGTATCGTTGTCGAATCATTTGGATCTTTTTGGTAGTCATACGTCTTAACTCGGGTCCCAACAATGTTGCTTCACCCACCTCATCCCTAACATATTGGAGAACGACATTTTCGTCCATATAATGCTTCAAATGGAGCCACACCTATACTTGCACGATAACTGTTGTTGTTGTAGGAGAATTCCACCAATGGTAAATACTTATCCAACTACCCTTGAAGTCTCAGGACACGAGTCTTAATAGATCTTCAAGAGTTTGAATAGTCTCTCGATTAGATCTGTTTGGGGATCAAGAACTAAATCGCAAACTGCGCTCCATAGCTTTTTGAATAAAAAATCTTGAAGTGAATCTTGGGTCACGATCGGAAACTATAGATACAGGCATGTCAACCTCACAATCTCATTCACGCATATTACTAAGAGGCGTTCAAGGAATAAGTCTGGTCGGCAAGAAACTAAATCGTTAATCTATCAACAATAACCCAAATAGCATTGATGCCTTGAGAAACCGTAGGAAGACCAGAATGTGAAATCCATAGTAATGTGTTCCCACTTCCATTAGGAATCTCAAGTGGTTGCAATGGACCCTTAGGTACAAGATGCTCGCCTTTACACGTTGGCAAGTTAAAACACATCGAGATAAACTTTGCAATCTCTCTCTTCATATTGTTTCACCAAAATGTATGTCGAAGATCACGATACATTTTAGTACTTCGAGGATGGATTGCAAATGGCGTGTTGTGTGCCTCCATCATAATCTTGTACTTCAAATCGAAAGTCGTTAGGAACACAAAGTCAGAGTGGACTCAAGTATTCCTTCTTCATCAATTCTCGCTTAGGAATAGCTCCTTCTTGTACTTTCTTCTTCATACGCATCATTTCGGATTGGGTGGCTTGAGCAACCTTAACTTTTTCTATTAAAGTTGGCTCTGTCGCGATACTTGACATCATCGCACTGCGTTCCGTGATATGATCTTCTACTCAATAAATCACTACCACGTTAAACTTTACCAAGATGGTATTGAATAGTGTGGTCGTAGTCTTTCAATAGCTCGAGCCAACGTCGCCGCATGTTGAGTTCTTTTGAGTGAAGAAATATTTAAGGCTTTTATGGTGCGAATATATCTCCACTTTCTCCCATATAGATAGTGCCTCCATATTTTTAAGCGAAAACGATTGGGCCGCTAACTCTAGATCATGAGTAGGATAATTCCTCTCATACTCTTTAAGTTGTCATGAGGCATAGGCTATGACTTTCCCACGTTGCATGAGAACACATCCTAACCTTTTGCTCGAAGCATCGTTGAGATAACAAATCCATCCGAACCAGATGGTATTGTTAGAACAGTCTTAGAAATAAGTCTCCTCTTAAGCTCTTGGAAACTTTTTCTCCATTCTTCGCTCCAAACGAATTTTTATCCTTCCGAGTTAGTTGAGTTAATGGAGTAGCGATTCGAGAAAACCCTTCCACGAATCTCCGATAATAACCAACTAAGCCCAAAAGCTACGTATCTTGGTCACCGACTTGGTTGATCCCAACTTTGTATTGCTTCAATCTTCGTCGGATCAACAGATACTCCATGTTTCGACACCACGTGCCCAAGGAATGCTACTTCCTCAAGCCGAACTTCGCATTTCTTTAATTTGGCATATAGTTGGTTTTCACGAAGCCTTTGGAGTACCGACTTCAAATGGTGCTCATGATCTTCACGACTTTTGGAATATATGAGGATGTCATCAATAAAGACAACAACGAATTAATCCAAATGTTCCTTGAATACTCGGTTCATCATATCCATGAAAGCCGCAGGAGTATTAGTTAGTCCGAAAGACATGACTAAGAATTCATAATGCCCATACCGAAGTTCAAGGGTTTTGGAATATCCTCGGTTCTAATCTTCATTTGATGATATCCGAAGCGAAGATCGATTTTGAAAAGAATTGTGCCTTCGCACAATCGGTCAAACAAGTCATCAATACGAGGTGAGGATACCTACTCTTGATGGTGACATGGTTTAATTCCGATAGTCAATACAAAGTCGCATACTCCCCGTCTTTCTTCTTTACAAATAAAACAGAGCACCCCGAAGGAGATGTACTTAGGGCCGAATGAAACCGATGTCCAACAATTCTCGTTGTTGGACCTTTAACTCTGAAGTTCAATAGAGCCATTCGATATGGGGTTTTAGAAATGGGCTTTGTACGTGTTCAAGATCAATAAAGAATTCAACTTCACGTTCGGGGTAGACCGAAAAGTTCTTGAAATACGTCGGAAAGTCAATAACAATGCGGAATATTATTCAAATTTGACGTGTCTTTATTCAAATCCATAACATGGGCTAAGAAAGCTTGACATCCGTTTTTTAATAAACGAATAGCTTTATGATTAGATATATGCGGTGATTGATTTTAATGGTTTAGTTGCTTGAATCCGCACAAACGGGTTGGTTAGGAATATGAAAACTAACAACCTTACGAAAACAATCAATTTTGGCATGATGAGTAGTTAACCAATCAATCCCTAAAATCACATCAAAAGCAAGTATCTTTAAAGAGATAAGGTTGACGGGGTAAGGTAATGGTGCCAACTTGAATCAAATAAGATTTATAAGCAGTGGATGTGATGAAAGTTTCTCTTAACGGAGTTTCCACAGATAGGTCAAAGTCTAATTTCTCCCGAGTCAAGTTTAAACGTTGAGCACATGCAGGAGAGATAAATGAATGGGTAGACCCAGATTATCAAGTAAGGTATAAACTTCGCAAGAATTTATAAATAGCTTACCCGTGATCACCTCGTTTGATTCCTCGCATTATGACCGATCACAACAAACGCTCTTCCGGAATCGTTGACTTTGACTTTTAAGGGACACTCTTTTGAGTCACCGTCCCCATTGAACTAGGTTTTATTCATCGTATAATCTCGAGCGATATGTCCTTCCTTTCCATAATTATAGCATACCAAGCTGTTGTGGGCGGTTTGGACTGATATGTCCTCTTTTCCGCATTTGTAACATATAATGGGGTGGTCGTTCTCTCCCTTAGAACCGATTCTTCACGCCGAAGACCGCTCGTCTTCACACGGTCGTTGTTAAATCTCCTCTTTTAAAATCTCCTCTCGACTCGCTTCTTCTATTTTCATGGCCATGATTACCACCGGAGTGGTTACCATTTTTGTCCGTCTTTTCTTTCTCCATTTGGTTATCATTATTACATTGATCGCTATCTACGATACGATCTGGTTGTGGTCCCTCGGTTGGCCGCACTCGTTATCTCATTTCTAATAATTGAGCCCTATTTACAACATCTGAATAAAGAGAAAATTTATGAGAAATGAGATATCGACGTACGCCGGGTTTCAAACCTCTAAGAAACATCCGCGTCATCGTTCCTCATTCTCCACCGAATGAGGTGCAAACACGGATAACTCGCAAACTTTGCCTCGTCTTTGAGACACCGTCGTGTTGTTTTGTTCCAATCGATGAACTCCACTTCCTTTCATACGACGAACACTTTCGGGAAAGTATTTGTCATTAAATAGCTCTCAAACGTCTCCCAAGACATCTTTGAAAATTTGGATGGGTACGCTTCCTGACTCCCACTGATGAATCCGCCTCGCCACGGAACATAAAGGTGGTGAATGGAACCTTACATTTCTCCGTGCATCCCAAGACATCGAATATCTTGGTAATTTGTTTGACCCATATTTCCGCCGTGATCGGATCGGCTTTCCCTTAAATTCAGTGGTCCCACTCTTTGAATCGCTTGGTTGTGATAAACCCGTGAATTGCTATCATTTCCTCCTCGTATTTTGAACACGAGTCTCCTCGTCGATTTTGCATGAAGCGCAAAAACTTCTAAACATCCCTCGTTCATCATCTCGCTTTCGATGGTGTTGTTCACGGGAGGAACATCACCGACTGTGTTTGCACGTTCTCCTCGTTGGTGAGTACGAGGCATCTCCACGGTCTCATTTCCATTGTTAATATTCTCGATCGATATTCTCAAATCTGTCGCCATAAAACAAGGGTTAATTAAGGAAATCAATATATCACATAATATCCCTATATCTTGACCAACTAACAAATAAACTTAGGTAGGACACACTAGCGAAGGATTTTTTCGTCTCTCCCTCCTAGTTCTATTCCCCGATCTCGCCTTGGAGATCATATCCTAAGCTCGATACTAATTGTGGCGCCCCCAAAATAGGTATACATCACCTATTCCGAGTTGTCAATACATGGTACGTAAATAACTACAACTTTATTATTACAACAATTAAAAGCGTGAGTTTGAATACAAATATTATCTTACAGACAATATCTATACTCAAATAAATCCTCATCACATTTATTGATACATTATTTTACAAAAATGGTGAGGACTACTAAACAATCCTTTCTAAAACCTTCATTCCATACCCAGACTTCGTACTCGCTTATATTCTCGCCTCCCGAGAAAAATGGAACAAAAAGGAAAAGGGTGAGCTCAACTAGCTCAATAAAGAATATTATGACTAAGATAATATACAACAAATTATCGTTAGTCTTCAACAGGAAAAATCTAATAGAATACTGATAGACAAAAAAATTTTAAATCAATATTCGCAGCGAAAATAATAATTCATTAGAAGAGTTAAGTAGAGAATGCAAACTACTATCTTCTATGTATGAATTTAAAAGTTCATCGTCTATCTTTTATCCCTGTAACATCAATCAAGATACATCTGGAATCAAATATTCATCTTTGCACTACAAAAGCCAAAGATATTCATCGATTAAGTCATGTTCATTTAAACACTGTTCATCTTTACTACGGGCCAAAGATATTCTCAGAAATCATTCATCTTTGCACTCTGGGCCAAAGATATTCTTAAGAAATCATTCATCTTTGCACTACAGGCCAAAGATATTCCATAATATCATCATTTAAAATGAAGATGATGAAAATATTTTTTAAAAAAGCGAATCCGGTGAAACAAAATGACAAGGATTAAGGATTAAGGATTCAGTACTTGGTTTTATCACGTCAAAAATACCTCAAAAATAATCATAGTGGTGTAAAATTCAAGAATGATCAAAACATGGATACAATCGAGTTAGTATCCGAATATATGTTTTAGACGAAAAGAAGAAATTTTATTTTTAAATTGAATAGATCAGTATATGTGAATAGTGTCAGATATTATCGTGAATAGTCTGATATCGTGAATAGTAACTCGACACCAAAAGATAGAAATTCCACAAAAACATCTTCACGCTTCACGTGAATAGTACTTCGTGAATAAGAATCGTGAATAAGTAACTTCATGAATAGTAACTTCGTGAATAAGTAACTTCATGAATAGTAACCCATGAATAAGAAACCCAGAGCATGAAAAAGTTCCAAATTTGATAAAAACTTCAGATCAATATTTCAAAGATAATGATATTGAAGAAATAATATCATTCTGAAAAAATAATAACCACTTACCTCGAAAGATCGATCTTACTAAATTTAGAATACGGGTATAGTCTTTGAAGGGAACTTGCACCGTCTAGCAATACTCAAAGTATACTCAAAATACTCACAAGAATACATTTCGATAATATAGAGAGAAAACTTGATTTCTGGTGTGATTTTCAATTCTAACCTAAGCACCTATTTATAGGAAAACGCTTAGAACACCAAAAGCAGAAAATTTAATAAAATAATAATATTTCTTAAAATATTCAAGCCCACCTTAGAAATCTGATTTCAGATCATTTATAACACATGTGAGCCACTCAATTGCAACAAAAACGTTTTTCTTACAAAAATATTTTAAACTCCCAAAATCAATTATTTGAACTTGAACTTCAATAATTCATAATAAATAGCCCTTTCATCAGAAAATTCAAATCTCGCGAGTTTTTATAGGAATTTCAATTCTCTACAACTTTGCAGAAGAAAGTTTTTCCAAATTCCAAATAAAAATTGACCGAAATCCACAAACGAGCGATTTTACAGGCTATAATCAAATTTCAGTCAATAAATGGGGTCCACCGACATGTTTAACATGTTTTAAACATTTATTGCAACAAAAATACTCTTCCTCCTCGTATACTCATATATCCCACATTCGTTATGTAAAATATCAGTTAATATATTATTAAAATAATATATTTAAATGAATTATTTTATCAGAAAAAGATAAAATATTAATTTTCAACAATTGTCATTTTAAAAATTTTCTCCATCTATATCCACATAAAATCAATATTTTCCTCATCATATAAATCAATAATTAATTATTCACAAATAATATTACGAGAATCACAATATTGACAACTGTGCAGTTTAAAGGAAGAGGGGGCTTTCAATAAGAATTTCTTCTTCTTGGTGGCAAGCAATTAGGTGACCAAACCTCTCCTTAGACAGAACTTTCTAGACATTGCCAATAATGTTATCTAATAATATTATTCAGATAATATGAATTATTGCTTCGATAATGAAAAATCTTGTGTAATGACAATTATTGAAACAACAAAGAATATAAAATATCAACGCAAAGCAATTATTAACTCAATAAAATATTGAATAAAGTAATTCGTGAACCATTATTGAGTAGTGCCTTCTTACGTAAGAATCAATAATTGGTGCAATACTGGTATCTTCTTGTTCAACAACGCGTATTATGTGTTTTAACCAGCGGGTATTCCAACAAAGATAATAGCTTGAACAACTACGTAGTTATTTAAAACAACTTATATTTGTCGTTTTCTTCATCCAATCGCTTTTAGTTATGGGGCCCATACATGGTTGTACAACTGGCCGTAAATACGAATATTCCCGACGATCGAATATTCCACGACCAAACGAATATTCCCGACGATAATGAATATTTTATAACCACTTGCTTATTTTGAAATATTTGCGCATATTTAACCCTTAACTATCCACATTAATCAAATCAACCCTTACTATTTCAAAATAATAAATAAAGAAAATTCCTTTTTATTTAAAAATTTTGGGGTCTTCTGATCGTGGGGAAATTATCATGCTAAGAATGGTAACCACTTGATTGGTAATCATGGCAAAGATAATAAGTGGAAATTTCAAGAAGAGAAGGTCATTTAGCTCGATTTTTGTAGAGTATAGTGAAGTCAAGTCCAATTTGGGATAGTGGCACCAAAGGAGGATCTGGACAAAACAAAGTCGATTGGTTTCGAGGAAGAAAGCGTTTTTTCGTGACTTCTCGAAAAAGTGGGTAAACGAACGAAGTTTAGCAGGTTAGTTAATTATAAATTCTTGCGAAGTCTATACCTTATTAGAATCTGGGTTCTACCCATTCTTTTTATCTCTCTTGCTTGCGTTCAACGTTTAAATTTGACTCAGGAGAAATTAGACTTTGATTTATCTATTGAAACTTCGTTGGGAGAAACCTTCGTTACCTCCAACATTTATTAATCTTGTTGTTTCAAATAAACACTTTCACATTACTGTCGATCTTATCTCTTTGAAAATACTTGCCTTTGAGGTAATTTTTTGAAAACGATTGATTAACTACTCATTATTCTTTTTGTAAGGTTGTTAGCTTTCATATTCTAACCAACCTGTTATCACAATTTAAAGTAACCAAATCCTAAAGTTAATCAACTTTGTTATATCAAGCCATAAGTAAAGAGCCCGATCCTTTCGTTGTTGACTTCCTTGTGTGGAATGCACCGAAGCCGAGACTTTTTCTCAGTGGCTGACGTCGTGGATGAAGATGGCAAGTTGATAGGTATCATTGTGAGGTCTTATCCGGGTTAAGGGATAGAAAGTCATGATTGGTATTAATGTGACGTCTTATCCAAGTCTTGGACGAGAGAATGATTTTGAATGATATTTCTATCATTAATAAATTTCTTGGCGTATTCTTGAAGACTTCTAGCCTACCTAGAGCGTGAAATCGAATTTTGTATTGACCCCAAAGACAAAACCCATTTCTTAAAACCTCAAATATTTCTTCAACTAAAATGAGCAGTTTTACGTGGTTTATGATGAAAGTCATAATAAAAGCATTGGACTAATGAAAATCATGGGTATTCGTGGTATTAGTAAGTGTTATGATGAGTTATGTTGGTTAGTATGTGAAAACATGAAAGTTTCTTAGAAATCACAAAGAGTTGAAAATCGATTTTTGGTGAAAACGTAACATGAAATTCAATTGACCAAATCTCTTATTATATTTTGAATTTTGAGTGTGGTCAAGTCCTAGAGTTAGATCTATGAGTTACCTAACTAATCCAAGTGGAATTACTGGAAAAGGTGTTGTAGATTTTTGTGTGGACTGATTTTAGCAAAGGAGTGCAAAGCTGCAAAAAACAAAAAAGCTCCGCCATGATTTAGAGGGCTGTTTTGGCCACTTAAATTATGAGAAAAATTCTGGCCTTTTGGGACATGAAGGTATATGGTATAAAGTACCTCCTGTCCAAAAATGAGCTCATTTCGACTTAAAATGAGCAAGTTATGACTATTTCAATATTTAGGTTTTTCCGATTTAAAAATGCTATAATCGGAGTTCTATAACTCCGATGACCATGAAATTTAAACTAGAAGCTCATGTTAACATGTGTAAGGTCCTGCCAAGATTTGGGAATTTTGGAGTTAAACTTGAGGTAGCTAATTTCTTAAGGAATTAATTAGAAATTAATTTTTGAAAAATAGTAATTGAATTTTAAAAATTCGAGAAAAATATATTTTCATTATGGGACTATATTATGCTAAATCTCAGAAAAGAAATATTTTTGGGACTAATTTGGTATTTTTCATGAAAATAGTCTAATTCTGAACATATGAGTTAAATATGTTATGTGAAGTAACAAAGTTGAAAATAGGATTTTATGGCTAAAGAATCCTATATAGAGTATATGCATATTTTTTTGATGAGTGATTTGATAATTGGTGATGATATCTTATGAGTATGGCATTTTTGAATTGATTAAATGCATTATATGGTAAAGCGTAAACAATTGAGATAAATTGTTTATAAATTTAGAAAGTGATTAAAATATTGTTATAATATTAATGATATTAGATTATGAGATTATTAAGTGATTGATAACATGAGGATATTCTTGAATCCTAGATAAATTATATTATAAATGTTTAATATTTATCCTTTATCTCATTTGATTGATTCTTTATATCATTATCCTCGTGTTTATATTATGTTGAAAGTCATCTGTGTGGCTGTGGTGCATAGATGAACTTGGTATGATTATGACCGAGGATTGTTCAATTATAATCATAAAGCGTAATTGAAAACACGATTATCTTTTTGGTCGTAGTGCATGGATAATTTGTGGTCGTGATACTAATGAATACACGATTATCTTTGGTCGTAGTCATGGATAATTTGTGGTCGTGATACTAATGAATACACGATTATCTTTGGTCGTAGTGCATGGATAATTTGTGGTCGTGATACTAATGAATACACGATTATCTTTGGTAGTAGTGCATGGATAATTTGTGGTCGTGATACTTAATGAATACACGATTATCTTTGGTCGTAGTACATGGATAATTTGTGGTCGTGATACTAATGAATACACGATTATCTTTTGGTAGTAGTGCATGGATAATTTGTGGTCGTGATACTAATGAATACACGATTATCTTTGGTCGTCGTAGTGCATGGATAATTTGTGGTCGTGATACTAATGAATACACGATTATCTTTGGCCGTAGTGCATGGATAATTTTGTGGTCGTGATACTTAATGAATACACGATTATCTTTGGTAGTAGTGCATGGATAATTGTGGTCGTGATACTAATGAATACACGATTATCTTTGGTAGAAGTGCATGGATAATTTGTGGTCGTGATCTTAATGAATACACGATTATCTTTGGTAGTAGTGCATGGATAATTCGTGTGGTCGTGATCTTAATGAATATCCTTGGCACGTAGTGTAGGGATGATTCGATGATATGGATTAATTATTGAAGTGAGTCTCAATGAATGAAATATTAATTCATGGATGTGGTAAAAGTCATCTTTTGGTAGTAGTGCATTGATAGACTTGGTATGATTATGACCACGGATTATTCGGTATAATCATGGCCAGTAATTGAAAACACGAATATCCTTGCCAAAGAAGTAAATGGATAATTCATGGTTGTGATACTATTGTCGTGAGTCTCGAGTATTATTGGTTTACTGATTATATATCTTTGGCCCAGTAGTGCAAAGATGAATTGTCAATAAATATCTTTGGCACCGTAGTGCAAAGATGAATTGTTAATGAATATCTTTGGTAGGATTGCAAAGATGAACTTAATGTTTTCAACGATAAAGGTATTCAAGGTATCCTCACCTCTTTATCATACAGTCGTACCACTTCTAATTTCGAGGGCTTAAATTCCATAAGGAGGGAGATTGTGAGACCCAGATTTTATCAATAAAGATTTAAATTTTGTCGAAATAATTTTTAATATTATAGTGTGAATTTGAGATAATATTATAGTTGTGGGTAGTATTTATAAATTTTGCAAAGTATGCGAGGGTTATATTATATTCGATTGGGTGGGGAATATTCGGTTTAGCAAGGAATATTCGCATACAACGACTCAATCATTGGTGGACCCCACAATGTAATTATTTCGGATTGAGAAAACGACAAAAATATTTTATTGAAATAACGGCGGAAGTTTTACCATTAATCTTTGTTGAACTACTCCGGTAGTAAAAGTACGATGTCGTGTGGTTGCGTAGTAGACACTGCAGTATTGATTATTGATACTTATATGAGAAGTCACTCGGTTTGATTCCATTATTGTCGATTAATAATATGAATTATTATACGATAATGACGTTTTGTTTTATTCAGTATTATTAACGTAATAAAAGCGAAACATCTTTTATATAAAAATGAATACTTTATTAAAGTTATTCTATAAATAGAATATATTATATTTTATTATGCATAGTGTTGCATAGTGTTTTGCATAGTGTTGCATAGTGTTTGCATAGTAAAATATTTTTATATAAATAGAATATATGATATTTTATTTAAAAGATTTTGCTTTAAATATGGACCGTCAGATTAAAAGTAAATCAATCTGGACCGTTCATGAATTAATTACTATGCATTCTATTTTCTTATAAATAGAAGCTCATTCCTTCATTATTTTCTTACGAATTCTTTGAAACTACAGAGAGAGAAATTATATAGAGAAGTTATATAGAGAAAATCTATAGAGAAAGAAGAAGAGTATTCTACTTACTTCACTAATTTGATATCCAAAGTGTCTTTTTACGGTAAGGGTATTATTTGTTGTATTCGTAAGGGATATTATTCGTTTATATTCATGAAGACAACTTCGGTTATTCCATTCTTTATTATTACATTGGAATAACTTTTATCACGCCAGATACCCTATATTTGGTGAAATCCTCTATTATTCCATTCATTATTATTACATTGGAATAACCTATAAAAGTGGTATACCTATACATAACTTGTATATGCGGCGTACCCTATACTTGGTGAAATCTTATGTTATTCCATCCTTATTTATTACATTGGAATAACTTTGTATCTGTGAATCCCCTATATTTGGTGATCTTCTTTACGTTATTCCATTCTTTATTATTACTCGTTGGAATATCACATGCGTGTGTTTTACGGGACTGGTTCCATTGTTTATTATTCGCATTTATTATTACATTGGAATATCCATGCATGTGTTTTACACCTGGGACTGGTTCCATTGTTTATTATTCAAACATTTATTATTACATTGGATCATCCCTGCTCGATTGTGAATTTCACACGACTGGTTCCGTTATTATTATTATTACATTGGAATAACTCGTCATATGCAAGTACCGCATGCATGGTGATTTCTTTTGTTATTCCATTCTTTATTATACCCGGTTGGTTAAAACTTTGACTTCTATACTCCATGAAATTAGTAAAATATCATTGATATTTGCGTTTCATCCAAAGATATCTTTCATTGAAATATTCTTACGATCATTCTTGAATTTTACTCTACAAAAGCAAGATATCTTGTTGACAATTTGGGACGTTCTTTAATTCTGGATAAAATAATTCTTGAACTTGTTTTATTGAATTATTATGTCATTGTCATCATCCTCGTGATATATTATGTTATCTTGAACTTTACGTGCGTAGATGAATTTAGTATGATTATGACCGAGGATCATTCGGTATAATCATGGCTTGTTATAAATGATGTGATAAAAGTCCTCAAAGTGGCACGTAATGCGATGATGGATAGTTTTGGTATGATTATGACTGGGGTGATTCGGTATAGTCATGACCATTGATAATTTGATGAAAATTCTTGACTAGTGGTATAGGATGATTAGATGTGGTGGTTTATTTATTAAAAGTCGAGTCTCGTGATAAAATTGATGAAAACCTTTTAAAACCTAAAAGATAGTAGATTTTATTCTCTCTTGACTCTTTTAATGGATTCGTATTATTCCGCTGCAGATTAAACCGGGTTGTCTATTGTATTTTATCGGTTTAACATCATTTGAAGGCTAATGATAATTTATTACGCATTATCTTAGTCATAATATTTCTTCTTGGGCTAGTTGAGCTCACCTTTCTTTCTTTGTTCTCTTCGTGAAATGAGAACATATTTGGGACGAGTCGGGAAGCGGAGTAATGGTTCGAGAGGATAGATTAGTAGTCCTCACTATTCGTGAAATAAGTGTGATAATAGTTGTAATGAGGACTCCTTTTGAGTTTGTATAATATCTAGTAGACAATATTTGTATTCAAACTCACAGTTTATGTCGTATTGTACACGACAGTTATATTAGTAAGTTGTATTTGAATTTATGTACCATGTAAGTGGCGACCCAAGATGGGTGACGTATACCTAATTTTGGGGGCGTCACAGTGAGATCAACCTATAAGTAAACAGTCATAACTCAGGTTTCAAGTACAACTTAATTACACAAACAACTTGTCTTCGTTACATACATACCGGCATTGTTGATTTTTTTTGTCTATACTTATTTCACACTGGAGTTATATTTGTTCACTGCGCAGGTTTTACGTTTGTTGTTTAGTGATTCGGCGAACAGACAAATTGTGGCGTTAACAATGGTCAAATTGGCTATTTTTAAAATAATAAATTTTTTAAAAAAATCAAAATATACACCAAATAATTATGATTATAATAAACTACAAAAATTTTACTACTAATATCAAAATTCGGAATTTAAAAATTTTATATACTCTTTTTTAATTACTAATTTTAAAAATTATCAATTTAAGCATAAAAATCAAATTGTTATAGACCAATGTAGTAATAAATTTGAGACGTGGACTGAAAAAATGAGGATGAGTATAAAGAGTCCTTCCTGTACTCAACTCAATAAAGAAAAGCCTTAATATAAATTACTATCCTAAATTATAAGTCATATTCTACTTTGGTGATCTACGTTTTAATTTTGTCAATTAGAAGATTGAATTATTAATTTTTTTCACTTGCATTCAGTTGGGTCTGCCACGTGGCAATACAATACTTATGTGTTAAAAGAAACTAATCTTTAAATTATTTTATTGACTTTAAAGGACAAAAGAGTAATATAACATTTTATATTAACTTAAATTAAATTTAAACAAAAATAAAATTCAAATTGATCAAATCTAATTGCTTTGTGGTTAGACGAATAAAGATATAGATGGTCGGACTGAACCAACAAAAAAAAGAACCTGTCAAAGGGAAGCTTCAAAACCAGAGAAAATTAAGGACACGCCGGTCAGAAAAATCTGATAAAAAAGAAACTTCAAAAATGGGTTTCGAAGAAATCAACTTGAATATTTGGTTGTGTAAGGAGGAGGAGGCCTTTAAACAAATCAAAAAGAAGAGAGAGATCTGAAGGTAGAGGAACTTGAAAAGGAGAGTGGAGTGGGCGTGTGGGTTTTATTGGGAAAAAAAATCATTAGATATTGTTGGACTCCTTTAAAGTCTTCATCTGCTCTGTCTACCTATTCCTTCATCTGCTCTCTCCTGCTTGGAACTCGTGACCTAAGTTTTGCTTAATTGTAGATTTGCTTCTTGCTTCTCTTTTAGTGGTTTTAGAAATGCATCATGTCTGCAGTCTGACTAACATATCTTGGTTGAAGTGAATAAATAAAATCTTTACTGATTTCTGGCTACTGTTATTGTTGCAGATACTGGAGGACTCCTAAATCAAGGTATAAATCAAAGCTTTCAGAAGCTATAGGGATTACTAGAAAAGTAGACAACTTTATTTCTTCATGCCTGGATTAGGCTGTGCCAACTAAATTATGGTTCTCGCCGGAATCTCCACCGCTGCTCCACCCATGCTTGATTTTTCATCCTCTGTCAAGCACCAAATTGGCCCAACCACTCGTTAGATCTGATTTTGGTGCCTCGTTTTCGATTTGAGTTGATGTCTATGTCAGTTTTGAGGTGTGGGTCTGCTATGTTGGAATTTAAATTGATTTAAAATAAAGTTTTGCTCTGTTGAGTCTAATCAATTGGTTGTTTCTGAGCTGATTCTTTATGCATACTGCTTTATTTTTTATGGAATTAATTTAGTGTTGTTCTGGTTCCCTTTTCCTTCTTGTTATTCTCGTTGGAATCTAGCGATTTTCATACCCCTGCTACGGAAAATCAATAGACAGTTAGATCTGATTGAAATTTGTTGTTGATGTATAAATCATTAATGATCGTGAAACTAGAAATGAGACTCAGTCTCATGGAAGAGGTAGTGGCGACGGCAGTGGATTTCGCGGTGGATGTTGTGTAGGTCGCTGGGAAGGTGGTGGCGATGGTGGCGGTGATGACAGTGGTTATGGACAAATGGTCTTTAGTTTTAATGTGACGATTTTGCCCTTAAATATATCAAAAATGTTTAATCATAAAATAAAAAATTATTTTTTTGAAACACATCAGCTTAGTTAAGCCCCACCCAGACAGCCACATCAACAATTTCTGACGTGGCATGCTCAATTGAATGGAATTGAAAAAAATTAATAGTTTAATCATTTAATTGACAAAATTAAAACTTTAATCATCGAAGTGAAATGTGGCCTATAATTTAAGATACTAATTCATATTTAAGCCTAAAGAAAATAAGAACAGCAGTTGTAGTATAATTATATGTACGTACATTGGACATACAGACATTGATTGGACGCTAGTTCAAATCAAAAGGAAAGTGCTGGTGGACACAAACAACGCTACCAATATTCAGATGTCCATACGCCTAGGACGAGGAATCATCATCAATAAAGCTACTCTCCACCTATGTGGAGTAGCATTTTCTGTGGTCGACCTATAATTATATTTATATGATATCCCACCAAAATAGTTTTATTAAATTATTTATAGAATTTTAAATTTGGTTACTACGATTATTAATTTTTTTTTAAAATATTGCTAAGTGTAAAAATTAAAATAAACTCATATTATAATTTAAAATATAAAATTTTATTACAAATTAACTAAAATTAAAATTAGGTAAAACTATTTTCATGGACAGAGGCAAATACGTATGAGTAATCAAAGTCTTGCATGCCCTACTACCCACTTGTCTCTGTCTCTATGTCTCATGTCAGGAGTTGCGTGATTCACAAGACCACTAAATTTTACAAATAAATAAGTATTTCCTTGGGTTGTTGAGTTTAAATCCGACCCGGTTGTGGAATATATATGACTGAAAGTCAAACTTAGGCTAAGAATAGCAGGGGCAGGTGGAGGGTGGAGGGGTGACGAGGGGAGGGAGTGGAGTGGGGGAAATCCTAATTAATTGCTGATACGCCCTTGCCCTTTGTCAGTGTATAATAAAGTCATCTGTCTCTCCACTTGAATCTTGAATTCAATCAAATAAAATGGAGAAGTTGTTGGGTCTTCTTCGAATTCACGTCCAAAAAGGTGTAAACTTGGCAATCAGAGATGCAAGAAGCAGTGATCCTTATGTTATTGTCCGAATGGATAAACAGGTACTCACTCATCCTAACTATACTACTCTTCAGCTGCATGTTTGATTCTTCCATCACCCACTATCTGTGCCCATAAATAATCTTCCATTTTTATTTGTTGAGCTTCTTTTCGACTGTCTAATCTTTTTCGGTTAAGTTCAATTCTTAACTTTAAGTTTATTGGTTATGAACAATATAATTGTAACTGTTGTTACTCAACTCGCTAAACAGAGGACATGCTGCTTTGTTTTCCTTTCATGTTATATATATCTATATATATATATATATATATATATATATATGTAGATTCTCTTGGCGAACGGGAGAAAGCGAAGCATTATAGCGACGATTTTTTTTAAATCATTTATAAGCATAAAAATCGATTTTTTATGCTTATAACGATTTACTGGAGAAGCGAAAAAAAAAGCATTTATATAAGAACGATTTTTCCTCATTATATATAAAAACTAACTTTATATCTTATAACGATTTTAAAAAATCATTATTATATATATATATATAGTTAAAGCTTCATAAATATTAATATATATATATATATATATATATATATATATATATATATATATATATAGTCAATTGAACTAAATTAAAAAAAAATGATAGTTTAATGACTTGAATAAAAAATTGAAAGGTCAATTAAAATGTCAATATAGTAATTTACATTTAAGCCTAAAAAAATATATCATTGTTTTTGTTTTAAAGATGTTAATGAGAGATGTTTAATGATATATATATATTAATAATTTTAAATTTGTAATAAAAAGGTTATTATATTTTAAAATTTGAGTAAAGATAGAGAAAAATTTGAGGTAGAAGAGAAATCGAATGTTCTGATATTTTTGAACATAAACTATGGCATAAAATTCTTGGGAATACTATTAGTATATGTAAGAAGTTTTTACGAATACTTAAAATCTTTATTAAACCGTGATGGTGTAATAAATGGCTAAGAATGGTTTTACTGGAAAATGCTTCATAGCCCGCTGTGGCTATAGATTAACTCCCATTATATTTATACACACATTTCATCTCACAAGCACATGAGAATCTTCTGTCATCTAATACATGATGATTTTTTGAGTTTACAAAAGCGATACGAACTTATTTAATTTTAGTATAAATAAATATATATATATTATCTAAGAAATACTAGTCATTATAATATTTGTTATTTGTAAACTTTAGATGAAATCATATCAAATTTTGCAAATTGACTTTTAAAAGTCAAAATTTATAACTAATTTTGAAAATATTTGTTTATTGGTCTTTATGGAATACTAGAATTGATTGTGTTTGACCCTTTCAGCTATAAATATAAAATTGATGTTGGTGTTTATTTGTGATTCTTTGAAGCAGAAGTTAAAGACTCGTGTGGTGAAGAATAATGTCAACCCCGAGTGGAATGAAGATCTGACACTTTCAATTTCAGACCCCAACCTCCCAGTTAAGCTAGTAAGTCTTTCGATTTTACAGTATTCGATACTGACCCCGATTTATGTACACCATGCTTATTATATAGTAACAACATTTGGAATTAGTGGCTTCTCACCAGAATTAAGAAATGAAAGTGAAACAAAGAGAAAGTTGCAACATGAAATATAATGATAGCTAATAAAATGAGAGGTTAAAGGATACATAGTTCCTTTTGGTGCAGTTGGGTATTGTTACAATTAGACTATGACAATCAAATGAATCAGGGATATTATATATCAAGGTGATGGAGCTCAAATTTGTTTGATTATGACTAGGTATGGACACGTCGAAAAATTGCCGATGACCAATATTCCGGTGGAAATTCGGACGACATGCGACTCTCCTTCTAGCGTCAAGGTTAATGTCGTATTTCTCAAAGGGGTCATAGCTGGATCTAATAGTCTGTACAAGTAACAAATCAGTGACCAAATAACCATAGCCACCGGAGAACTCTCCGATGTAGGAATTAGTACAGATGTACAGGTATTAACTGGACATTGTCTACAAGAGAGAATGAGAGTTCTTAGTTAGCCTAGTCCGTAGAACTACCCTTTGACCTTTCCATATGAGCCATGTCCATATAGGCCATTCGACAATATAAGGATAACTAATTGGGGCGTTTTTGAGACCATATCCTAACACATAAATTTATTTGAAGGTATATACTTAAATGTTCAAAAAATCATTAAATTACATTATAATCTATAAGTAGTATAGCCCTACTCTGACCAGATCT
This sequence comes from Panax quinquefolius, assembly GCA_020205615.1. Classification (NCBI taxonomy): domain Eukaryota; kingdom Viridiplantae; phylum Streptophyta; class Magnoliopsida; order Apiales; family Araliaceae; genus Panax; species Panax quinquefolius. Next base: position 141,815,339 of record CM035161.1, on the reverse strand, counting down.
TACATGTTTTAAGTTATAATCTGATTATTAACTACAATAGCTCTAATTCTTTTTTAAATTCATAAGCTATAACCTAGTATAAAAAAGTTATAACAAAGTGGCACATAACCTTTATGAGAATAATATAAGATTTAAAGAAAAGAAGTACCGGTAACCTCTTATATAAGGTTTTGAATTATGAGTTCTTCTGACATGGTTTTGTTTAAAATAATTGAAGGTAGTCTATGACAAGGACACATTCTCCCTTGATGACAAAATGGGGGAGGCCGAATTTGACATCAAACCACTTGTGGAAGCTGTAAAGATGCTATTGGAAAACCTCCCGAGTGGAACCATAATCACGAGAGTAAAAGCAAGCAGGGAAAACTGCTTGGCTGAAGAGAGCTGCATCATCTGGGCAAATAACAAGGTTGTCCAAAACATGGTTCTCAGACTGCAAAATGTCGAATGTGGTGAAGTGGAACTCCAATTGGAGTGGATAGATATTCCTGGTGCCAAGGGCCTGTAAGTTCAGTTTCCATTCTGTTTGAGCTTGTGCTAGCTGTACATGGCACTGAATGAAATCTTTCTCCATCAGGTTGTTTGTTCATATTTTATCTATAATAGAGTGGTGGTGTTGTGAAATTTTATTCCGTCATATTTATTATTAGTGTTATTTAACTAGACTGGACCAGGTTTTTAATTTTCATTATGAATATATATTTTGAGTTTGTCACTACTTAACAGAAGCTTTCATTTCAGATTACATTAACAACCCATGTGTGTGCTTCCATTTCTGCACTTTACAGATTCAGGGAAATATGTTCCATGTCTGACCATTGCTGAGCAATTTCTATATATCACAAGTACCTCCTAAATGGCAATTTCTATATATCAGAAGTGTTTCACAAAAAGAAAATTTTGTGTAGAAACCTCAAGTGTAAAAGTTCAAATTTTGTTTTTTTCTAAAACTGCAATTACAAACTTAATCTTATTGCAATATTTTGTATAGTTTTTTAAAAATAATGATCCAATATTTTAGTAAAAATATGATTATCTCATCATATAGCTCCATTATATCAAATGGCTCTAAAGTTATGCATATTGTATGAGGATAATGATAGGAATCTTCTATTTTTGATTCATGTATTGTCATATGCTGGAACTGTTGGTAATCTAATGATCTTAGGGGAACTGTATTTCTAATTTAAAAGTCAATTTATTTTTACATGCTTGTTCTTTTTGGTGCATTAAAAAAATGCATTAGATAAAAAAAAAAGTAAAAATGAAATCTATGAATACCATCGATCATCATAGTATTTTTTTATTATTAATTTTTCTTAGCAAAGCAAATGACTTGAATTATGTTTGATCAGTATATATTTTCTTAATAAAAATACTCTATTCCTTTCTCTTTTACACTCTCTAGCCATTTTTTAAAACCTCCGTCATAGATCTAGACCTTACATCTGCAAGGGCTCTTCAATTTTTGGAGACCCTTCCCTAACTCTCTTTTCTTATTTATACTCTTTATTGCTCCCTATGTGATGTATATTTTCACTTCTGTGTTGAATTATTAATTTCTTTCTCTTTTTGTGAAAGAGTTTCATTGTCATCTCTTATGAGATTTTGCTTTCTCTAGTTTGGAAATTATGTTTTTCGTATGTGAGAATTTTTTCGGTACACAAATTAAAGAAGATAGATTGTTCATGTTTGGGGAGGCGTTGTTAATATGACTAGTCTTCATAAGTATTTGTTGTTCACTAGTTGTTACAATTAGCCATTTTTTCTGACTATCTCTTCTTTTATTTGAAAGGATTATAATAGTTTTTAATTATACGTATCTTTTGTAACAAATTATAATTTTAATATATTTTAGACTATTTGATAAAAATAATACTAAGAAGAAGAAAAAATAATCAAGACACTTGCAAAATTTCTCAACCTTTTTACATCACTTTTGGTGCCATCATCAAAATTAAGGTTTAATTAGAAAATACATTGATTGGTACAAGAGGGAAACTATTGATTATGTCTTTTAACGGTACATTACTACATTTTTTTGGTGTGTTGATGGAGTGCTTAGATAATTATTACGGATAAAATAAAATTCAAAACCTTAATCCAAGCAATTAACCTTTATATTCAAAAATGTACTCATAATAGTTGTAATTGGTTTTGGTATGCACGATGCAGACTGTACCGGGCCTAAACTCCGCCTGATTCATCATGTCACTTTCTTTTAAAAATAAGTTCAATGGAAATATTTATAAAAAGAGTAACGATTCGATCTGAGCTCTCTTATGAAATTGTCCATTCAATAAGTATTCTCAATAATGCCTCTTTTCTGAATACACTATAAAAAGAAAAAAGAAAAAAGAAAAGAGAGTAAATATGTATAATGCATTACGTCACTCTAAATTTTTTTCTTTTGTTTTATAATACATCTAAAAAAAGAGAGTAAATAATATGTATGCATATATTTATTCTTCTGTCGTTCATCGGGATTGGTTTTGTCTATTAAATGTAGGCCGCACCGGTCGAATAATGCACCAGGAATATTTCATGCAAGTATATCATAAACACTACTCCCTCCAATTGTGTTTGTAAAGTAAACAAACTCACTATTTTTGTACCAAGTACAGATGTTATGTGTGATTTTTTTTTTTTCTAATTAATTATTAAAATTTTATATATTAAACAAGTGTAGATATGTTTAGTTAAACTTTGAAATACCAATCTTATCGAATTATTAAAATTTTATTTAAGTTATTCAATGACCTATATATATATTTATATAATGTAAGTTTCTTTACTCAAATATTAATATAATCAATTTAATCTAGTGTGAAATTATTAGGAATTAAGAATATAATTATTATATTGTTAAAATTTAATTTGGTAAAAAGTAAAATTATATATTAGGATTTAATTGTATTAACAATCTAAACAATTAGTAATTTACTTGAAATACCAATCTGGATAGAACTTTGGGGAGCTTAATTGACTTTTAATTTAGTTATTGTCTTAATTAGTAAGAAATTCATTATTATTATTATTATTCAAATAAATTCACGGTTAATATCGATATAATTAAACAAATTTGGATATAATTAAAGTCCTTTTCAACCAAAAACAGAAATTTCTTTATAAGTTCCTTTTTTTTCTATTAAATATATGAAATATTCAGATCGGATGTGCTTTAAAAAGTCTTGACACGTACATTCTTGAGTTTTTTTTTGACATTAAATACTTCATAAATTTTTAATATATGTGATTATGTCTTGAACGTTATATAAAATGAAAAGGAGTGAGTAAGTTGTTGACACGTGGAAATTGTAAAATGGATTCTAGAAATTTGGACAATATAAATAGGATAGGATGATGATGAGATTGAAAGAAGGAAGGCCCGTGATAAACCTTGTCTTAAATTTCTCTTATACACACATACATACATCTTTACCGGCGTCGAAAACATTGTAATTAGCAATGGAGGTGATGTGGGTTACGTGGGTGATAGGTACACTGCCGCTGATAGGGTGGTTGTTGTGGTGGTGGAATTATCTGTGGTACGGCCTCAGACTCAAAAGTAAGGGAGGTTTCAAATTACCTCCGGGCCATATGGGCTTTCCCTTCGTCGGAGAAATGCTTCGATTTCTTTCCTATTTCAAGGTTTCTGGTGACCCTGATGATTTTATCAATTCAAAAAGACACAGGTAGGTAGGTAGGTTTTGAAATTTAAATAATTATTACTACTTTAGTAGTAGTATACGTTTTTATTTTATGTATTTTAAAATTAGAAACACATTTTTTAAAACTACCAAATAGTAGTAGAAGATATGATGATTAATAATAATTAATGTTTGCATTGCATTTAATTTGAGAATTAATTAGGTACGGTGATGGCGTAGGGCTATACAGAACACATCTTTTTGGATCACCGGCAATCATAGCGTGGACCCCAACGATGAACAGATTTATATTGCAAAACGAGTCAAAGTTCATACTTGAATGGCCCACAGTTGAAATTGTGGGGAGCACTTCATTAGTTGCGGTGCAAGGGAGAGCTGCAGCAGGCTGAGGAGCTTTGTCACCAGAGCCATTAACCAGCCCGAAGCTCTACGCCGCATCGCAGCTATGGTCCAACCCCGTATCGTCGCTGCCCTCAACTCTTGGTCACTCAACCCTACAATTGTAGCACACAAGGAAGCCAAGAAGGTTCATACATACATACATACCTTTTATACATATTTTTCAAAATAAATTACTACTACAAATACTCAATTACGTAACCAATAAAAAAAAAAATTATACACAAATTTACGCTGACTCTTTTTTTTACATAACATGTGAGAATATGCACTTCCTTTATTTAATTTTAGTTCACGATCGATGCCAATTTTATTATCTACAAATTATACTATTCGATTACTTATTGCAGGTTACATTTGAGAACATTGGCAAGTTTTTTGCCAGCTTCGAACCCGGACCTGTTCTAGACATACTGGACCAATTGTTTATGGAGATTCTTAATGGTGTTAGATCATATCCTATTAATTTTTCTGGAACTGCTTATCACCGTGCTATTCAGGTTATTATTTACACATTAGATAAGAAATTATATATATTAATTTGAAAGGATATATGTTATATTTATGTACGATCTCATGTGAACAATATGATCAGAGTTGTGTAGTGTTTCCTCGGTTACATTAAAAGAATTGAATTTAATTACGCAAAGTACAAATATTAGGGATGTAGATTAAATTTTTTTAATTTTGACAAATGAAACTATATATATTTTGTGATTGAATGATTTGACAGTGTCGGAAGAAAGCCATAGAGATTTTTAGGAAGGAGCTAGAAGAAGAAGAAGAAGAAGAAGAAGAAGAAGAATGATCTAGATGGGGACATGGATACAAATGATTTAATGGATGGGTTGATGCAGTTGAAAGATGATGATGGAAAGCAATTGAGCGATACTGAAGTTCTTGACAATATCGTCAGTCTTGTTGTAGCAGGCTATGAATCCACCTCTCTTGCAATTATGTGGGCTTTGTACTATCTTCCAAAATATCCCAATGTCCTCCAAAAGCTTCGGGTATGACTTCAAATTGTGTAACATTTAATTATTTTCTTTCTTATTTATTCTTAGGATTATAGAAATATTGCATAACATTAATTTAATTTCTTTTTCTTCTTGTTTTGTTATAGTATTTAATGCGTATATGCGAACGATATTTTATGTTAAGTGCAGGAGGAGAACATGTCCCTCAGCAAGAACAATACATATGGGGAGCTCATTACAAGCGACGACATTGCTAAACTAAAATACACAAACAAGGTATATATATGCCAATTAAATGCATTAAATATATACTTAAATATTAATTTAATCCAAAATTTATATTTCTCTATATGATTGGTTTAGTCGTAAAATAAAATTGCATTTTCTATAGAATAATTGATGCATGTACTATTGAATCTAGGTGGTGGAAGAAACAATAAGAATGGGAAATGTAGTAGCGGTAGTATTTCGAACTGCTACTCAAGATGTTGAGTACAAAGGTAGGGGAACCACTAATAGTAACAGTTCTAATTAATGAATCATAAATTATTACTCTATGTACGTAGAGCCATAATTTCATGATTTTCCGGTCTTTATTTCTTTGGTCTTGCAGGTTATACCATACCCAAAGGTTGGAAAGTCTTGCTTTGGGTTAGATACCTTCACACTAATCCTGAAAACTTTGAAGATCCTATGAGCTTTAATCCTGATAGATGGAATGTAAGCAAATTTATATATATATATATATATATATATATATTGAAATAATATTTAGTTCTATTCGATCTTATTCTAAATCTATATTTTTTGTTAATTTTCTTTAAAGTTTTATTGTATCCTGAAGTAAAATTTACTCATATCAAGGAAATATTGATCTCTTAAGATCATGTGTGTACAAAATCATTTTGAGTATCCATTATAGATTAATAAAAATAAGAATTCAAAAATATACACCCAATATTTATAAAATTGTTGAGACCTAAAAATAAAATTCTAGAGTAGCTAGATTGGGAAGATTGTGAAGGTGGAATAAAGACAGAGAACATGTGTCTAAACTACATGGAACCAAGACATTTCATTGCGCCACATCACTCTTTCATTAAATATTTAATGAAAGAGACTTTTGATAGTTTGAATAAAATAGAGTAAGGTAAAAAACATTTAACCCATGTACTAATTCATATTTATAAATTACTCGATCCTAAGGAACCAGCAAAACCTGGAACATACCAAGTATTTGGGGGAGGGTCGAGAATTTGTGCAGGAAACATGCTTGCTCGCTTACAAGTTGCAGTCTTTCTGCATTATTTGGCCACTGGATACAAGTAAGAAACTGCCTACTTAATTTTGTTACTTTGATTTTATATTACCTTTTATTCAATATTGTAAATTAAGCAATAGTTATGAGTTCAGAATTAATGTTCCAATTGGATGTGTATGTATCAGGTGGGAATTGGTGAATCCTAATGCGGAAATGTCTTACCTTTCGCATCCAAAACCAGTAGATGGCGTTGAGATTGAATTCAGGAAGCTTTAAGCCCCATTATTTACTAAAAACAACCGACTTTCTTTAGTTTTTTTTTGCATGGTTTATTTATAAAATAAGATATTATTAACATGATGATGTAACCAAGATGTAGTCAAAATCTTGGATGCTCTTTTACCTTGATGGATTTTATACAGCTCAGTTTTTATTTTTGATTTCTTAAAAGCTAGTCAAATTTAAATTTTCGAACACCCATTAATATTTATGAAAGTAATCTATATTGTAGTACTACTTAATTATGGTAGGGTAGAGCGAAAAAGTCGATCGCCTCGGACCCCGATTAGAAGGGCCTATATATATATATATATATATATATATATATATGATTTTAAATATTTGATTGAAGATTTTGGCTTTAAAAAATATTAAAAAAAGTATTTTTCAATTATTGTATTCCATATATTTTGTTGTAATTGAACTTACCGTGTATTTTGCGATGGTAAATTACCATATATTTTGTTATAGTCGAATTATTATGTATTAAGCTTCAAAAATATATTTTTTTAATACAACTTGTACTTTTTATTTATTTATATATTTTTTAAATGAAGACAATATTTCAAAAAAAGTCTCTTTTTCATTTTTGGCCTAAGCCATCAAAATCTCAAAAATGACCTTGGGTAGAGTTCATCAATAGAAATAATTTAAGTGAATTAAGCTTGCCAATTCGTATATTTCATAAAAATATATATATTTAATTGCCAATCATTTGGAGGAGTATTTGATAAATGACTAAAAGACAATTTGAACCTCAAACTTTACATATATGTTGAAGTTTGCACTCCCAAACTGAAAAACGTGTTTAAATACATTCCAAACTTCAGTTATAGTCAACAAAAGACGCACTTTATTTATTTAACCAGTCAAAAATGACCGACTAAACCTGTAATGTTTTATTACATATGGATATTTTTGGTAGATTATATATATGTCGAATGGCATCCTCTGTTTTTCCAACTCAATCATCTGCCTCTACTTCTCACCCTCCACGCTCTGATGTATCTCCCCAAACCAAGGCATGCTATATCAGTTCTAATTCATTTCCAACCCAAAAACCCTCAGTCGAATAATTCTCCTTTAACTCTCCTAATCCCACTCTAATTCATCTATTCCAAACAACAACGAAGAAGGAATCAAGCACAACCCGACCTCTCCATCTCTTACTTGTATTCCAACAATAAAGTTTTAAAGCAAGGCAACCATCGATGTTCATTGGGGGTTCAATCAATTGGCCTGAGTCATCATCTTTTTCATTGGGTGTTATTCTAAACATAGAATCCAAGTAAATTTTGACAAGTTATAATTTTATACATGGAATTTCATGTAATGGATTGAATTAGCAATCAAGTATTGGGGAGTTTGGGATAATTGAATTGGTTACCCAATTGAGTTTATGTTGGCTCAATTGGGGGTTGGTTGTTATAACTTTGTGTTCAAATTGGAACGGGATGTGGTTGTGGATAAAAAGCTTCAAGCTTTGGACTGAAACAAGTTTGGGGGAGTCTCACAGAAAGGACTTTTCAGCTGTGCACACCAACTGCTTGACAAATTGCCTCAAAGAAGTTTTAAACCTATTTTTGTTATATGTTTCTGGATTTGGGGCAAGCGTTTGATGGAAGGTGTGTTGTTGCTGCTTTCATGGACAAAAATCAAGAATAATTGGATTTGTTTTTATCACAGAAGAAGACAACACCACGTTCAAGGAATCAATTTCTAACCTCAAAGAAGTATATATGCTCAAGAAGCTATTCAACGGTAAGAAAGAAAAGCTGCAAAAGATTTTGAAAGACTTCCATACAGACAATTGATCATAGTCTTCACTGCTTGCTACTATGTTTTATGCATAAATATCGAAACAAAGTAGATCAAATCATTGTCCCAAAAATAAGTGTTTGAGTGTTAATCATTTCATTAAGCTCCAATAATTTCAATCACGAATCCGACACTAAAGGCTTGACAACTTCTAGATAAGTAATGAGGACTTGTATACCAGTAGCAGCTCAACTGGTATCAAGATGTGTTAACTAAATTAGACAACTCAAAATTAACAAGAAAAATATATACTTTCTTTCCAATTTCCATTAAACAGACACAATTTTTTTTATTTTATTTTTTTATCAATTCCCATAACCTGAAATCGTTTAAACTTCTACAACCTATCAGAAATCTCCTATTCAAAACAATAAAACCAAATGATCAATTTGTCTAAATTAGTGTTAAAAGGAACCTCAAAAGAACTCCTTTATCCTTTGAAGTGTTCAAATGTTTATCCACAAGTATCTACTTTTCTTAAACACGGTTATAATCATTGCTTCATTTTTTTCCATTTCAAATATTTCTGGTCTATTTAGATTACCCAAGTTGAAAAATTTACAAAAAAAGGCACTCTGATTAGAACAAACAGAAGCAGTTAGTTTAGAACCAGAAACAGTACGTACAAATTCATCAAATGTGATGGCTTTTAATTATTGTAAGATCTCAATTTTGTCATCTCTTTTTGTTAGTTCCTCTGTTTCTCCAGTGTTATCGTCAAAAACAGACAATTTTTGTCAAGCCAATCAAACATTTTGGCCTGGCAAAAACTTGCAGTAGTTGAAAATGATAGAGCTCATCTCATGAAAATCAATAAGTCTTTTGCCAAGACAATTCAAGCATTTTTCTAGCCTTCAAACAGTAAAAGTTTATGTTTTTTCTACTTCCCCTGTTTTTGTTTTGTTTTTCTTACTGGATTTAAAAATTATTGCAGAGCCGATGGTGATTTAATAGATTTTTCCCATCCCTGTCCAAATAAAAAATTGTGTTTCCAAATATTTTTAGCCAATGTACAATCTTCTAAATATTCCAAAAAATTATTTCGACCTAGGCCTCGATGAGTGTGTAGGTGGCGTTCTCGGACAAGCAGTCCTTGCGGGGAGGAAACGATGGCTTGTGGGTGGGTTTATGTGACGGTGGAGGGATGGTGGTATTTTTGTTGTCGTCAGCCATGAGCGACGATGTGATGGTTAGGGGAGAAGTGGTGAAGGAATTTGTAGGGTCGGATGTAAGATCCCAATTTTTTTTTTAATAAAGATGATTTTTCTATTAATATTATTTTTAAATATTATGGAATGAATTTGATATAATATTATAGTTGTGGGTAATATTTATAAATTTGTAAAAGTCGCATAAGTTGTTATATAATATTCGATTGGCACGGAAATATTATTCGTTTTAATGGGAATATTAAATTGACGACACAATCAATCATTGATGGACTACAACGGAATTATTGTCGATTGAAAAGCGACAAAAATATTTTATAAAAATAACGGCGAAAGTTTTACAGTTAAGCTGTTGAAACACCGGTGTTAAAAGTACGTGAATACGTGAGGTTGCACAAGTAGACTACGGTATTGATTATTGACGCTTACGTGAGAAGTCACTCGGTTTTATTCAATTATTCGCTTGAAGAATTATTGTGATAAGTATCTCACATTATTTGATTTAATTATTGACGATATATATTATATATATTATTAAATCAATAATTGAGAACAACATAAAATTATTAATATTATTATTTGCAATATTAACGACGATCTGAGAAGTTACATCGAAGAGGTTTTTGGTCACATTAATTGCGCTGCTAATAAGGAGAAATCCTTATTGAAAGGCCCCTCTTTCCTGAGGAGCGACTGGTCGATTAATATTGTGAATTATAATAATGATGATAAATATTGTTAAAAATATTGAGAGGATTTTTATGAAGTATTTGATGTTATTATATGGACCCTCATTTACCCATTTTTCAAAATAATCGGTAGAAAATTATTTAATATAATAAAGATGGGATGTGGAAGAAAGATGTCTTGGATGGAATTTGCAGGCACGAGTGAGAAATGGGGGGAGTGGGAGATTACTTTTCTAAAAGGGAATTAATATATATATATATATGATATTTTTTGTTTTTTTGTTGATTGAATGAAGTTTTCAAGCATCCGTGATTATTAGTAAGACAACCCATGAAATTTTTTCTGTTGCGTCTGTGATAAATTCCTAACAGTGCCCCTTCCATTCTCCTATAAATAGGATGCTTAGTTAGAATTAAAAACACACCAGAAATTCAGAAAATTCTTCTTCTATAATCTTGGCGTATTTATTTAGAGTTTTAAGAGTTTTTTGGCGTGAAGTGTGAAGTTTTCTTCAAGTATATCCCCGCCCCTACTGGTCAGTGAGTACTCTTCTTTATAAGATAAGGATATTATTTCTTTCGTATTCATGAAGAGAAATTTCACATTATTTCATTCTTTATTATTACATTGGAATAACCTATATCGCGACTACCCTATACTTGGTGAAATTCTTACATTATTCCATTCTTTATTATTATGTTGGAATAACACATACATGCAACCGCATACATGGTAAAATTCTTTTGTTATTCCATTCTTTATTACATTCATTGAATATCCATGCAATGCGCGTTACGCGTGACTTTGGTTCAGATTATTTATTATTTTGTTGAAACATCTCGCGGCAAGCGAATTTACTTCGACTTTGGTTCCGATTATTTATTATTACATTGGAATATCCCGCCATACGCGTTTACGCGTGACCGATTCCGTTATTTATTATTCTCATTGGAATAACTCATGCATCGTGATCTATCGCATCTTGGTGATTTCTTTTGTTATTCCATTCTTTATTATACTCGGTTGGTTAAAGTTTTTGGCTTTTATACTCCATGAAATTAGTGGAATATCCTCGATATTTCGCGCTTCATCCAAAGATCTTTTCATGGAAATATTCTTACGAGCATTCTTGAAGTTTTACCCCTACAAAAGCGAAGATCGTGTTGACAATTTGGACGTTATTGGTTCCTGGATAAATTAATTCTTGAACTTGTTTTATTGAATTTTATATCATTGTCATCATCCTCATGTTTATATTATGTTAAAAGTCATCCGTCATTCAGCATAATGCATAGATGGACTTGGTATGATTATGACCGAGGATTATTCGGTATAATCATGGCCGTAAAGTTACAAATGATGTGGTAAAAATCCTCATTGGCCCGTAGTGCATTGATGGACAGTTGTTGGCATGATCATGACCATTAATGAATACACGAATATCCTTGGCCCGTAGTGCATGGATAATTTATGGTTGTGATACTAATGAAAAACCTTGTTAAATCATAAAAGATAGTAGATTTTATTCTCTACTTGACTCTTTTAATGGATTGATTATTCCGCTGCAGTTAAACTTGATGTTTGTTATATTTTATCAATTTAACACTGTTAAAGGCTAACGATAATTTTTTTTTCTGCATTATCTTTGTCATAATATTTTTTACTGGGCTAGTTGAGCTCACCCTTTTGCTTTCATTGTTCTCTTCAGGAAATGAGAACGTAGCAGGGACTAATCGGGGAATGGAGTGACGGTCCAGATGATAACATTAGTAGTCCTCATTATTCTATAAAATAGTGTGATAATAATTATAATGAGGACTTATTCTGAGAGTGGATATTGTCTAGAAGACAATATTTGTATTAAAACTCACAGCTCTTGTTGTATATTTAAGATTGTATTTGTATTCTATACCATATTTTTGGCGACTCAGAATAAGTGATGTATACCTATTTTGGGGACGTCACATCGGAGGAGTGAGATGAATATTAGGAAGAGTGAGGAGGAGTATGACTGAAAGGTGGGGCATAATGGGTGTGACGCCCCCAAAATAGGTCCATTCCATCCAACCCATTTTGAGTCGCCAAAATCGTGATATGTAAATAACTACAACTTTATTATTACAACATATAAAGCGTGAGTTTAAATACGAGATATTGCCATCTCAGACAATATCCACACGCAAATAAATCCCCATCATAATTATTGATACATTATTTTACAAAATGTTGAGGACTACTAAACAACTCTCTCTAGAACCTTCATTCCATACCCCGACTAAGTACTCGCTACATTCTCGCCTCCCGAGAAGAAAATTGGAACAAAAAGAAAAGGGTGAGCTCAACTAGCCCAAAGAAAGAATATTATGACTAAGATAATATACAACAAATTATCATTAGTCTTCAACAGGGAAAAAAACTAATAGAATACAATAGACAACAAGTTTTTTAAACCAATATTCGCAGTGAAAATAATAATTCATTAGAAGAGTTAAGTAGAGAATGCAACTACTATCTTCTATGTATGAATTTAAAAGTTCGTCATCTATCTTTTATCCATGTAACATCAATCAACATACATCTGGAATCAAATATTCATCTTTGCACTACAGGCCAAATATATTTAACGATTGGGTCATGTTCATCTAAACACTGTTCATCTTCAGACTACGGGCCAAAGATATTAATCTCGAGTCGTGTTCATCTCAACACTGCTCATCTTTGCACTACGGGCCAAAGATATTCATCAAGAAATCATTCATCTTTGCACTACTGTGCCAAAGATATTCCATAATATCATCATTTAAAATCAAGATGATGAAAAATATTTTAAAGAAGCGAATCTTGTGAAACAAAATGACAAGGATTAAGGATTAAGGATTCGTACTTTGTTTTATCCATGTCCAACAATACCTCAAAAATAATCATAGTGGTGTAAAATTCAAGAATGATCAAAACATGGATACAATCAAAGCTTTAGTATCCGAATAGATATTTTGACTTAAAAGAAGAAATTTTATTTTAAATTGAATAAGGTAAGATTCGTGAATAAGTGTCGTATACGTGAATAAGATCTAGTATCGTGAATAGTAACTCAGACACCAAAAGATAGAAATTTCATAAAAAACATCTTCACGCTTCGTGAATAAGATTACTCGTGAATAGTAACTCATGAATAGTAACTCGTGAATAAGAACTCATGAATAAGTAACCCAGAACATGAAAAAAGTTCCAAATTTGATAAAAATTCCAACCAATATTTCAAAGATAATGATATTGAAGAAATAATATCATTTGAGAAGAAAATAACATCCCTTACCTCGAAAGACAAGATTAGTTTAAACAGGATATAGGCTATGACTTGAACAGATCAGTATAGCAATACTTAGAGTATACTCAAAATACTCACAAGAATATTTCGATAATATAGAGAGAGAAAACTTCAGATTTACGGTGTGATTTTCAATTCTAACCTAAGCACCCCTATTTATAGGAAATTCGCTTGTAACACCAAAAGCAGAAAATTGAATATAATAATATTATTTATAATTAAACAAAATTCCTTAGCCCACCTTTGAAATCTGATTTCAAAGCCCATAGCACATGTTAAATGAGGTTCACAAACTCACCAAAAACGCGTTTTCTCAAAATAATTAATTAAAACTCCAAAAATCAATTATTTGAACTAAAACTTCAATAATTATTAATAAATAGCCCTTTTATCATAAAATTCGAATCTCGTAATTTTTATAGGAAATTCAATTTCTACAACTTTGCGAAGAAAGTTTTTCCAAATTTCAAAGCGAAATTAATCGAAATCCACAAACAGTCGATTTTCTGATCTATAATCAATTTAATCAATAAATGGGGTCCATGAACATGTTTAACATATTTTAAACATTTATTGCAACAAAAATACTCTTCATCCTCGTATACTCATATATCCCACATTCGTTGTAAAAATATCACCATTATTATATTACTAAAATATAATAATATATTTAAATAATTATTTTATCGAGAAAAGATAAAATTTCAATTTTCAACAATTGTCACATTAAAATTTTCTCCATCTATATCACATAAAAATCAATATTTTCCTCATCATATGAATCAATAATTAATTATTCACAAATAATATTCTGAGAATCACAATATTGTATTAGACAGGTTCAGGAAAGAGGGCTTTCGATAAAGATCTCTCTCTTCTTTGTAGCTTGATTAGGTGACCAAACCTCTCCTTAGAGCAGAACTTTCTAGACATTGCCAATAATGTTATCTAATAATATTATTAGGATAATATGAATTATTAAGCCGATAATGAAAAATCTTGTGTAATGACAATTATTGAAACAACAAAGAATATAAAATATCAATGCAAACAATTATTGAATCGATAAAATAAAATAATTGAGCGATGAATTACCGTAACAATTATTGAGTAGTGCCTTCTTACGTAAGAATCAATAATTGGTGCAATATCGTGTCTTCTTGTCTGACAACGCCAGCGTATTAGTGTGTTTTAACCATAGGGTATTCCAACAAGATATTTGGTAACAACTACGCCATGTTATTTATAAACAACTTATATTTATCGTTTTCTTCATCCAATCACTTTTCGTTATGGGGCCCTGAAAAGATCATGGTGTCGTCACGAATATTCCCAAACAAGATCGAATATTCCACGATAAACGAATATTCCCGACGATAATGAATATTTTATAACCACTTTGCTTATTCTAAATATTTGCGTATTTTACCCATAACTATCCACATTAATCAAATCGACCCTTACTATTTCAAAATAATAATTAGTGGAAAATAAATTTCATTTATTAATAATTTTGGGGTCTTACAATGGGGGTGGAGGTAGAGGATATGAAAAAGACTTAATTAGTAGCTTGTTCCAGTAATAGAAGTAGAAAAGATATATAAAATACTTAAATACCCCTCTCTCTCTAGATCCATATGTAAGACCCCAACTTATTATAAATGTAATTAAATTTTCTCTATTTATTATTTTGAAATAGTAAGGGTTGATTTGATTAATGTGGTTAGTTATGGGTAAAATGCGCAAATATTTCAAATAAACAAGTGGTTATAACATATTCATTGTTGTCGGGGAATATTCGTTTGGTCGTGAAATATTCTTACTGTCGGAAAATATTAGTACGACGACGCAGTCTTGTGTGGGCCCCATAATAAAAAGCGATTGAATGAAGAAAACGACAAGTATAAGTTATTTATAAATAACGGCGTAGTTGTTATCGTTAATACTGTTGAAATACCCGGTGGTTAAAACACAAGAATATTACCAGATTGCACCAATTATTGATTCTTACGTAAGAAGGCCACTACTCAATAATTGTTACGATGAATTCTTTATTCAATATTTTATTTTATTGATTCAATAATTGATACGTTGATATTTTATATTATTGTTGTTTCAATAATTGTCACTACACAGTATTTTTTTTTATCAAATAAATAATTCATATTATTTGAATAATATTATTAGATAACATCATTGGCAATGTCTAGAAAGTTCATCTAGGAGAGGTTTGGTCACCTAATTGCGGCGCAAGAAGAGAGAAATCCTTATTGAAAAGCCCCTCTTTCACGGAACTACGGCACAGTTGTCAATATTGTGATTACGTAATATTATTTATGAATAATTAATTATTGATTATTATGATAAGGAAAATATTCATTTTATGTGGATATAAATGGAAATTTTTTTAATGTGACAATTGTTGAAAATTGATATTTTATCTTTTCGATAAAATATTTCATTTAAATATATTATTATATTTTAATAATATAATAATGGTATATTTTTGCAATGAATGTAGATTTATGAATAAATGAGGAGGAAGAGTATTTTTGTTAGAATAAATGTTAAAAACATGTCAAACATGTGACGCCCCAAAATTAGGTATACATCACCCATGAGTGCCACTTACATGGTAGTAATTTAAATACAACTTATTAACATAAGGTACAATAGGATAAAGTGTGAGTTTAAATACAAATATCGCTCTACTAGATATTATAAACTCAAACAAAAAGTCCTCATTACGGTTATTATTATCACACTATTTTGTAGTGAGGACTACTAATGCTATCTTCGTGGACCATCACTGCTTCCCGACTTCGTCTCAAATTTATATTATCATTTCAAGAGAATAGTGTTGAAAGAAAGGGTGAGCTCAACTAGCCCAAAGAAGAAATATTATGACTAAGATAATGCGTAATAAATTATCAATAGTCTTCAATAATGTTAAACCGATAAAATACAATGTATAAACTGGCTTAATCAGCAATGAATATCGCAATCCATTAAAAGAGTCAAGTAGAAAATAAAGTCTACTATCTTTTTAGGTTTTAAAAGGTTTTTCATCATCGCTATA
Organism: Panax quinquefolius; assembly: GCA_020205615.1. Lineage (NCBI taxonomy): Eukaryota > Viridiplantae > Streptophyta > Magnoliopsida > Apiales > Araliaceae > Panax > Panax quinquefolius. Next base: position 141,798,668 of record CM035161.1, on the reverse strand, counting down.
AATTTAGACTCACTTTTAATAAATATTTTTCATCATCGAATCACCCCGCACTACTACGCCAAGGATATTCTTTAGTATCACGACCACAATTATTCATGCACTACGTGCCAAGAATATTTGTGTATTCATTAATGGTCCGATCATGCCAACAATCTGTCCATCAATGCACTACTACCATCGAGGATTTTTTATCACATCATTTGTAACATTACTACCATGATTACACCGAATAGTCTCGGTCATAATCATACCAAGTCCATCTATGCACTACTGTGCCAGATGACTTTCAAAAAATATAAATATGAGGATGATGACAATGATATAAGAATTCAATAAAACAAGTTCAAGAATTATTTTATCCAGAATTATTAACGCCCAAATTGTCAACATGATCATTGTTTTGTAGAGTAAAATTCAAGAATGATCGGAAGAATATTTCCATGAAAAGATATCGGATGAAACGCAAATATCAAGGATATTCTACTAATTTCATGGAGTATAGAAGTCAAAGTTTTAAACCAATGGGTATAATAACGAATGGAATAACAAAAGAAATCACCATGCATGCGATAGACCACGCATGCATAAAAGTTATTCCAATGTAATAATAAATAACGGAACCAGTCGTGAAATTACACCGAATGTGATGTTCCAACAGTAATAATAAAGATGGAACTGCATCCAGGTGTAAAACACACGATAGGATATTCCAACAGTAATAATAAAGATTTTAACCAGTCGGTGTAAAACACATGACAGGATGTTCCAACAGTAATAATAAAGATTTTAACCAGTCCGGTAAAAACACGTGCACAGGATGTTCCAATGTAATAATAGAAGAATGTCACCAAGTATAGGTAAACCACTTATACAAAGTTATTCCAATGTAATAATAAGCAAATGGAATAACAATGATTCTCTTCATGAATAAGAAAGAATAACACCCTTACATTTGGTAGGAGATTGAATATCGCAAGAAGCAGTAGTAACAAAATACTCTTCTTCTTCTTCTCTTATTCTCTCTATACTTTCTCTCTCTATAGCTTGAATGAATTCGTGAAAAATAATGAAGCCCTCAGGCCTCTATTTATAGAAGATTTCTAGCTTAAGACCGCTTAGTGGTGAAAAGCAAGTGGCTTGACGAATCGGTTTCGACATACCGTAATGTGAAACGGACAAGTGGTTCGACTTTAATAATGAAACGACAAGTGGTTCGACGTCTGGGTAAAGGTAATTACTTATTAACTAAGGTAAATACTATCGTTTAAGGTAAATACTATTCACAAGGGTAATTACTATCGTGAAGGTAAATACTATTCACAAGGATAATTACTATCGATTTAAGGTAAATACTATTCCAAGGGTAATTACTATCGACGAAGGTAAATACTATTCACAAGGGTAATTACTATCGATTTAAGGTAAATACTTATTGATGAAGAGACTCTTAGATGATGACATACGAGCCCCCATAAAATAATCAAACTTACCACAAATCATAACATATATTTAATCTTTCAATAATTATTAATCATTTATAACTTGTCGTCTCAATTATTGATTTAATACTATAACATATTATATATGATGATAATGGACAATAATCGAATCAATAATATAAGAGATATGACGAAAAGAAATATCTTGTAGCAATAATTGAGCATAGTTGAAGTGACTTCACGAAGATCAATAATCAATACCGCAGTCTTACTATGCAACCAACGCCAGACATCAGTACTTTTACCAACGGTAGTTCAACAGCTTTAATTAGAATACTCATGTTATTTTTATAAAAATATTTTTGTCGTTTTCTCAATCCGACAATAATGTTGTAGGGTCCACCAATGATTGAGCCATTATCAGATTTAATATTCCCTAACAAAAAAGAATATTCCCCGACCAAAACTAATATTTTTATAACAACTCGCATACTTTGCAAAAATTTATAAATATTACCCACAACTATAACATTATATCAAATTTATTCCATAATATTCAAAAATAATATTTATAGAAAATTCATCTTTATTTATAAAAGCTGAGGGTCTTACAAAACATGTTTAATTGGACCCCATTTCGACGAAATTTGATCATAATTTGTAAAAATCGTCTGTTGTGATTTTTGGCCAATTTCGGTTTGGAATTTGAAAAAATTTTCTTCAGAAGTTGTGAGAATTAAATTTCTTATGGAATGGACATAAGATTTGAATTTTTCTAATAAAAGGGCTATTTATTATAAATTATTGAAGTTCTGAAGTTCTGGAATAATTTATTTTTTTAAGTTTTAAATAATTTTTATAAGAAAAACGTTTTTAACAAGTTGGTGGGCCCCACTAGTATGTAAAATGAGTTGAATTCAGTTGGTCTTAGGTGGGCATGAAATTTTTTTATTTATATTAATATTATATTAAATTTTTTTGCTTTGGAGTTCTAAGATTTTTCTATAAATAGGGTCTTGGGTTAGAATTGAAAATCACAATTAGAAACTAAAGTTTTCTCTCTATATTATCGAGTTTATTCTTGTGAGTATTTTGATACTTTGAGTGTTGCTATCTGATCTGCAAGTTCCTTCAAAGACTATATCTAGTATTCCGGTTAAGACTGTCTTTTCGAGGTAAGGGATGTTATTTTTTTATAAATGATATTATCTCTTTCAATATCATTATGCCGAATATTGGTAAGATTTTTTCTTGTGAAATTCTTATCTTTTAGTGTCTAAGTTCTTATTCACGTATCGACATTATTCATTTAATCACTTATTAATTATTCACAAAAAATTAAAATTTTGTTTTTCTGTCCAAAATATCTATTATGGATACTAGCTTTGATTGTATCCATGTTTTGATCATTCTTGAATTTTACTCCACTATGATTATTTATGAGGTATTTTTGGACATGGATAAACCGAAATACGAATCCTTAATATTTATTCTTTTGTTTCAATGAATTCGTTTTCTTTAAAATATTTTTTTATCATCCTCAGTCCTAAATGATGATATTATTGAATATCTTTGGCCTGTAGTGTAAAGATGAATAATTTTCTGATGAATATCTTTGGCCCGTAATGCAAGAGATGAACATGACCAACTGATGAATATCTTTGGCATGTAGTGCAAAGATGAATATTTGATTCAAGATGTATATTGATTGATGTTACAGGGATAAAATATTGATGATGGACTTTTAAATTCATAGATAATAGTAGATTTCATTCTCTACGTAACTCTTCTATGAATTATTATTTCCGCTGCGAATATTGATTTAAAACTTGTTGTCTATTGTATTCTATCAAATTTTTCCCTGTTGAGGACTAACGATAATTTGTTATATATTATCTTAGTCATAATATTCTTTACTGGGCTAGTTGAGCTCAATCTTTTTCTTTTTGTTCCATTTTTCTTCTCAGGAGGCGAGAATGTAGCAAGTACTAGTCGGGGTATGGAATGAAGGTTCTAGAAAGTCGTTTTAGTAGTCCTCACTATTTTGTAAAATAGTGTATCAAAAATTATAATGAGGGCTTATTTGAGTATTGATATTGTCTAGAAGACAATATTTGTTTTTAAACTCACAGTTTATGTGTTGTCATATTTTGCACGACAATTGTATTAATAAAGTTGTAGTTGTTTTTGTACCATGTATTTGGCGACTCAAAATGAGTGTTGTATACCTATTTTGGGGGTGTCACACCATACGTGTGTCGTAGTCGGTCATTTTTGACCGGTTAAATGAATAAGTGTGTCTTTTGTTGACTATAACTAAAGTTTGAAATGTACTTAAATATATTTTTTAGTTTAAGGTGCAAACGTTAACATATATATAAAATTTGAAGTGAACATTATCTTTTTAGTGTTGATAAATGTTGGGTCGTGATATTTCTCCTATTGGACCGAATGGATTGGGCCTACATATTCAGTTAGTCCATTGGGTCTTCATTATTGGGTGTTGACATTATTGGATCTAGTCACTTTATTATCTTTATTAAGTCCTTCTAAAGATCGGACCCAATCAATTTAAATCGACCCATCATATATTTAAATATCTACATCTTTGATTTGTAATGATGAAAAAAGCATGACGGTTGTTAGAGAACACTCGCCATGCATTAATGTGGATGGGATCATAACCTATTCGTGCAGTAATAACAATTGACCAAAAGCGGTGGATAAACTATATGCGTTGGCAGAACCCATCGAGATCAAAGGGGTGTGTCGGTAGTAGTGGGTGGTACCAGAATCCGTGCAAAGAGAGTATAACTTAGCAAGGAAGTCTTCACAAAGAGTGAGACGCTCATACACTTCTTCATTCATAATCACATATACACAGAGAATTATTATTTCTCTCAAGACTAGACATTATATTCCTCCATTGTTTAACCTTGTGAACACGTATATCGACTCTCACGCTGAAAGCTATCCCCTCGACGGAACCGAACCGTCGCCAAGCTTGTGGTGTTTATCGTGTTTACTGTGCAGGATCAGGGCGTCTTACGTAATTGGGACGTGGCAGAAGATCCTGACGTTAACAATAAATATATTAGTCTTTGTGAATTGTGATTTACTAATAAAATGTTAATATGATCTTATGTAAACTAAGTTGATGAATTAAAATCCTAAATATTTTAAAGAAGTTCCATTATTGACTCTATGTAATATTAGTATTCTTATGGAGACAAATTTTGTCTACAAAAATTAATTTATAAAATGATGCGACAAATGTCATATTATTTTATTATCTATTTTTTGTAGTCATTTCTTTGTCACAAAAAAAAACACCAATTTATACAATTTATTCTCTTTATATTATAATTAGATCCCAAAACTTAAAAAGTATTTCAGTCGGACCCCAAAAAGTTTTAGAAACATTAGTCATGTTTTATGTTTAATACATAACTTAAAAAAATTTTGAGTGGGGTCCGGCCCAAGATACTCAAGACTCGGGCAGTGCAGCCTTCTGGATTTTCCGACCCAAATTCAGAATCTAAAAGTCGTAGCAAATTGTCTATTACGAGCACTCCCTGGCGTTCAACTCACGACCCCTTAAAGGTCTCTAAGCATAATACGTGTCAGACAGCAAAGGCGAGTATTTGAGTTATCGAAATACAAGAGAGTAGTTTTTAAAGTTTGCAGCTTCGAACTCAGGTTATTTGAATTCCACTGGGGAAACGGCTATTGTTTTGTTTCCCTCTGCACAACTTTCTATAATAAACCACCACACTTACTTCAATTTCGAAGTGTCCTCCTTACGCCAAACCCCAACCACTAAAAAAAGCAAAACAAATACAGAATTCATAAAAATCCTCTCTCTCTTCTCTCTCTCTTCGTGTTTGAACTTAATTATTCGCTTTTTTCGTTCATCATAGCCGGTCCAACTCAAATCGAACCCTAACCAGCCACAGAGAATGCCCTTCTTCTTTCAAGAAATGAAATGGTTATCCTGATTTGGGTATTCTCAGCAATTTTGGAAGCAACCCTTTTGAGCATTTGCTCTGTTGCTCTCAATCAAGATGGTATTTTTCTCACATTTTTTGTTTTCTAATGTTTTTCCTCTTTATCTTTTTATATAATGCTAAAGTTTTTTAATTTTTGCTTGTAGGAATAACATTATTGGATTTAAAAAGCACTTTGAATGACAGCAAGGACTTTCTCAGCGACTGGAAAGATACTGATGAATCTCCATGCCACTGGACTGGTATTTCTTGCTATCCTGATGACCAAAGAGTTCGCTCCATGTATGTGGATTTCTTTCATCTTTTTAAAGTTTTTACCTCTCTTGGTTATGTGGTTCGATACACTGAATCTGACTCTAGGATCTCTTTTTGGGTTATACAGAAACCTACCTTACATGCAACTGGGAGGGTTTATATCTCCAATCATTGGTAAACTAAGCAGACTCCAGAGGCTGTAAGTCCATATCACTGTTTGTTTTGTAATTCCTCTAGTAGTAAATTAACTGTGAATGCTTATGTTTTTGTGCTAATTTATATGGACTGCTTGTAATTCCTCAATTAGTAAATTAACTGTGAATGCTTATGTTTTTGTGGTAATTTATTTTGTTCAAATTAACCAGGGCACTTCACCAGAACAGCCTGCGTGGTCTTATTCCTAAGGAAATTGGGAGTTGTACTGAACTCCGAGCCCTGTAAGTAACATTTGACTCTCTTTCTTCTATAAATCCTTTTGACCCTAAAATTCCCCCATTTTTTTGCTACATATGTACATTGATACAAATTAACTAACATTTGTACTGTTGCAATAATTAGGTATTTGAGAGCTAATTTTCTCCAGGGAGGTATACCATCAGATATTGGGAACCTTTCATCCCTTACCATTTTGTAAGATTCCTGTTTTGATTAGAATCCATAGTAAATTTCTTATGTTCATAGTCACTTGATTGATTTTGCTATTGCTTTTATTTATGCTTTCATTCTTAATTCTTATTACTAATTTGAATCTCATTGCAATAATTATAAACAGAGATCTATCAAGCAATTCACTTAAGGGTGCTATACCTTCCTCTCTCGGTCGTCTCACGCAGCTTCAAAATATGTGAGTTCACATGCAATTTTTTAATAGGGTGTTTAGAGTTTTAAGCTTTTATGAGTGTAAATGAAACTTTTATCATCTTACTAGTGTAGCTTAATGTAATCAATTTCAGGAATTTATCAACAAACTTCTTTTCGGGTGAAATTCCAGATGTTGGAATTCTGAGCAAGTTCAGAAACAACTCGTAAGTCCCTCTATCAACAAACTTCTTTTCGGATTCCTTTTCTCACATTTTAACTGATAAATAAATAATTACTTTTTACATTTCGTTCCTTTAAGCTTACTCTAAGGATGAACTGCTTATGCCTAGGTTTATTGGTAATTTAGATCTTTGTGGGAGACAAGTAAACAAGCCTTGTCGAACTTCACTGGGCTTCCCTGCAGTGTTGCCACATGCTGAAAGTAATGAAGCTGCAGGTTCAGTAATGCATCAAATTTATTTTAGTTACAAGTTGAAGATGATAATTCTAGTTTTATTATCTACATTTATAAATTACTTTCCAATTATAAGTTCTTTCCAATTACTAATTTTGTATTTTCTGTTAATGGGGCCTTTGCAGTTCCTACTAAGAGATCCTCTCATTATGTCAAAGCAGTCATGATTGGAGCAATGTTTGCCCTGGGTGTAGCACTCATTGTGCTCTTTATATTCCTCTGGGTTTGGTTGCTTTCTAAGAAAGAGAGGGCTGCCAAGAGATATACAGAAGTCAAAAAACAATCTCCTAAGGAAACAGGTTATATTTCTTTCAAATGATTCACTCTCTTTTCCAATTTTCCTTTTGTGATGCTAAACTTTTTTGTTTCTTTAGGCACCAAGCTTATAACTTTTCACGGAGATCTACCATATCCTTCATGCGAGATTATAGAAAAGCTTGAAACCCTTACAGAGGAAGATGTTGTAGGATCCGGAGGGTTTGGTACTGTTTATAGGATGGTTATGAACGATTGTGGGACATTTGCTGTCAAAAGGATTGATCGGAGCTGTGAAGGTTGTGACCAGGTATTTGAAAGGGAGTTGGAAATCTTAGGTAGTGTGAAGCACATAAATCTAGTTAATCTTAGAGGTTACTGCAGGCTACCTACTGCAAAGCTTCTTATCTACGATTACCTTGCCATGGGAAGCTTGGATGATTTCTTGCATGGTATGGTTCATCCTTTTGGATCTTTCATATTTCATTTTTCCTTGAGACCATTTTTATTTGTTGGAATATTTTTTCTTAGGGTTATAGCCCTATAATGGGGAGGTTGTACTAACAAGTACCACTTTTTGGGTATTATATATTCCCGGACAGTTTGGACTTCAGAGTTAAATTTTTGCGTTAAACTCTACAAGAGCTCATTAAATAATTGCAAGCCAATCCTCCAAATAATCTCCTGCTAACAAACATAGCATAAGGGTAGGCACTATGGATTTATATGTATTGCATATTGTGCAATCATGCATTCAAGTCCACAACCAGAATGTTAATTTCTATTTTTGGTATGTAAATGAAGTTCCTTTGATAGTTGTAGCCATCCATATTTTTGGTTTTGCATTGTTTTGTTGTAGAGTGTAAACATGTTAGTGTTGCTAACACAAATTAGTGTTGTACTGTGTTGGCCACTATTGATGATAATTTCATTAAACTATACCTTTTTTTTGTTTTTTTCATCAGAACATGGGGATGACCGATCTTTGAATTGGAATGCTCGTTTAAGAGTAGCTCTTGGTTCTGCTCGAGGTTTGGCATACTTGCACCATGATTGTTGTCCAAGAATAGTCCATCGCGACATAAAATCAAGCAACATACTCCTTGATGAAAACCTTGAGCCCCATGTCTCTGACTTTGGGCTTGCCAAGCTTTTGGTAGATGAGGATGCACATGTTACAACTGTGGTTGCTGGGACTTTTGGTTATTTGGCCCCAGGTATGTCCAATGTTTTATATTCCATTTCTATAGTAAGATTGCTAAACCAGGATAACTACTATTTGCTTGGTGTTTGTCATACCCTTTGGGTACAAAATTGCGAGGCCTATTTTTGGGGCCGGGGTGATCCTACCATTGAATTATGGAATCAGTAAAATACATCTTAATCATGCTGCAACATGGCGAGCTGTTGTGTTTTTACTGCCAAAACGCAAAATATATCTTCAATGTCAGAAGCACTAATGTTCTTGTGGACAGAGTATCTGCAAAGTGGAATGGCCACAGAGAAGTCTGACGTATATAGCTTTGGAGTTCTCTTATTAGAGCTTGTAACAGGAAAGAGGCCTACTGATCCTACCTTTGTAAAACGAGGCTTAAATGTTGTTGGTTGGGTATGTTCTCCACATTCTACTTCCTTTGCATACTCGAAACATAAAAAGATTAGACTCATGACTAGTTATTTGTTCTTTTGTGTGGGTGATAATATCTATGTTTTTGACAGATGAATACGCTAGTAAGAGAGAATCGATTGGTAGACATAGTAGACAAACGGTGCAAGGATACAGATGTAGAGACTGTGGAAGCAATCCTAGAAATAGCTGCAAAGTGCACCGATGCAAACCCTGATGATCGGCCGCTGATGCAACAGGTGCTGCAGCTATTGGAGCAAGAGGTCATGTCACCTTGCCCAAGCGATTTTTACGACTCTCATTCCGACTATGCTTGATCGATTTACATGGAAAACTTTCTTTCTAGTTGGAAGACTATTGCAACTGTGGAATTGTATATGCAAATCTGTTTGGTCGTCCCTATCTGTGCGTGCGGCCTGTAAATTATTATGTTGTTGAAGTAATGAATGTGCTTCATTTTATATTTTTATTTTTTAATGTTTTTTCTTATTATATCTCAATTTTGTTTGGATTCCGGATGCTAACCAAAAGATATTGCACTCTTCTTCCTCAACTTGGGTTTATCTATTTTTACTTGCGTAGTTCTTTCATCGATCGACATATATAAAGTATTTGAATGCAGCTTAAAAGTTAAAACGAATCATTGAGATATAGCCTAATAAAGAAAGATGCATTGTACTCCTCTTTCATTTTTAAATTATTTGATAATTGTTGATTTTTAAAAAATAATTTCAGATATTTTTAAGATTGCTTGGTAAAAATTATGAAATAATAAAATATTTTTAAAAAATAATTTATAATTGAATTGATTAAAATTAAAAAAAATATTTATTAATTTTAAATTTAAAAATTTTTTAAGTTGATCGTTAATAATACTTAAATATTATCATTTATCAAGCATTTTGAGGACATATAGTTAGGTACTTGGGTTCCTCGTTCCCACAAAAATGAGAAAAGAAAATGGTACCACTAAAGTCTAGGAAGCAGGGGCGGACTCTCTCTCTTAATTTAGTAGGGTTAATTTTTTTAAAACGAAAAATTATAAAAAAATAAATTATAATAAAATAAAGGTAAAAAAGATATGAAGGATATTATAAATAATTGTGTGAGATATCATATAAAATCAATATTATTTTATGTAATTGAATACACTTCCTCCCATGTTATGTATAAAATAATATTTTATAATTTTTTTTAAAAAAGTTATTATAAGAGACCTCGCGCAAGATGGGGAGGTGTCCCTCATCTATCGTGTCCTCTAAAATAAATTACAAAACTAAATAATATTATTAAAATATTAATTATAATAATATTTTTTGAGATTTCATTACTTAAAACTATTGCAATAATAGTCTCAATTCAATAATTGCAAAAATATCATCTTCAATGTAAATTACTAAATAATACAAAAAAGTATAGTGTTGGTGTCGGTAGAAATTTGAGATATTTAAGTCTTTAGTGCAATTTTTTTATTCGGTCCGGGTCAAAAATTTAAGATTTGTATCGTTTTACATTCTTGATTTATAATCTGATATATTTTGATAGAATTTGCAGGGAGAAATAGAGAGAAAAAAAAGATAGATTGGAGTTGAAGTTTTTAATTCATTTTATTCATAATCCATTTCAATACAGAACCAAGCCTCTTATACCTTACTTTACAAAGGAATCCCAGCCTTTCATTTTATTTCTAATCTTAATAATTTTTTTTACTAACTATTTTAATAATAATCTATCAATGTAACTTTTACGTTGACAATGTCAAGGCGCTTTACACTAGAAGAATATGTAACAAGGTGAATTGTGTGTAGCCGGCGGCGGAGGGATTGAATTTAGAACCTCTTGCTTAATAAGAGATTTAGTACACTAATTGAGCTAAATTAGGTTGGTCTCTTTGCTCATATTTCTCATGCAATACGAAAGAAATACTTGAGTACTCTTTACCATTCATTACATATTAAACAAAGGGACCAGAAATTAAAATGAGACTTATAATTAAAAAAAGAGAAAAAATAGAACTAGTACTCCCTTCGTTCCTTAACAAGTATTAAGCTAATGATTGTATAACATTAACTATAATATCAATTGTTTATATTGCCCTTGTATTGAAATAAGAGTTTGTTATTTATTGGACAAAAAATAGTGAGAGAATCAAAGTTACATTTAATACTTGGAGTAATATTGGAAACTAAACAATTAATGCTTATTTGAAATTCTCAAACAACTTATATTAAAGAATAAAAATATTTTTCTAAAACGATTTATATTAAGGAACAAAGGGAGTATATAGTTAAGGGGAAGCTTTAGAAATTAGTGATTGCAAATAGAGCAATTAATGAAGTTTCCACCTAAACATGTATGTAGGACTTTGGCCCTTTGTTTTACATGGATATATGTATCAAATTGAAGTTTAATATTGATGTGCCTATTGCCTTCCACCATATTATTTGAGGTGGAGGAGGGATACTCATACAATGAGAGAGTGAAGGAGCATATTTTAAGTTGGTCTACTCCAATGTGCTTTTGGATAGCTCGAGAAGCCACTTTGATAAGATGATTGATATAAAAGGAATAAAAATGAAAGTCGGTTTCTTATAATAGTTTTGGACAAAGGAACTAGCCGGTGGTAATGTGACCAAATTGATCAACTTTTACTTGTTTTTATTTTTATTTAGTTATAAATTAAAAATTAATTTTAATGTTCAAATTCAAGAGTCAATTTTATATATATATATATATATATATATCAGTCATAAATTAACAAACATAACACAAAATGAGAATCTGATACTCTAAATAGAGATTCTAGTAAGAGAAATCATAGGCAGGTCCTGCCTCATTCTTGCACGTCCTGCCTCATTCTTGCACGTTCTCCTGCCCCGTTACTCAGCTTATCCCATCCTCCACAAAACTTTCTTCTCTCCAACTCATTTAATTCCAGACATACAATTCTCTTAAACTAAGTAAAAATATTATTAATTATAAAATTTATTATTTTATAATTTTTAATAAAAATTTAAATTTCGAATGTAAAAATATTTTAAATTAATTTTTAAAACTTAATAATTATCGAATAATTTAAAACGGGGGCGGGGCTGGATGATAAGTTATGTAAGGGATTCGGTTAACATGAAATTATTTTTTTAATAAATTAGTTAATTGATTAATAAAATACTTACACCCATGTAACTTCACTTGTATTTTACTGTCAATTAACCAACCTCCTCCAAAATAAACTTAACTTGTTTATGTAAGGCTGCCTCCATCATTCAATGACCTTTCGACACTCTTAAAAGCCCCTCGCACCCTCAACCCATTCACCCCTATTTCTCACCCTATTTTTCTTCATCTCTTCCAACCCAACTACCCGTCTTCTCTCTTCCAGTTCTCTCCCCAAAAAATAAAAATAAAATAATAAAAATAAAATCAGCTTACAAGAAATGGGTAGGGTGGTTCGTACGCATGGTAAACATATTCACCTTGTGATGCCACCAAAACCATTATCACCAATTGCTACATTTTCTTCCTCAAATTCACTTCTATTTTCGAAAACCAGAGCGTTTGTTGGTCTTGAAAAATCACTTTCTGTTAATGGAGGAAACCAACAAAGAAGAAGAAGAGAAGTGGTGGGTATTGTGGTAGCATCATCAACTAACGTGGCCGCACCGTTTTGGGACAGTTGGAAGCCAGGCAAGGGTTCTAAAGCACCGTCCCTAAGTGACATTGTTTGGCCTTCTGCAGGGGCATTTGCAGCAATGGCGGTGTTGGGGAGAATGGACCAGTTGTTGGCAGCTAAAGGACTTTCCATCACAATTGCGCCTTTAGGAGCTGTTTGTGCTGTCCTCTTTGCCACTCCTTCCTCCCCTGGCGCTCGGGTATTCTTCTCTCTCTCTCCAGTATCATAATTTCAAATATTCGGACATTCGATCTCTTACTTTATTCCATCTTATCCCGCGGCCCATTCATTACAATGATTTCTCATTTCTTAACCCCACAAACCCAAACCCTTCTCATTGTTGAGTATGTAAACATAAAATACTAAATGAAACCAAAAAGTATACAAGATCACAAAATCTCCCCAATATTATATAGGTGTCCCGTGTCCCCCTGGGTGTGTAAGCATGGTCAAGATTTCACTTTTAAAAGAGGGAAATTTTGTATCATATATGCTAAGGGTGGAAAATTGATACTCCTTCCATTCTGCAAAAAGAGGCTCATTTGCAAACATTAAGGATGTATATTTATCCCTAATATAGTAAATTAGTATAGAAGTGATAACAATAATCACAATATAGCATTATAATGACATTATTATCAATAATTTGAGAACATTGTGTCATTTTGTACTACTATTAATGAAAAGAGAGCTAAAGGTTCTTTTATTAAAAAATAATTATCAAGTATAGCTACTGACAAAGCAAGTTTCTCGTACAGTATAATATCATCTGCATCTGTAAGACTAAGATTTACATTAAGTTGACAGAAGACAAAGCTACTTTAGAATTGGATTGTCCTAATAATATGGTAGCTTAGATTAGATGCTATAAAAACAAACTACTTCGGACTTGGGTGCTATGATTGGATATATGCAATCTCTACAAACATTAGGAATTTTGCACGTAGTGCAGGCAAAGTACGAGGAATTAATCTAGTTGCTTTTGCAGCGTTCATGGATTAAGTTATATTCTCGTCATATTTCATTATCATTGCTATGTCTAGTGTCTACTTTTGACAACAAATTACTTTTAGCTTAGCATGTTAAGCATACACTATCAATTTCCAAGAAAGTGTTTATCCAAGATGGCAAGATGTGCATTTCCCTAGTGCCAAAACAGAAAAGAAGTATATAACTCATCTCAATTCAACGTCTTTTATCTCAATCCAGTTGAGGAACATGAGTATATATCTTATGTCAATTCTTCAAATTATCGTATGGTGATTCAAAATTCTTTCTTTGGCATTGTAGTTTGTACTTGTTTCTAGGTTGAGGTAGAACTAATTCAGGGTTTAGGCTCAGCAAAAACCTCATTTTTGAATTTGCAAGGAAAAAAACAATTTGGCGCTATAGAGAGGGGTAAAAGAAGTTTCCAATGATTATGTTTCACTTGGCAACAAGAAAAGAAGTTCATTGTCTGCATGTATTTGAAATTCTGTCACACCAAGATTTTTACATGGTTCAGCCCCTATCCTCTAGTCTAGTAGCCTAATCCACGTCCAATCCCAACTAGGATTGGAGACTCTTTTTATTAAACTTAATACTCAATTAAATACAATAAAAAGAACTCCCTGTTCAAATAAAGCTTTCCACTATGATGGACACCTCTGCCCCCTTTGCACCACTGCAACATTTTTCACCACTGAGACCTTTGCACCTCTGCAACCTTGAAAGCTTCCTTTGAACAAACTCTATCCACTACTGAATCATCAAAGCCAAACTAGACTTGAGCTCAGATTTGGTTACAAGAAATATATGATTACAAAGAATTCTTATTTCCAGCTAACAAACAATTTATACTAAAACAAGACTTGCTGGAAATGAACTTTGATACCTCTCTAGGGAAGTATCTTTGTATAATACTGATATTTGCTTTGATTCCACTGAACTGATGTATATTTCCCTTGTCTTATCTATATCCCTGTTTTAGCCAAGAAGAGATATATATAGAATAGACAAACGGCTATAAAACTTTGTTAGCTTAAATATCTCAACAAATGTTGAAAAATATACTTGAGACCAACGGATATAATAATAATTGTTAGCAGGAATATCTTATATCACAGTTGGTATAGAGATAGGATTTCAACAAATAATATATGCCAGCGAATATATATTAATTTAAAAGATTTGAAATCTAAGTCAAATTAAAAAAGATTATATCAAGGAATAAAGGATAATATTTGATAACAAATTCCTTATAAGACTCCCTTCCAATTTGAATAGCATAATATAAGGACAGAAATAGTCTAAGTGAAATACTCAACAAATTGCTCAATCAGGTACAGCCTAAAAATAAGAAGCAATATGAAATGAAAGATAGAGTCCATACTCTACACAAGAGTTCTAACCCAGTTAATACAAAGACTCCTAATTATAATAACTTGCTCACCTAAACCAACTCCTTAATATATTCCAATTCAAATATTAAAACAACCTGATAACATAACAACCTTAACAAAATATAATCCAATACAATTCTGCAGATAATATCAATTTAAATAATATAAAATGGGTCACCATACAAAGCAACGAATTATATTATTTAATAAACTCATTAGCCCAAAATATAATCCATGCAAAAAATAATGTTTCCATGCAAAGTATATTAAAAATATATAGCCCGAATATATTGTCATTATTAAAATTACAAAAGATATAAACCAACAGTATTGAGCTTGAGCCACAATAGATGCTAAATGTGTGGAACAATGGGGTTGCTTCATGCCTATATGATTATCACTAATTACTCAACCGAGAACTCCATCTCTAATAAAATTTGGAAAAATCTTATTACCATGGCTTTTCATGTGTTATAAGCTTGTGGTAACTGCTTGTTGTAAAATAAATTCTTCTTAAAACCTCAAGTTCTGTACGCATGGTTATCCCTCTATCTGTAGTCTGCTTGATACTGTCTCCATCTGTCTTAGTCTATTTCTGAAGTGGATGGAAAATATTGTAAGGTGAACTATACATGCCTGCATGGTGTCATCATATTGTACTCTAAAAGATGCATTCTTAAAAGTAAGCAAATTCCTTACACGTAAAGAGTTTTAATTTTTATTTTCTTGAAGCTATTTATTCTTTTCCATTAGAAGAGTATTCTCTCTTGAGATGAACTACCTTTCCTTCCCCGCCGTGCAATTACTATGCAGAAGTACAATATGTTTATGGCTCAAATTGGTTGTGCAGCGGCAATCGGTGTCTTGGCATTCTCAATATTCGGTCCAGGTTGGCTTGCTAGGAGCTCTGGGCTCGCCGCAGCCATAGCTTTCATGATCTACACAGGATCTGTACACCCACCAGGTAGGCATTAAAATCTAAATTTGACTTCAATCAATATCCTATTCTGATTTCACGCATTTTGAGTTTGTAAAAGGCAATGCATTCATAAACATGCAGCTGCAAGCTTGCCACTATTATTCATTGATGGAGCTAAGCTGCACCATTTGAACTTTTGGTATGCTTTGTTTCCTGGTGCTACCGGATGCATTGTCCTCTGTTTGATAGTAAGTTTCTTTCTCCTCTACTGGACACTTATTCTCCATTTGATCGCCACTGTATTAAACAAAATGAAAAAAGTCCAATATTCCTCAAGTTTGCTATCATAACTATTAACTATCAAATTATCAAAAAAACATTCTCAATATTCAAGACTTTTACAACGAGTGAGTATTACCAAATTAAAATGTCGTACTTTCATTCTTTCCATAGAAAGAACCAATCAGCAGTTGCCATTAGGGATGATCTCGGTTGGATTTGGTTTGGAAGAAGAAGTTTAGTGCAAAAGTATGATTAATTTTAGAGGTGAATTCTTTGTTTTTGCAGCAAGAAGTGGTGTGGTATTTGAAGGTAAACTTGAAATTTTAACGTAAATAAGGCAATCACTGTCCGTCCAACGAGAGGTGGTTCTGAATCCCCATCTCGGTATCTTGTTGATCTCTACCGCAGACGCACATCCAAATTATTTACTTTACACATGGAGTTGCTTGGAAACCCAGCTATCCATCCGCTACATTACATTAGAAATGTGTAAAACTAATTGGCATCTACTCTTGCCCTCCTCCTCCTCCTCCTCCTCCTCCTCCTCCTCCTATTACGTAAAAGTATATTTTTTGGAATTAGATTTCACTTCACTTCAAGGTTATTCCAATTTTGATTCATTTTCAATTCTAAGTTGGATTATTCCTGATACTTAAATTGTGTAATAAAAACACAAGTAATAGATTTTTTCTCTCTATTAAGAATAAGAATAAGAAAAAGAAAAAGATGGGCAAATTGGTCATGACATACATATACATAGTTACATGCATGCACCCAAAAAACAAATTTGAGCTGTATAAATAGTAGGCCCACCCTCAGTGCGATGAGCCAAATATCACGATCAGCATTAGTTGATTGGCTGCCACCACCTATATATCCCACTCCACTCCAGACGTAAGTAAGTTGAGTATTGCACGGACTCCTTCTCCTTCTCTCGTGTGTGTATATATAATGATGAACATGTTTGTATGTATGTATATATATATATATATATATATATATATGTGGTCCAACTAATTGATCACTTTATATTTTGTTCTACTACTTTTTCAACCAGATAATCACTTTATATTTTGTTCTCTTACTTTTTCTAGCACATAATTCTCACATAAACACATGTATATTTGTGAGTTTCATATATCTGACGGAAATATGCATGTGTATTTGAACATTATTGCGAGTTATTTTGTGTGATAGTAATATTGTTAGAATTTTATTTTGATAAAGATTGCTAAAGCTACCTATCACTACATAATTAACAAACTAAATTGATTGTAAAATAATAAATAGCCTTTCATTCATTTCGTCAATAAAGCAAATCACCTACAGTCCACTATAGTACAGTGTACGTATATACTATCTAATAAGCAAACTAAATCTTCATAATAAACTTCTACTTCCACTCGACAAGATGGCCAGATGGGAGCATTTAAATAGGAGTATTATTATTTTTTTTCGAATATTAAAATTAGCATTTAAATATAATATATATTTAAAAAATTAATTTCTTAATTATAAGTTATAAATAAAATAAAAATAAGACACTTGGTAAAGGGTACATGTCAATCATAACAACATTATGCTTCACCAAAAGAGTATTCAAGGTTCCATATATTTGCAATCCGAAATTCCAAAATTCATTTGTATTTTAATCTTACTACAGTGGATACACATTCAGGTAATTAACATTCTCAATACATAATAAAGTGGCTCAAAGATTAACAAAATGTTTATTTTCCCATTCGAAAGCAATAGAAGGGATAAAATGAATAGATATGTATACACTGAATATCATACATTCCTGCCGCACAAGCACACAAGAAGAGAAATTTATAACATGTTATGTATACACCGAAGAATACTTACCATATCACAATACGTTTCTAACAAATTTTAAGAATATATTGAAAAATATAATTCCTTTCAGGTATATTTATCTCTGTTTACTGTTAAGTCACTTTTGCCTCGTAAAAATTAAGAACCACGGGCCAAATTCTCAACAAATAACCACTTACTTGCTTTACATTTTCATACATTAAGTTCTGTGAAACAGAGAAATCTCACTAAAAATAAATAAATACAAGAGTAGAGACAAAAAATTCAACATTTTCAACCACAACAGAAACCACAATCTTTCTAGCTACGAAGGATTGTGGGTCATGGATTTATTTTCTTACAATATTGACCACCATAGCATGCTTATAACAATAAAGAGAAGCTTAAACACAAGATGGTTATGTACCGATAATAACTCAGTAAGCCCAGAAACCAAAGGAGTGATCTTCTTCAACTGGAAAGCCAAAGTAACAAGAGTTCGCAGGCAGGTCGGGGCAATTATTGTCTACAATCTTTGGAAAAACATAAGCTAGTGGAAGCAA
Source organism: Panax quinquefolius (assembly GCA_020205615.1). Classification (NCBI taxonomy): domain Eukaryota; kingdom Viridiplantae; phylum Streptophyta; class Magnoliopsida; order Apiales; family Araliaceae; genus Panax; species Panax quinquefolius. The sequence continues at coordinate 141,780,176 of CM035161.1, read as the reverse complement.
CAAGCTCTTGCTCAAGTTATCTTCTTCATCTTGAGACATATCTGATTGATCTGGTTCCAAAAATCACCTGGCTCTAGGAGAGAGGAGTGAACTCCATCAGTGTAGTGTGGACTCTCTGAATCATATACATCACTTTTCACCGAGGTAAAATCCTCCTGCTTGCAAGCTCCAATTGAGCCGCCATCCTCAGAAACCTCATTTCCAATGTGTTCTTGTGGTGGTGCTTCAGATGGTGTTTGCTTATCAAATAATTTCAAGTTCCCCTTGTCCTTATCCTTCTCCTCTTTGAGTAGCAGCCTATCTGTCAGGTCAAGAACCTGGACAATTATATATCGAACCATTTCATTAGCATTTTCCAAAACTAAAAAAGTATAGGAAAACATGAAAAATTTCAAAATAGGTGGTTGATAATTACCTGGGCTTTAAGTTTCTCCTGCTCCTTAAGGAGGTTGTCATAGTCAGCCTTGAGGCTGTTGTAGCTATCTTGCAATACCTCGTAATCTCTCTCTAGTGATTTAGTCTTCCAACGTGCTCGGCGGTTCTGAAACCATATTGCGACCTGCCGAGGCTGCAAGCCTAGGTCATTGGCAAGCTGAATTTTCCTATCAGGTTCAAGCTTGTTCTCTTCCTCGAAACTCTTCTCAAGAAATTGGATTTGGTCAGCCTTAAGCCGCCTCTTTTTCTCAGGTTGATGAAAGTACTCATCATAGTCATCATCCCCGTTCTCATCTCCATCAAACAACCGAAAGGACAACCGGTCTGAATGATTTCTCCCATTAACATCCTCAAAGCTAACTATAGATCTTGAACCTGAACCTGAACCTGAACCAAAGAATCAGTCACAGGATTCTTTGCAATTAATCACAGGAACCAATTTCACGGGTCGAGAACTAGTTCTGGAATAGCTAAAAAAACTATACTACACAGAAAAAAATAAAAAGAAAAGAAAGGTACAACTATGAAACTAAGTTAAGCTGAATTGTTCGCACATATTGGTTGTGGGATATCAAGATTCAGGAACTCTGGTAAAATAATTTAACTTTTTTTTTTTTTACATCATCAACATTTTTCATTAGTCAAAAAGGTAGCATATAACTTCTAGTACTACACAATTCAGGACAGCCAATTTCACCTATAGCGCAGCTTAATTTGGGTTTCATAGAAAATCACAAATAAATAACAAAAGGAGAAGGAAAGCTGCATCAAGTGAATTGCTGTCCGTATAATTAGTTCGCTATTCCTCCTCCATAACATTAAAGCTTTTCAAAGACAACTAAAACAAATTTATAGCACAAACAAATAGATGCATAGATCTACAAACATAGTAGTAGTGAATAAGGAAAAAATAATTAAGGAGATACAAAATCACAGGGATTAAGAGTGAATCAGGACTTTGCGATTACATTATTAGTAACAAATAACAACCACAATCAAATTATACAAGTGCAAAACAAAAGAAGTGAAAGAACACCAAATATACAAGAAACATATACTCCATATTATTACCAATAACAGAGAGAGATTTACCAAGACGAGAAGATAAAGAGGAAGAAAGGAAGAAGGAATCAGAAGAATTAGGAAGCAGAACACTACTCAAATTCGATCCATTCGCACCACTGTAAAGAAATCTCCGACCCGCCATAGAAAGCAAAAGCAGCAGCAGCAGCAATATATATAATTTCCTCTAGAGATGGGTTTCAGTCGGTCATGGGTAAGTTTTCAAGAAGATGGATTAAGAATTTCAGACGGTTCTGATTTTAAAAACCTGGTGGATTAATATGTAAGATATGTAGGTATAAAAGATTGAGTTGGTTTTTTTGGTTTGTAATTCTAAAGTTTGTGACGGAAAAAGCTGGTAATGATGATCTCTGTGATATGAGAAGTATGCGAACACCTGCTGTGAGCACAACCCATCATCACCTACACCCACAAAAGTATACAAACACACAGAAAGGGAGAAAGAGAGAGTTGTGAAAGGTGAAAGACGCCGGAAAATAGAAAAAGTAGGTCGCTTGGAATTGTGGGGGAGTTGTGAAGATTGAAAGTCGCCGGAAGCTTGGATTGTAAAGTGGAGAGAGGGAGAGCTTCTCCTCCTTGTGAAATGGATGGAAGAAAAATTGAAGGAATCAGTATAGTATACTAATGGTATATATTACTAATAGAATGGAGACTGAACATGTATGACGGAAGTTATTAGCATTAAATTAACTTTCATCAATTGATATGATACGTTGAGAAGACTCCTTTTTATATATCAGCATTTTATTGATAAGATTATCAATTTATTTAATTTTATGACAACAAGATCAATACTCTTTCTGTTTTTAATTATTTGAGATTTTTTTATTTGTTCTTAATTATTCGACGTTTATTTAAATTTAAGAGAATTAATGATAATTTTTTAAAATTACTTTTCATTATTCTATCTATTTTTTTTTTTGATATTTTACTCTTTTCTTCTCTCTTAATCTCAATAAAACTCCTTTATTTTAACAAAATATTTAAAAAGTATTATAGATAATTAAATATTATATTTAATATTTTTAATTATTATTTTAATTAACATGATTTATTTCTAAAACGTTAAATAATTAAGAATAGAGGGAATATATGACACGATAGTGCAACCGCCAAGGAAGAGTAATTTTATTAGCATTACCTCAAAAAATAATAAATAATAAAAGGAAAGAAAAGGAAAGATTCGACACAAATATAAACTAGCTACTATCAACTGCGAGTAGATGTTTGTTCTCAAAAAATATTTTTAGAATTGAATTATTAATTTAACGTCTTATTATTTAAAAGAATATATATAAAATAAATTAAATTTTATTAATTAAAAGTTAAGATCTTATAATTATAATTTTGAAAGATGAGACTGAATAAAAATTTGAGGATTACTTATCATATTATATATTTTAAAAGAGTTATTGCGAATAAAAATTTTGATTCATAAAATCCGAAAATATCTCATTTTCTACTACTATAAAAATAAAAAGGGTCGAATAGTAGAAATTAAGAGGCCAGAGGAGAGTTTTCTAGGGGGACATTTTTTAGGGATATTTTTAGCGATATTTTTTTTTTTAATTTTTTTTTTTTGTAGTACCTCTTAAAAAATGTATAATATTTATTTCAACTAAATTTTTTGTAAAAAACAATATTTTATGTGTAATTTGAATACATACAAGAAATAGGGTCTGTACAATTCTGTTTTTTGTATGAATCTAATTTACACCTAAAATACTATTTTTTATAAAAATTTCAGTTAAAATAAATACTATACATTTTATAAGAGGTAATAAAAAAACCAAAAAATAAAAACCAAAATAAAAATAATGTCGCTAAAAAATATCTACAAAAAATGTCCCCCTAAAATGTCTGAAGAGAAGAAGAAGCATAGATTTGGAGTTATGGCTATTGGGTAGGGATGTAGTGGGAGAGATATATATAGAGTAGTGTATGTATAATTTCCAGACAGGTGTAGGATAGAGATATGTAGATAGATGACAACGATGAGAGAGAGAGAGAGAGAGAAAAGAGAAGAAAACAAAATAGAGGAAAGAAGGGAGTCACAATCAATCAGTCGTTATCATTTTGAGGTGGGGCGTGGGATGAAAGAAGTAGAAGATAGGGGAAGGGGTTTGAGAATTGAGATCTGAAATAGGGACGGACACCTCCTATTTTTCTCTCCTGACCTGGTCCAATTCAGTTTATATACTCCACCCACCTGTTTATCAAATGCTGGTTGTATTAATTAAATAAATATCGGTTTTAGGCAGGTCAGCTCAGTCATTATTTGATGTTTATTACTCCCTTTATTTCTAAAAAATTATCATTTAAAGTTAATACACACAGATTAAAAAATATAATTAATATTTAGCAAAAATACTATACTATCCTTATTGATTGTCTCAACCAATTATTCTCCTCTCAATGTTTCTTATTCAATTCAACCAATTACTTCTTATTCAACCAATTACTACTTGGATTATAGCATTAAATTGAATAGGAATAATTGGGAAGGAAAGAAAATTTTAAAGAGAAAAGTTTTAAATAAGGATAAAGTAGTAAAAAAATAACTAATGTGTATTGAACTATTGATAAACTCAAAACGATAATCATTTTAAAATAAAAATTATTCTCTAAATGACAATCTTTTAAGAACCGGATTACTATTTGTATCCCAAAGATAATCATCGCAATATAACAATAATAAATTATTCGCAACACAAAGGAAATTTGTCAACGAATGACTAAGTCTAACAAATTCTCATATATACCTACCCTACTGATGCTATTAATTGCTTCAAGGCCAACATGGCACGTCAGCTCTGCTGAGGCAGAAATTAATGAGAGCAGATCTTATATCCCTAATTTATCTGTTCTCTTGTGTTCCTTCATTCAAATTTTGACACCTATTATCTTACTTAACACTAATTAATTTTAAAATTAAATAAAAAGACATGTCAAAATTTAAGTGGGAGACAGAAAATTTAGAGACAGAGGATCTGTTCTCGAAATTCATTGTCATTGGGAGCGGTGAGTACCAAAGTTAATTTTGGTGAATTGATCAACGCATGCAATGTCGGGAGGTGATCTCTCTCTGCTTGTCAGTACTTTTTTAAAGATGATAATGTCAACACTGTATTGATCAATTAATCAATATTTTTTTTCTAGATACATTATTCATCTAAACATAAAATTTATTACTCTGTCTAATAAAAATAACTTTACAAATAAAAAATAATTAAAAAAATACTACTAGTATCATCAAAAAGCATAATAATTTGGATGAATTACATATTCTATTACATTTTAAAAAATAATTACAACAATAGTCCACTCATAAATTTTTTACACAACTAATACACTTCCATATTTATTTACAATATTTGTGCAATTAAGATTCGTTAATTTAGGGAATTAGTATTCAATTAGAATTCCTTAATTTAAAGATTAGTTATACCCATGACTTCTTCTCTTTATCCTCATCTATAACAATTGTTGTTAGTCATCACCCTTTTTCTTCATTCAACGTAATTCGGAAGAACCACCGATTCTTGTGACCCTCCCACCTTCTTCTCTCCTGCTGCGTATAAAAATATCAGATTTAGTAATGAAGAAGAACTACTGCCAGACTCGGTCTTTGCAAAGAATTTCTACAATGGTGGACCTTACGCAAAGTCTCCGGTGACGGATCTTTCATCGTCAAGAATCTGCGACGACACTATTAAAATAAATCGATACTTCAAATGCTTTCATCGAATCAACGATGAAGCAGATTCGAGCTTCATCACATCGCTTTCTCGACTTAGTCCTAATAATAACTTCCTCTTCTCTTCAAGCCATATTCACAAATTAGGGTTTGGGTCTCTCTTCCCTTAAATGCTTCATTCTTGGAAGATATATCCGCAAAAAACGTAATTACCTTTTGTTTAATGGGAGATTGTGATAATTATCGCTTAATATGTTATCCCGACTTAAATTTTGGTACCGAGATAATGTATGAGGATAATAATTCAATCCTCGGTTCTCCTACAAACAAACATAAACTGAATTCAATGTTTTTGAGAATTGCAAGTGATTGACTAATTGAAATTATTCAGGGACATGAAGGTCCAGTGATGAGTGATGGGTGGAAGCTGGGTCTAATTTAGCAGTAGAGCACAAAAAGTGGATTGAGGAGGGTATGAAGATTCAGGCGGTGGTGGATATGAATACTGGATGATGGTAACCAAACCTTCATACCAAGGTAACCAAATTGTCATATCAAAGTAACCAATCAACCTCCACACTTTAAATTTTTTTTTAGTACAATTGGTTACCAAACCTTCAGATCAAGGTAAACAAACCTTCGTACCAAGGTAACAAAACCTTCATACCAAAGTAACTAATTCACATCCACACCTGCAGTTTTTTTATAGTGCAGTTGGTAGCCAAACCTTCAGACCAAGGTAACCAATTCAATTTTATTAAGTTACCAATTTTGTTTGACTGTGATGCAATTGGTAGCCAACCATTCATACAAAGGTAACCATTTTATTATTTATGAGTAATAAAATAGTTATAAAAAAAATTTCAGAACAATAATAGTTACATCTATTTATTTTTAAATTTTTTGTAGGGCGAATCTTGTTCTTATTCTCATTGGCGTTTTGGACAACGGAGATTCGCGACGGTGTAGCGGCGAAGTATATGAGGTGTAGCGGCGGTGTAGCGGTGGACTATTATTTCAAAGTATATGTGTGAGACCCCAGATTTTATCAATAAAGATTTAAATTTTGTTGAAATAATTTTTAATATTATGGTGTGAATTTAAGATAATATTATAGTTGTGGGTAGTATTTATAAATTTTACAAAGTACGCAAGTTGTTATAAAATATTCGTTGGGTGGGGAATATTCTTTTTGTGGGGGAATATTAAATTTACGGCTAAATCATTAGTGGACCCTTATTAACGGAAGTATTGTCGTAGTTAGAAAACGACAAAATTATCTTTCTATAAAAATAACTACAGCAGAGGTGTTACCGTTAAAACCTGTTGAACTACCGACAAGAAAAGTAAAAAATACGATGTCTGGCGTCAGTTGTATAGAAGACACGATATTGATTATTGATGCTTACGTGAGAAGTCACTCATTTATGCTCAATTATTGCTACTGATAATTGCGATCATATCTATTATATTATTGATTCAATTATTGTCACAGATACCATTCAGTATAATGTGACGCCCCAAAATTAGGTATACATCACCCATCTTGGGTCGCCACTTACATGGCATGTAATTTAAATACAACTTATTAACATAACTGTCTTCATATAATACGACATAAACTGTGAGTTTAAATACAAATATAAATCTACTAGATATTATACAAACTCAAACAAAAAGTCCTCATTACAATTATTATCACACTATTTCACGTAAGAATAGTGAGGACTACTAATGCTATCTTCGGGACCATCACTCGTTTCCCGACTCGTCTCAAATTTATATTCTCATTTCACAAGAGAACGGTGAAAGAAAGGGTGAGCTCAACTAGCCCGAAGAAGAAATATTATGACTAAGATAATGCGAGAATAAATTATCAATAGTCTTCAACAATGTTAAACTAATAAAATACAATAGACAACCGGTTTAAGCTGCAATGAAAATTCAATCCATTAAAAGAGTCAAGTAGAAAATAAAATCTACTATCTTTTATGATTTAAAGGTTTTTCATCATTTGTTATATTTGAGACTCACTTTTAATAAATAATCCACATCATCGAATCACCCCCGCACTCTGACAAGGATATTCTTTAAGATCACGACCACAATTATTCCCGCACTACTGCCAAGAATAGTTGTGTATTCATTAATGGTCATGATCATGCCAACAACTCATCCATCAATGCACTACTACTAATCGAGGATTTTTACCACATTATTTGTAACATTACTACCATGATTACACAGAATAATCCCTCGGTCATAATCATACCAAGTCCATCCATGCTCTACAGCCATGTAGATGACTTTAAAAAAAAATATAAACATGAGGATGATGACAATGATATAAGAATTCAATAAAACAAGTTCAAGAATTATTTTATCCGGATTTATTAACGCCCAAATTGTCAACACGATCATCGCTTCAGTAGAGTAAAATTCAAGAATGATCGGAAGAATATTTCCATGAAAGATATTGGATGAAACGCAAATATCAAGGATATTCTACTAATTTCATGGAGTATAGAAGTCAAAGTTTTAACCAATTTGGGTATAATAAAGAATGGAATAACAAAAGAAATCACCATGCATGCAGATTGCAGCATGTATAAAGGTTATTCCAACAGAATAATAATAACGGAAACCGGTCGTGAAATTCACACCAAGCTGAGGATGTTCCAACAGAATAATAAAGAGCGGAACCAGTCCTGTAAAACACATGCAGACGAGGATGTTCCAACAGAATAATAAAAAGCGGAACCAGTCCGGTGTAAAACACACGCATGAGGATGTTCCAATGTAATAATAATAAAGGCGGAACCCAGTAAAATTGTAAAACACATGCATGCAGGATGTTCCAATGAATAATAGAAGAATGTCACCAAGTATAGGGTAAAACAGCGTATACAAAGTTATTCCAATGTAATAATAAGCAATGGAATAACATAAGGAATTCACCAAGTATAGGTACTGCGTATACAAGTTATGTATAGGGTATGCCACTTTTACAAAGTTATTCCAATGTAATAATAGTGAATGGAATAATGTAAGTTCTCTTCAAGAAGAAAGAATAACACCCTCACCGTAAAAAGAACCTGAATATAGAAGTAGTGAAGTAGCGAGAATACTCTTCTTCTTTATAACTATAACTCTCTATAGCTTCTCTTTATAATTTCCTCTCTGTAGTTTCAATGAATTAAAAGAAAATAATGAAGGAATGAGCTTCTATTTATAGGAAAATGGAATGCATAGTAATTAATCCATGAGCGGTCCAGATTGATTTACTTTTAATCGATTCCATATTTAAAGCAAAATCTTTTAAATAAAATATAATATATTCTATTTATATAAAAACATTTTACTACTGCAAACACTACGCAAAAACACTACGCAACACTACGCATAATAAAATATAATATATTTTATTTATAAAATAACTTTAATAAAGTATTCATTTTATATAAAAAGATGTTTATGTTTTATTACGTTAATAATACTGAATAAAACAAAAAGTCATTATCGCTATAATAATTAAGCATATTAATAATGGAATCAAACCGGTGACTTCTCACATAAAGATCAATAATCAATACCGGTGTGCTTCTTATGCAACCACATACGACATCGTACTTTTACTACCGAAAGTAGTTCAACAAGATCAACCAGTAAAACTTCCGCCGTTATTTCAATAAAATATTTTGTCGTTTTTTCTCAATCCGACAATAATTACATTGTGGGGTCCACCAATGATTGGTAGTCAGATGCGAATATTCCTCGCTAAACCGAATATTCCCAGACCAATCGAATATAATATAACCACTTGCATACTTTGCAAAATTTATAAATATTACCCACAACAATAACATTATATCAAATTATTCCATAATATTCAAAAATAATATTTATAGATAATTCATCTTTATTTATAAAAGTTCGGGGTCTTATATATAATATGTTATAGTATTAAATCAATAATTGAGATGACAAGTTATAAATAATTAATAATTGTTGAAAGATTAAATATGTGTTGATTAAAAATAAAATGATTTGTGGTAATATTTATTCAATCATGATGTATATAAAGAGTCTTGTTATGAGACATTTGTGGTAAGTTTGATTATTTTATGGGGGCCCATATGTCATCATCTAAGAAGTCTCTTCATCAATAGTAATTACCTTCGTCAATAGTAATTACCTTTGTGAATAGTAATTATGTAAGACCTCAAATTTTTTAAATAAAAGGAATTTCCTTTATTTATTATTTTGAAATAGTAAGGGTTGATTTGATTAATGTGGATAGTTAAGGGTTAAATACGCAAATATTTCAAAATAAGCAAGTGGTTATAAAATATTCATTTTTGTCGGGGAATATTCGTTTTGGTCGTGGAATATTCAGATCTTTGTCGGGAAATATTCGTGACGACAGCCTAGCGACCAATGTGTAAGCCCATAACGGAAAGCGATTGGATGAGGAAAGCGACAAAGTTTGGGTGGTTATAAATAACGGCATAATTATTGTTGAATTAAGATCATTGGAATACCGGTGGTTAAAAATCTGATGTCTGGTGTCAGACAAGAAATAGCACCAGATACGCAAGATTGTTGAATTATTGATCCTTACGTAAGAAGGCCTTTACTCAATAATTATTCTGAGTAATTCTCATTCGATAGTTTATTTTATTGATTCAATAATTCTTTGCGTTGGTATTTTATATTATTCTTTGTTTGATAATTGTCCTTTTTGCGATATTTTCCATTATCGGATCAATAATTCATATTATTTGAATAATATTATTAGATAACATTATTGGCAATGTCTAGAAAGTTACATAAGGAGAGGTTTGGTCACCTAATTGCGGCCAAGAAGGAGAGATCCTTATTCGAAAGCCCTCTTCCAGGAGCTACTGGGTTATCATAATTGTGATTACGTAATATTATTTGTGAATAATTAATTATTGATTCATATGATAAGAAATATTTATTTTATATGAATATAAATGATGGATTTATTTATGTGGTTATTAATGAAGGAGTTAATGTTGAGGTGTTTTATCAAGTATTTTACCAGATTGGAGGTATTAAAATTAAATCGGGGTTTTGAGATATATTGCGGGGTTATAATTTTTAATCCCACCGTTGGATCGTTGTAATTTTTGGGTATGTTATACATACATAAGTTGAGTATATGTCCACAAATTTTGAACCGTTTAAAAATGCACGAATGATTTGTTGTGAATTTTAAGAGGTGTCGGATTCTGGAAATTAGGTTTATAATTGATTTTGGTGGAAAATTCTAGAATTGAGTGGGCCCCACTTGTGGTTGGTGAAAAATGTGCTGAATTTTATTTCAAATGTGGTGGTGGCAATAGTAGCGAGGTAAAGCCATCGGTAGCAGTCGTCTCGCCTTACGGGCTAACATTTTCCTATAAATAGAAGGGCTAAGTTAGAATTGAAAATCACACGAAAACAAAGTTTTCTCTTTCTCTCTATATTATTGAGCGTATTTTGTGAGTATTTAGATACTTTGAGAGTTCTTTATTCAAAGACAAGTTTCATTCAAAGATCACTTGAGCCTTTCCTTCAAGAAATCTTGATTCTTTCGAGGTAAGGGATATTATTTTTTCGTAATGATATTATTTCTTCAATATCATTATCTTTGAAATGTTGATTGAAGTTTTTATCAAATTTGGAACTTTTTCATATCGGGTTACTATTCATGAGTTCTTATTCACGAGTTCTTATTCATGAGTTCTTATTCATTCTTATTCACGAGTACTATTCATGAAGCGTGAAAATGTTTTTTTTGTGGAATTTCTATCTTTTGGTGTCTGAGTTCTTATTCGCGTATCAAGACTTATTCACGATATCTGACCTTATTCACGAATAAGACTTTATTCATCGAAAAATGAAAATTTTTCTTTTCGTCCAAAATATCTATTACGGATACTAGCTTTGATTGTATCCATGTTTTGATCATTCTTGAATTTTACACCACTATGATTATTTTTGAGGTATTTTTGGACATGGATAAAACCAAGCACGAATCCTTGATCCTTAATCCTTGTCATTTTGTTTCACTTTGGATTCGCTTTCTTTAAAAATATTTTTCATCATCCTCGGTCTTAAATGATGATATTATTGAATATCTTTGGCACAGTAGTGCAAAGATGAATGATTCTGAAGAATATCTTTGGCTCAGTCTGTAAGAAGATGCATGTGTGTTTAAATGAACACGACCGATCGATGAATATCTTTGGCCTTTGTGCAAAGATGAATGATTTCTGAAGAATATCTTTGGCAGAAAGGCAAAAGATGAAAGCGGTGTTGAGATGAACATGACCGATTGATGAATATCTTTGGCCTTTAGTGCAAAGATGAGCAGTGTTGAGATGAATGTGACCGATTGATGAATATCTTTGGCTTTGTAGTGCAAAGATGAATATTTGATTTGAGATGAATATTGATTGATGTTACGAGGATAAAATATTGATGATGGATCGTTAAATTCATAGATTATAGTAGATTTCATTCTCTACGTAACTCTTACATGAATTATTATTTCCATTTGCGAATATTGATCACGAAACTTGTTGTCTACATTGTATTCTATCGATTTTTTCCTGTTGGAGACTAACGATAATTTGTTGTATATTATCTTAGTCATAATATTCTTTTCTTGGGCTAGTTGAGCTCACCCTTTTCCTTGTTGTTCCATTTTTCTTCTCGGGGAGGCGAGAATGTAGCGAGTACTAGTGGGGTATGGAATGAAGGTTCTAGAGAGAGTTATTTAGTAGTCCTCACCATTATTGTAAAATAATGTATCAATAAATGTGATGAGGATTTATTTGAGTATAAATATTGTCTGAAGATAATATTTGTATTTAAACTCATGATTTTATTGTTGTGATAATAAAGTTGTAGTTGTTTCGCATACCATGTATTTGGCGACTCGAGAATGGGTTGGATGGAATGGACCTATTTTGGGGTCGCCACGGTTGGTATCGAGCTTAGGATATGATCTCTGGCGGAGATCGGGGGAATAGAACTAGGAGGGAGAGGCAAGTAAATCCTTTTGCTAGTGTGTCCTACCTAAGCTTATTTGTTAGTTGGTGGGTATATATAGGGATATTATGTGATTGATTTCCTTAATTAACCCTTGTTTTATAGCGATGAATTGAGAATGTCAATGAGAATATTAATAGTGGTGTAAATGAGACCGTGGAGATGCTCTGCATACTTAACAACGAGGAGAGCGTCTGCAACAGTGGCAATGTACCTCCTGTGAATAACACCTTTTGGCGAGATGATGAGCGAGGGATGTTTAGAAGCTTTTTGCAGTTCATGCAAAATCGAGACGAGGAGAGTCGTGTTCAAAATCTGAGGAGAGATGATAGCAATTCACGGGTGGTCACAACGAAGCGATTCAAAGAGTTGGGACCACCGAGTGCAGGGAAAGCCGGATCCGATCGTGCCGCGGAAACATGGGTCAAGCAAATTACCAAGATATTCGATGTCTTGGGATGCTGAAAGAAGAAGAAAGTTCCATTCGCTACTTTTATGTTCCGTGGCGAGGCAGATTCATTGGTGGGAATGTGAAGCGTACCATCCAACCGCACTCAACGCGTATCGCCGTGGGAGAGCGTTTGAAGCAGTTTTAATGACAAGTACTTCGAAAGTATTCGTCGTATGAAGGAAGTGGAGTTTATTAGATTGGAGCGAGAATAACATGGCGGTGTCCCGATGCGAGGCGAAGTTGCGGAGTTATCCGAGTTTGCACCTCATTTGGTGGAGAATGAGGAGCGTTATGGCGCGGATGTTTCTAGAGAGGTTTGAAACGGCGATACGTCGATATCTCATTTCTCATAAATTTTCTCTCTATTCGAGATGTTGTAAATGTGGCTCGGTTGTTAGAAAGCGAGATAACGAGTACGTTCAACCGAGGGACCATAACCGAGGATCATACCAAAGATAGCGATCATCGTAATAACGATAACCGGTGGAGAAAGAAGAATACGGACAAAGCGGTAACCACTCTGGTGGTAATCGTGGCTATGAAAATAGAAAAAGCGAGTTGGGAGGAGATTTTAAAAAGAGGAGATTCAACAACGACTATGTGAAGACGCGTCGGTAAAGGGCAACTGGTTCCAAGGAGGAGAAAGACCATCGATCGTATGTTACAAATGCGGGAAAGAGGGACATATATCTCAAACGCGCACAACAGTTTAAGGTATGCTATAATTGTGGAAAAGAAGGACATATCGCTCGAGATTATGCGATATCGAAACCTAATCTCGGTGAGGTGGTGACTCAAAAGGATGTCCCGAGAAAAGTCAAAGTCAACGATTCTTGGAAGAAGCGTTTGTCGTGGCCCAATAAAATGCGAGGAACGAGCGAAGTTAGACAGGTTAGTTAATTATAAATTTTGCGAAGTTTATACCTTACTAGAATCTGGGTTCTACCCATTCTTTTATCTCTCTTTGCTTGCGCTCAACGTTTGAACTTAACTACGGAGAAATTAGACTTTGACCTATTTATGGAGACTCAGTTAGGAGAAACTTTCATTACATCCGTTGTTTAAAAAAAAAAAAAAATCTTGCTTGATTCAAGTTGGCTTTATCACATTACCGTTAACCTTATTTCTATAGAGATATTTGCTTTTGATGTGATTTTAAGGTTAACTACTCATCGTGCCAAATTGATTGCTTTTGTAAGGTTGTTAGTTTTCATATTCTAAGCAACATTATTCAATTCAAGCAATCAAACCATTGTAGTCAAACATTTTCATATCAAGCCGTGAAGTCATTCGTTTATTACGGATGTCAAATTTTCTTAGTCCATGTTATGGATTTGAATAAAGACACGTCGATTTGAATAATATTCTTGTTGTTATTGATTTTTCTGACGTATTTCTGAAGAATTTATTGGCTTACTCCAAAGATCGATATTAAATTTTGTATCGACTTTGAACCGAGACAAAACTCATTTCTAAAATCTCATATCGAATGGCTCTATTGAACTTCGTGAGTTAAAATTCAACTATAGAATTTGGTACACGAGCCTTTATCTTGTGACTTCCTTTGTGGAATTCACCTAAGCGAGACTCTCGTAGGGACGTCATATTCGATGCGATAGTAAACCGATAGGTGTCATTGTGACGTCTTATCCAAGATTGGGATATGAGTCGCGATTGAGAAGCAACCTAAGTCGATGAATCGAAATACGTAGCTTTTCTAGGCTTAGTTGGTTATTATCGGAGATTCGTTGAAGGATATTCTCGAATCGCTATTCCATTAACGTATGGTGACTCATAGAGATACAAAATTGAATGGAGCAAAGAATGTAGGAAGAGCTTGAAGAACTCAAGAGGAGACTCATTTCAAAGCATATGTTACGACCATGCCATCTGGAAAAGCGAGCGTGGTAGGCGGCGTGTTGAGTAGAAGATCGTATACAAGCACGAAGTACAATATTATCAAAGACTCATTTCAGTATAATATACAAATAATAGAGATGGAGATGAAAACTCTAGGTACTAATGCGTGATGATATCTGATGCGTGATGATATCTGAGTATAATCGACTTTAATCGATAAATTTAAAGTCATTGAAGCTACACACGGAGTGATGAATTTGAAGAAGGAGGTGCAAGAAGTTGTTATTTTAAAAGCGAGAATCGGTGAGGGAGAGAAAGCTCAAACCTTGATTTATTAATCCATTTGAAATTCTCGATTGAATAGGGCGTGGCCTATAGACTCGTTTTACCACCAAGTATGATGCGTGTTCATAACGTTTTTCACGTGATCGATGTTACATAAATATGTGGACGACCCAAACACGTCATTGAGTTAGAAACCAGGACGAGATAGCCAGAAGACTTAACGTTTGAGGAGGTATCTGTCAAGATTTTGTAGAGGAAAGAACATGACCATGTATGTCAGGGAGGTTATACCATAAGTTAAAGTTTTGTGGAGAAACCATCTTTATTGAGGAAATGACTGGGAGTTGGAAAGCGAAAATGAAAGCGAGGTATCTTTACCTTTTCAAACACCAGTACGTCACGTCAATTTCGAGGACGAAATTTCATAAGGAGGGAGGTTGTAAGACCCAAATTTTTTAAATAAAAGGAATTTCCTTTATTTATTATTTTGAAAGGCAGTAAGGGTTGATTTGATTAATGTGGATAGTTAAGGGTTAAATACGCAAATATTTCAAAATAAGCAAGTGGTTATAAAATATTCATTTTTGTGGGGAATATTCGTTTGGTCGTGGAATATTAAATGAATATTGGTTTGGTGGGGAAATATTAAATGCGAGAATGGCGACAGTATGATGTGTGGGCCCCATAATGTGAAAGCGATTGGATGAGGAAAGCGATAAAGTTTGGGTGGTTATAAATAACGGCATAATTATTCCGTTAAGATCATTGGAATACCCGGTGGTTAAAATACTGAATGTCTGGCGTTGCTTGCGACACTGCAGTATTGCACAGTATTGTTGAATTATTGATCCTTACGTAAGAAAGGCCTTACTCAATAATTATTACATTAATTCTTGTTCAATAGTTTATTTTATTGATTCAATAATTCTTTGCGTTGGTATTTTATATTATTCATTGTTTTGATAATTGTCAAACGCACAAGATTTTCCATTATCGGATCAATAATTCATATTATTTGAATAATATTATTAGATAACATTATTGGCAATGTCTAGAAAGTTACATCTAAGGAGAGGTTTGGTCACCTAATTGCGCGCGAGAAGGAGAGATCCTATTGGAAAGCCCCTCTTTCACAGAAGCTACTGGTCATCATAATTGTGATTACGTAATATTATTTGTGAATAATTAATTATTGATTCATATGATAAGGAAATATTTATTTTATATGAATATAAATGATGGATTTATTTATGTGGTTATTAATGAAGGAGTTAATGTTGAGGTGTTTTATCAAGATTTTACCAGATTGGAGGTATTAAAAAAATTAAATCGGGGGTTTTGAGATATATCATGGGGTTATAATTTTTAATCCAAAGTAGTTGGATCGTTGTAATTTTTGGGTATGTTATACATACATAAGTTGAGTATATGTCCACAAATTTTGAACCGTTAAAAATGCACGAATGATTTGTTGTGAATTTTAAGAGGTGTCTGATTAGGAAATTAGGTTTATAATTGATTTTGGTGGAAAATTCTAGAATTGAGTGGGCCCCACTTGTGGTTGGTGAAAAAATGTGCTGAATTTTATTTCAAATGTGGTGGGTGGCAATAGTAGCGAGTAAAGCCATCAGTGGTGGTCAAGTCTGCCTTCTACGGCTAACATTTTTCTATAAATGAGAGGCTAAGTTAGAATTGAAAATCACACGAAACAAAGTTTTCTCTCTCTCTCTCTATATTATTGAGCGTATTTTGTGAGTATTTAGATACTTTGAGAGTTTCTTTCAAGATCAAGTTTCATTCAAAGATCACTTGAGACCTTTCCTTCAAGAAATCTTGATTCTTTGAGGTAAGGGATATTATTTTTTTCAGAATGATATTATTTCTTGATATCATTATCTTTGAAATATTGATCTGAAGTTTTATCAAATTTGGAACTTTTTCATGTCGGGGTTACTATTTATTCAAGTTCTTATTCATGAGTTACTATTCACGAGTTACTATTCACGAGTCAGTACTATTCATTAAGCGTGAAAATGTTTTTGTGGAATTTCTATCTTTTGGTGTCTGAGTTACTATTCACGTATGCTGCCTTTATTCACGATATCTGACCACTATTCACGAAATACGGCACTATTCATAGAAAAATGAAAATTTTTCTTTTCGTCTAAAATATCTATTACGGATACTAGCTTTGATTGTATCCGTGTTTTGATCATTCTTGAATTTTACACCACTATGATTATTTTTGAGGTATTTTGGACGTGGATAAAACCAAGTACGAATCCTTGATCCTTAATCCTTGTCATTTTGTTTCACTTTGGATTCGCTTTCTTTAAAAATATTTTTCATCATCCTCGGTCTTAAATGATGATATTATTGAATATCTTTGGCAAAGTAAAGATGAATGATTATGAAGAATATCTTTGGCTGTAGTGCAAAGATGAGCGGTGTTTAAATGAACATGACCGATCGATGAATATCTTTGGCCTTTAGTGCAAAGATGAATGATTTCAAGAATATCTTTGGCCCAGATAGTGCAAAGATGAGCGGAGTGTTGAGATGAACATGACCGATTGATGAATATCTTTGGCCTTTAGTGCAAAGATGAAGCAGTGTTGAGATGAAACACTGATTGATGAATTGTAGTGCAAAGATGAATATTTGATTTGAGATGAATATTGATTGATGTTACAGGATAAAATATTGATGATGAATTTGTTAAATTCATAGATTATAGTAGATTTCATTTCTACGTAACTCTTCATGAATTATTATTTCCGTCGCTGAATATTGATCTGAAACTTGTTATCTATTGTATTATTATCATTTTTTTCCTGTTGGAGACTAACGATAATTTGTTGTATATTATCTTAGTCATAATATTCTTCTTTGGGCTAGTTGAGCTCACCCTTTTCCTTGTTGTTCCATTTTTCTTCTCGGGAGGCGAGAATGTAATAGTACTTAGTCGGGGTATGGAATGAAGGTTCTAGAGAGAGTTATTTAGTAGTCCTCACCATTATTGTAAAATAATGTATCAATAAATGTGATGAGGATTTATTTGAGTATAAATATTGTCTAGAAGATAATATTTGTATTTAAACTCACAGTTTTATTGTTGTGATAATAAAGTTGTAGTTGTTTCTGTACCATGTATTTGGCGACTCAGAATGGGTTGGATGGAATGGACCTATTTTGGGGTCGTCACAAATTACCTTCGTCAAATAGTAATTACCTTTACCAGGCGTCGAACCACTTGTCGTTTCACATTATAGGCGTCGAACCACTTGTCGTTTCACATTACAGACGTCAAACCACTTGTCGTTTCACATTACAGGCGTCGAACCACTTGTCGTTTCACATTACAAAGGCCAAACCACTTTTCTTTTCACATCACTACCAATTGCCACTTGCGCTTTTCATACGGCAAAAGTCTTAAGCTAGAAATCTTCTATAAATAGAGGCCTAGTGTGACGCCCCCAAAATTAGGTATACATCACCCATCTTGGGTCGCCACTTACATGGTACAGAATTTAAATACAACTTATTAACATAACTGCTCTCTGCATAATACGACATAAACTGTAAGACCTCAAATTTTTAAATAAAAGGAATTTCCTTTATTTATTATTTTGAAATAGTAAGGGTTGATTTGATTAATGTGGATAGTTAAGGGTTAAATCACGCAAATATTTCAAAATAAGCAAGTGGTTATAAAATATTCATTTTGTCGGGGAATATTCGTTTGGTCGTGGAATATTAGATCGTAAGGAAATATTAAATGACGGCAAGCATGACCATGTGTGGGCCCCATAACGGAAAGCGATTGGATGAGGAAAACGACAAAGTTTGGGTGGTTATAAATAACAAGATAATTGTTATTGCTAAGTATCATTGGAATACCTTATGGTTAAAATACATGAATACGCGCGTTGGTTGACAAGAAATAACACGGTATTGACGAAGATTGTTGAATTATTGATCCTTACGTAAAGAAGGCACTACTCAATAATTATTACGATGAATTCTTGCTCAATAGTTTATTTTATCGATTCAATAATTCTTTGCGTTGGTATTTATATATTATCATTGCTTCAATAATTGTCCACCGCACAAGATTTCCATTATCGGATCAATAATTCATATTATTTGAATAATATTATTAGATAACATTATTGGCAATGTCTAGAAAGTTACATCAAGGAGAGGTTTGGTCACCTAATCAAGGCTACCAAGAAGTGAGAGATCCTTATTGGAAAGCCCCTCTTTCCAGGAACTACCGTCATTATAATTGTGATTACGTAATATTATTTGTGAATAATTAATTATTGATTCATATGATAAGAAATATTTATTTTATATGAATATAAATGATGGATTTATTTATGTGGTTATTAATGAAGGAGTTAATGTTGAGGTGTTTTATCAAGATTTTACCAGATTGGAGGTATTAAAAATTAAATCGGGTTTTGAGATATATCATGGGGTTATAATTTTTAATCCGAACCGTTGGATCGTTGTAATTTTTGGGTATGTTATACATACATAAGTCGAGTATATGTCCACAAATTTTGAACCGTTTAAAATGCACGAATGATTTGTTGTGAATTTTAAGAGGTGTCGGATTAGGAAATTAGGTTTATAATTGATTTTGGTGGAAAATTCTAGAATTGAGTGGGCCCCACTTGTGGTTGGTGAAAAATGTGCTGAATTTTATTTCAAATGTGGTGGGTGGCATAGTAGAGCCATGAGTAAAGCCATGGTGCAAACAGTGTCAAGCTTCCGCTTTTACGGGCTAACATTTTCCTATAAACAGAGGGCTAAGTTAGAATTGAAAATCACACCGTAAACAAAGTTTTCTCTTTCTCTCTATATTATCGAAGCGTATTTTGTGAGTATTTAGATACTTTGAGAGTCATTGCTCAAAGACAAGTTTCATTCAAAGATCACTTCCGACCTTTCCTTTCAAGTAATCGATTCTTTCGAGGTAAGGGATATTATTTTTTTTTCGTAATGATATTATTTCTTCAATATCATTATCTTTGAAATGTCGATCCGAAGTTTTTATCAAATTTGGAACTTTTTCATGTCGGGGTTCTTTATTCATGAAGTTACTATTCACGAGTTACTATTCATGAGTTACTATTCACGAGTTCTTATTCATGAGTACTATTCATGAAGCGTGAAAATGTTTTTTTTGTGGAATTTCATCTTTTGGTGTCGAGTTACTATTCACGATACGATATTAATTATTCACGATACCAAGACTATTCACGAATATTTAAGACTATTCAACCGAAAAATGAAAATTTTTCTTTTCGTCTAAAATATCTATTTCGGATACTAGCTTTGATTGTATCCATGTTTTTGATCATTCTTGAATTTTACACCACTATGATTATTTTTGAGGTATTTTTCGACGTGGATAAAACCAAGTACTTTAATCCTCGATCCTTAATCCTTGTCATTTTGTTTCAATGGATTCGTTTCTTTTAAAAATATTTTTCATCATCCTCTACCTTAAATGATGATATTATTGAATATCTTTTGTGAGACCCCCCATTTTATTAATAAAGATTTAAATTTGGTTGAAATAATTTTTTAATATTATGGTGTGAATTTGAGATAATATTATAGTTGTGGGTAGTATTTATAAATTTTGCAAAGTATGCAAGTGGTTATATTATATTCGATTGGTCTGGGAATATTAGGTTTAGCGGGGAATATTACATACAACTACTCAATCATTGGTGGACCTAGCAATGTAATTATTGTCGGATCGAGAAAAGCGACAAAAAATATTTTATTGAAATAACGGCGGAAGTTTTCACCGTGGTTCTTGTTGAACTACCTCGGTAGTAAAAGTACGATGTACGATGTGGTTGCGTAGTAGACACTGCGGTATTGATTATTGATGCTTATGTGAGAAGTCACTCAGTTTGATTCCATTATTGTCGATTAATAATATGAATTATTATAGCGATAATGACGTTTTGTTTTATTCAGTATTATTAACGTAATAAAAGCGAAACATCTTTTATATAAAATAGAATACTTTATTAAAGTTATTACTATAAATAGAATATATTATATTTTATTACGCATAGTGTTGCATAGTGTTTTTGCGTAGTGTTTTGCATAGTATTGCATAGTGTTTGCATAGTAAAATGTTTTTATATAAATAGAATATATTATATTTTATTTAAAAGATTTTTCTTTAAATATAGATAGTCAGATTAAAGTAAATCAATGCAGATAGTTCATGGATTAATTCTTATGCATTCTATTTTCCTATAAATAAGCTCATTCCTTCATTATTTTCTTACGAATTAATTCATTGAAACTCAGAGAGAAATTATAGAGAGAAGCTATAGAGAGAAAATTATAGAAAGAAGAAGAGTATTACGCTACTTCTTTACTTCTATATTCGGTTCTTTTTACGGTAAGGGTGTTATTCTTTCTTCTTGAAGAGAACTTACATTATTCCATTCATTATTATTACATTGGAATAACTTTTGTAAAAGTGGCATACCTATACATAACTAACACATACGCTGGCATACCCTATACTTGGTGAAATCCTTATGTTATTCCATTGCTTATTATTACATTGGAATAACTCAGATGTCATGATTTACCCTATACTTGGTGACATTCTTCTATTATTACATTGGAACATCCATGCGTGTGTTTTTTGGGACACGGTTAAATTTTTATTATTCTGTTGGAACATCACATGCATGTGTTTTACAGGACTGGTTAAAATCTTTATCATTTCATTGGAATATCCTATCTCGTGTGTTTTACACCGGATGCAGTTCCATCTTTATTATTACTGTTGGAACATCACTCGATTGTGAATTTCACCGACTGGTTCCGTTATTATTATTCTGTTGGAATAACTTGTCTACATCTGATACCGCGTGCGTGGTGATTTCTTTTGTTATTCCATTCTTTATTATACCCGGTTGGTTAAAACTTTGACTTCTATACTCCATGAAATTAGTAGAATATCCTTGATATTTGCGTTTCATCCGAAGATCTTTTCATGGAAATATTCTTACGATCATTCTTGAATTTTTACTCTGTAAACGATATCGTGTTGACAATTTGGACGTTAATAATTCATGGATTAAATAATTCTTGAACTTGTTTTATTGAATTACTATGTCATTGTCATCATCCTCATGTTATATTATGTTATCTTTGGCTTACGTGCATAGATGAACTTAGTATGATTATGACCGAGGATCATTCGGTATAATCATGACTTGATATAAATGATGTGACAAAAGTCCTCGGTGGCACCTGTAATGCGATGATGGATAGTTTTTGGTATGATTATGACCGGGGTGATTCGGTATAGTCAGCGACCATTGATAATTTGATGAAAATCCTTGGCCGAGTGATGCGAGGATGATTAAATGTGGTGGTTTATTTATTAAAATTCGAGTCTCGGTGATAAAAATTGATGAAAACCTTTTAAAACCTAAAAGATAGTAGACTTTATTCTCTACTTGACTCTTTTAATGGATTGCTTATTCACCGCTAGATTAAACCGGTTGTCTATTGTATTTTATCGGTTTAACTTTGTTGAAGGCTAATGATAATTTATTCGCATTATCTTAGTCATAATATTTCTTCTTTGGGCTAGTTGAGCTCACCCTTTCTTTCTTTATTCTATTTGGAAATGAGAACATATTTGGGACGAGTCGGGGAACAAAGTAATGGTCGGAGGATAGCATTAGTAGTCCTCACTATTCTGCGAAATAGTGTGATAATAGTTGTAATGAGGACTCCTTTTGAGTTTGTATAATATCTAGTAGACAATATTTGTATTCAAACTCACGGTTTTATGTCGTATTATACACTACAGTTAGGTTAAGTAAGTTGTATTTGAATTTATGTACCATGTAAGTGGCGACCCAAGATGGGTGGCGTATACCTAATTTTGGGGGCGCCACGGTTGGTATCGAGCTTAGGGATATGATCCCCTTGGTGAGATGTGAGATAAGAACTAGGAGGGGAGAGGCGGGAATTCCTTTCGCTAGTATGACCTACCTAACTTTATTTGGTATTTAATTGGTGGAATTCAGGAGTATAGGGATAATATGTGATATGTTAATTAACCCTTGTTTTGTGATGTTGTTTGAGAATGATATCTGAAAAATTGAGATAAGCAATGAAGCACATGAGAGTGTTGATTCGATTCAAACAAAAGGTAACGACCAACAATACGATAATAATCATCTTTGGTGGCAGCAATTTATCGAACAATGATAACCATCGGGGAAATTATCATGTTAAGAATGGTAACCACTTGGTGGTAATCATGGCAAAGATAATAGAAGTGGAAATTGCAAGAAGAGAAGGTAATTTAGCTCAATTTTGTTGTGCCGAAGTCAAGTCCAAGTTTGGGATAGTGGCACCAAAGGCGGATACTGGCCAAAACAAAGTCGGTGGTTTCGGGAAGCGTTTTCGTGACTTCTCAAAAAGTGGGTAACCCGAACGAAGTTAGAGACGGGTTAGTTAATTATAAATTCTTGCGAAGTCTATACCTTATTAGATCCGGTTCTACCCATTCTTTTATCTCTCTGTGTTGCTCAACGTTTAAATTTGACTCGGAGAAATTAGACTTTGATTTATCTATTGAAACTTCGTTGGAGAAACCTTCGTTACCTCCAATCATTTATTAATCTTGTTGTTTCAAATAAACACTTTCACGTTACTGTCGATCTTATCTCTTTGAAAATACTTGCCTTTGAGGTAATTTTTAAAAGCGATTGATTAACTACTCATTATTCTTTTTGTAAGGTTGTTAGCTTTTCATATTCCTAACCAACCTGTTATACTAATTCAAAGTAAGAAATCCTAAAGTTAATCCTTTGTGATATCAAGCCATAAGTAAAGAGCCCCGAACCTTTCGTTGTCAACTTCCTTGTGTGGAATGCAAAGCCGGACTTCTGCACGGCGCGACATCGTGAATGAAGATGGCAAGTTTATAGGTATCATTGTGAGGTGCTATATCAGGTTAAGGGATAGAAGTCACGGTTGAGTATCAATGTGACGTCTTATCCAAGTCTTGGATAAGAGTCACGATTTTGAATGATATTTCAATTATTAATAAATTTCTTGGCGTATTCTTGAAGACTTCTTAGCCTACTTAGGCGTGAAATCAATTTTGTATTGACCCCAAAGACAAAAACCCATTTCTTAAACCCTCAAATATTTCTTCAACTAAAAGGATCATTTACGAGGATTATGATGAAAGTCATAATAAAAGCATTGGACTAATGAAAATCATGGGTATATGAAGTATTAGTAAGTGTTATGATGAGTTATGTTGGTTATTATGTGAAAACATGAAAGTTTCTTAGAAATCACAAAGAGTTGAAAATCGATTTTGGTGAAAAACGTAACATGAAATTCAATTGACCATATCTCCTATTATATTTTGAATTTTTTGAGCGTGGTCAAGTCCTAGAGTTAGATCTATGAGTTACCTAACTAATCCAAGTGGAATTACTGGAAAAGGTGTTGTAGATTTTTGTGTGGACTGATTTTAGCAAAGGAGGCCAAAGCTGTAAATTTCGAAAATGCTACTGCTTGAAACTTTAAGGACTGTTTCGGCCACTTAAATTATGAGAAAAATTCTGGACTTTTGGGACATGAAAGTATATGGTATAAAGTACATCCTGTCCAAAAATGAGCTCATTCGACTTAAAATGAGCAAGTTATGACTATTTCAATATTTAGGTTTTAAAATGAAAAACGCTATAACGGAGTTCTATAACTCAGGATGATATGAAATTTAAACTGGAGGCTCACGTTAACATGTGTAAGGTCCTGCCAAGATTTGGGAATTTTGGAGTTAAACTTGAGGTAGCTAATTTCTTAAGGAATTAAGTGGAAATTGATTTTAAAAAATAGTAAATGAATTTTAAAAATTCCGAGAAAAATATATTTTCATTATGGGACTATATTATGCTAAATCCCAGAAAATAAATATTTTGGGGCTGATTTGGTATTTTCATGAAAATAGTTTAATTACGAACATATGAGTTAAATATGTTATGTGAAGTAACAAAGTTGAAAATAGGATTTTATGGCTAGAGAATCCTATATAGAGTATATGCATATTTTTGATGAGGGATTTGATAATTGGTGATGATATCTTATGAGTATGGCATTTTTGAATGATTAAATGCATTATATGGTAAAGTGTAAACAATTAAGATAAATTGTTTATAAATTTAAGAAGTGATTAAAATATTGTTATAATATTAATGTTATTAGATTATGAGATTATTAAATGATTGATAACATGGGGATATTCTTGAATCTGGATAAATTATATTATAAATGTTTAATATTTATCCTTTATCTCATTTGATTGATTCTTTATATCATTATCCTCATGTTTATATTATGTTGAAAGTCATCATGTGGCTTACGTGCATAGATGGACTTGGTATGATTATGACTCGTGGAGGATTGTTTAAGATAATCATAAATAGTAAATGAAAACACAATTATCTTTGGTAGTAGTGTATGGATAATTTGTGGTCGTAAATCTTAATGAATATCTTCTTTGTAGTGCGGGGATGATTCGATGATGTGGATTAATTATTGAAAGTGAGTCTCAAAGAATGAAATATTAATTCATGGATGTGTTCAAAGTCATGGAAATACGTGGCTTACGTGCATAGATGGACTTGGTATGATTATGATTGTGGATTGTTGGCATAATCATAATCAGTAATTGAAAACACAATTATCTTTTCGCGTAGTGCATGGATAATTTGTGGTCGTGATACTAATGAATATCCTTGGCTTTGTGTAGTGCGGGGATGATTCGATGATGTGGATTAATTATTGAAATTTGAGTCTCGTGAATGAAATATTAATTCATGGATGTGTTCAAAAAAGTCATCTCGTGGCTTACATGCATAGATGGACTTGGTATGATTATGATGTGGTTGTTCGGTATAATCATAATCAGTAATTGAAAACACAATTATCTTGGTAGTAGTGCATGGATAATTTGTGGTCGTGATCTTAATGAATATCCTTGGCACGTAGTGCGGGGATGATTCGATGATGTGGATTAATTATTGGTGAGTCTCAAGAAATGAAATATTAATTCATGGATGCGTTCAAAGTCATCTCGCCATGGCTTACGTGCATAGATGGACTTGGTATGATTATGACGAGGATCATTCGGTATAATCATAATAGTAATTGAAAAAACGAATATCCTTGGCGATTGGTGCGTGGATAATTCGTGGTCGTGATCTATTAATGGCTGCGTCTTAGCATTATTGGTTTTATAAACATTGTATATCTTTACCAGAAAGCAAAGCAAGAGAATTGTTAATGAATACTTTGGCGATTTCAAAGATGAATTTAATATTTTTAAACGATAAAAGGTATTCAAGGTATCCTCATCTCTTTATCATACTGCAGACGCATACCCCTAATTTGAGGGCGAAATTCCATAAGGAGGGAGATTGTGAGACCCAGATTTTATTAATAAAGATTTAAATTTGGTGAAATAATTTTTTTAATATTATGGTGTGAATTTGAGATAATATTATAGTTGTGGGTAGTATTTATAAATTTTGCAAAGTATGCAAGTGGTTATATTATATTCGATTGGTGGGGAATATTCGGTTTAGCAGGGAATATTCGTGCAATAACTACTCAATCATTGGTGGACCCTATTAATGTAATTATTATCGGATTGAAAAGCGACAAAAATATTTTATTGAAATAACGGCGGAAGTTTTACCGTAGTTCTTGTTGAACTACTCGGTGAGTAAAAAAAAAACGATGTCGTGTGGTTGCGTAGTACGCGGTGTTGATTATTGATGCTTATGTGAGAAGTCACTCGGTTTGATTCCATTATTGTCGATTAATAATATGAATTATTATAGCGATAATGACGTTTTGTTTTATTCGTATTATTAACGTAATAAAATGTAAACATCTTTTATATAAAATAGAATACTTTATTAAAGTTATTCTATAAATAGAATATATTATATTTTATTACGCATAGTGTTGCATAGTGTTTTGCATAGTGTTTTGCATAGTATTGCATATAGTGTTTGCATAGTAAAATGTTTTTATATAAATAGAATATATTATATTTTATTTAAAAGATTTTTCTTTAAATATGGATGAGTCGATTAAAGTAAATCAATACGGACCGTTAAATGGATTAATTCTTATGCATTCTATTTTCCTATAAATAGAAGCTCATTCCTTCATTATTTTCTTACGAATTCATTGAAACTACAGAGAGAAATTATAGGAGAAAGTATATAGAGAAAATTATGAAAAAGAAAGAAGAGATATCGCTACTTCACTACTTCTATATTCAGGTTCTTTTTACGGTGAAGTGGTATTCTTCTTTCTTCTTGAAGAGAACTTACATTATTCCATTCATTATTATTACATTGGAATAACTTGTAAAAGTGGCATACCCTATACATAACTTTGTATCTGTGACATACCCTATACTTGGTGAAATCTTATGTTATTCCATTGCTTATTATTACATTGGAATAACACGTATATCTGTGATTTACCCTATACTTGGTGACATTCTTCTATTATTACATGTTGGAACATCACATGCGTGTGTTTTACAGGACTGGTTCCGCTTTTTATTATTACATTGGAACATCCACATGCGTGTGTTTTACACCGGGACTGGTTAAAATCTTTATCATACATTGGAATATCCTATTCATGTGTTTTACACAGGATCTGGTTCCATCTTTATTATTACATTGGAACATCACAGCCGATTGTGAATTTCACCGACTTGGTTCCGATTATTATTATTACATTGGAATAACTGTACATCGCAATCTGTACCGCATGCGTGGTGATTTCTTTGTTATTCCATTCTTTATTATACCCGGTTGGTTAAAACTTTGACTTTATACTCCATGAAATTAGTAGAATATCCTTGATATTTGCGTTTCATCCGATATCTTTTCATGGAAATATTCTTCCGATCATTCTTGAATTTACTTCACTATAAACGAAGATCGTGTTGATAATTTGGGCGTTAATAATTCATGGATTAAATAATTCTTGAACTTGTTTTATTGAATTACTATGTCATTATCATCATCCTCATGTTATATTATGTTATCTTTCGCTTACGATGCATAGATGAACTTAGTATGATTATGACGAGGATCATTCGGTATAATCATGACTTGATATAAATGATGTGACAAAAGTCCTCGATGGCTTTGTAATGCGGTGATGGATAGTTTTTGGTATGATTATGACGAGGGTGATTCGGTATAGTCATGACCATTGATAATTTGATGAAAATCCTTGGCCAGTGATACGAGGATGATTAAATGTGGTGGTTTATTTATTAAAAATTTGAGTCTCAAATGATAAAAATTGATGAAAACCTTTTAAAACCTAAAAGATAGTAGACTTTATTCTCTACTTGACTCTTTTAATGGATTGCTTATTTCATTGCGAGTTAACCTGGTTGTCTATTGTATTTTATCGGTTTAACACTTTGTTGAAGGCTAATGATAATTTATTCGCATTATCTTAGTCATAATATTTCTTATTGGGCTAGTTGAGCTCACCCTTTTTTTTCATTGTTCTATTCGAGAAATGAGAACATATTTGGAGACGAGTCGGGAGAACAAAGTAATGGTCCAGGAGGATAGCATTAGTAGTCCTCACTATTCTGCCTGAAATAGTGTGATAATAGTTGTAATGAGGACTCCTTTTGAGTTTGTATAATATCTAGTAGACAATATTTGTATTCAAACTCACGATTTATGTAAGATATTATACCTACGCGAGTTAGGTTAGTAAGTTGTATTTGAATTTATGTACCATGTAAGTGGCGACCCAAGATGGGTGGCGTATACCTAATTTTGAGGCGTCCACATCACATCTTTTTAACTTTGTAGTGCAAAGATGAATGATTTTCTTGAAGAATATCTTTGGCTTTTGTAGTGCAAAGATGAACAGTGTTTAAATGAACATGGACCGGCGATGAATATCTTTGGCCTTTAGTGCAAAGATGAATGATTTCGAAGAATATCTTTGGCTTTTCAAAGTGCAAAAAGATGAGCGGTGTTTAGATGAACATGATGGATTGATGAATATCTTTGGCCTTTAGTGCAAAGATGAGCAGTGTTGAGATGAACATGGCCGATTGATGAATATCTTTGGCTGTAGTGGCAAAGATGAATATTTGATTTGAGATGAATATTGATTGATGTTACTGAGGATAAAATATTGATGATGGACATTAAATTCATAGATTATAGTAGATTTCATTCTCTACGTAACTCTTCTATGAATTATTATTTCAGCTGCGAATATTGATCTGAAACTTGTTGTACATTGTATTCTATGAGTTTTTCCTGTTGGAGACTAACGATAATTTGTTGTATATTATCTTAGTCATAATATTCTTCTTGGGCTAGTTGAGCTCACCCTTTTCCTTGTTGTTCCATTTTTCTTCTCGGGAGGCGAGAATGTAGCGAAAGTCTTAGTGGGGTATGGAATGAAGGTTAGAGAGAGTTATTTAGTAGTCCTCACCATTATTGTAAAATAATGTATCAATAAATGTGATGAGGATTTATTTGAGTATAAATATTATGCAGAAGATAATATTTGTATTTAAACTCACTGATTTTATTGTTGTGATAATAAAGTTGTAGTTGTTTACGTACCATGTATTTGGCGACTCAGAATGGGTTGGATGGAATGGACCTATTTTGGGGTCGTCGCGGTTGGTATCGAGCTTAGGGATATGATCTCTGGCGGAGATCGGGGAATAGAACTAGGAGGGAGAGGCGAGTAAATCCTTTGCTTTAGTGTGTCTACTAAGCTTATTTGTTAGTTGGTCGATATATAGGGATATTATGTGATTGATTTCCTTAATTAACCCTTGTTTTATGATGATGAATTGAGAATGTCATTGAGAATATTAATAGTGGTGTAAATGAGACCGAGTGGAGATGCTCGTACTTACTGCAACGAGGAGAGCGTGTACAGAAAAGTGGCAATGTACCTCCTGTGAATAACACCTTTGGCGAGATGATGAGCGAGGGGATGTTTAGAAGCTTTTTTGCAGTTCATGCAAAAATCAGAACGAGGAGACTCGTGTTCAAAATACGAGGAGGAGATGATACTTGATTCACGGGTGGTCACAAATGAAAGCGATTCAAAAGTTGGGACCACGAGTGCAGGGAAAGCGAGATCCGATCATGCGGCGGAAACATGGGTCAACAAAATTACAAGATATTCGATGTCTTGGGATGCGAAGAGCAGAAAGTTCCATTATTTACTTTTATGTTCGTGGCGAAATGATTCTTTGGTGGGAATCGTGAAGCGTACTCCATCCATTGCACTCGGCATGTCGTGGGAGCGTTTGAAGCAGTTCAATGACAATACTTCCTCTGAAAGTATTAAATCGTATGAAGGAAGTGGAGTTTATTAGATTGGGCGAATAACATGGCGGTGTCCCAAAGTCGAGGCGAAGTTTGCGGAGTTATCGAGTTTGCACCTCATTTGGTGGAGAATGAGGCGATATGGCGGATGTTTCTTAGAGGTTTGAAACCGGCGTCGTCAAGTATCTCATTTCTCATAAATTTTCTCTATTCGAGATGTTGTAAGCGAGGCTCGGTTGTTAGAAGCGAGATAACGATACGTTCAATAGAGGACCATAACCGAGGATCATACCAAAGATGGCGGTCGTCGGAATAACGATAACCGGTGGAGAAAGAAGAATGACGGACAAAGGCGGTAACCACTCTGGTGGTAATCGTGGCCATGAAAATAGAAGAAGCGAGTTGGGAGGAGATTTTAAAAAGGAGATTCAACAACGACCGTATGAAGGCGTCGGTGCGGCGTGGTTGGTTCGAGGAGAGAAAGACCATCGATCGTATGTTACAAATCACGAGAAGAGGACATGTCATTGAATGCCTAGCAGTTTAAGGTATGCTATAATTGTGGAAAAGAAGGACATATCGCTCGAGTTATGCGATATCGAAACCTAGTGCGGTGAGAGGTGGTGACTGAAAAAGGATGTCCCGGAAAAGTCAAAGTCAAGCGATTCTGGAAGGCGTTTGTCGTAATGGGTCAAAAATGCGAGGAACGAACGAAGTTAGCAGGTTAGTTAATTATAAATTCTTGCGAAGTTTATACCTTACTAGAATCTGGGTTTCTACCCATTCTTTTATCTCTCTTGCTTGCGCTCAGCGTTTGAACTTGACTACGGAGAAATTAGACTTTGACTTTATTTATGGAGACTCCGTTAGGAGAAACTTTCATTACATCAGTTGTTTAAAAAAAAAATCTTGTTTGATTCAAGTTGGCTTTATCACATTACATTAACCTTATTTCTATAGAGATATTTGCTTTTGATGTGATTTTAAGGTTAACTACTCATCATTGCCAAATTGATTGCTTTTGTAAGGTTGTTAGTTTTCATATTCTAAGCAACTTTTGTTATTGAATTCAAGCAATCAAACCATTGTAGTCAAACATTTTCATATCAAGCCATGAAGTCATTCGTTTATTACGGATGTCAAGTTTTCTTAGTCCGTGTTATGGATTTGAATAAAGACACGTCGAGTTGAATAATATTCTTGTTGTTATTGATTTTTCTGGCGTATTTCTGAAGAATTTATTGGCTTACTCTAAAAGGCGATATTAAATTTTGTATCGACTTTGAACCCGATACAAAACTCATTTCTAAAATCTCATATCGAATGGCTCTATTGAACTTGAGAGTTAAAAATTCAACTATAAATTTGGTACATGAGCCTTTATCTTGTGACTTCCTTTGTGGAATCACCTAAGCGAGACTCTCTGTAGGGGCGTCATATTAGATGCGATAGTAAAGCTGATAGGTGTCGTTGTGACGTCTTTATCAAGATTGGGATATGAGTCGCGTTTGAGAGCAACCTAAGTCGATAATCGAAATCGTAGCTTTCAGGCTTAGTTGGTTATTATCGGAGATTCGTTGAAGGATATTCTCGAATCGCTATTCCATTAACGTGGTGACTTCGTAGAGATACAAAATTCGAATGGAGCGAGGAATGTGGGAAGAGCTTGAAGAACTTCGAGAGGAGACTCATTGCGTACATGTTACGACCATGCCATCCGGAAATGAGCGTGGTGGTGGCGTGTTGAGTAGAAGATCGTATACAATCTGAGTACGATATTGTCAAAGACTCATTTAGTATAATATACAAATAATAGAGATGGAGATGAAAACTCTAGGTACCACGTGATGATATCTGAGTGCGTGATGATATCTGAGTATAATCGACTTTAATCGATAAAGTTAAAAGGCTATTCAAACTACTACGGGGTGATGAATTTGAAGAAGGAGGTCTGCGAAGTTGTTATTTTAAAAGCGAGAATCGGTGAGGTGAGAAAGCTCGAACCTTGATTTATTAATCCATTTGAAATTCTCGATCGAATAGGAGCTGTGGCTATAGACTCGTTTACCACCAAGTATGATGGCGTGTTCATGCGTTTTTCACGTATCGATGTTACGTAAATATGTGGACGACCGAAACCACGTCATTGAGTTAGAGCCGGACGAGATAGCAGAAGACTTAACGTATGAGGAGGTACTGTCAAGATTTTGTAGAGGAAAGAACATGACCTATGTCTGGGGGTTATACCATAAGTTAAAGTTTTGTGGAGAAACCATCTTTATTGAGGAAATGACACGGGAGTTGGAAAGCGAAAATGAAAGCGAGGTATCTTTACCTTTGAAAAACACCGAAGTCGTCGTCGATTCGAGGAATGAAATTTCATAAGGAGGGAGGTTGTAAGACCGAAATTTTTTAAATAAAAAGGAATTTCCTTTATTTATTATTTTGAAATAGTAAGGGTTGATTTGATTAATGTGGATAGTTAAGGGTTAAATCATAAATATTTCAAAATAAGCAAGTGGTTATAAAATATTCATTTTGTCGGGGGGAATTTTCGTTTGGTCGTGGAATATTACGTCTTGTCGGGGAATATTAAATGCTGACGGTATGCGACCCATAATGGGCCCCATGTAAAAGCGATTGGATGAGGAAAGCGACAAAGTTTGGGTGGTTATAAATAAGGCGTAGTTATTCTGAATTAAAATTTGTTGGAATACGGTGGTTAAAATACGATG
Source organism: Panax quinquefolius (assembly GCA_020205615.1). Classification (NCBI taxonomy): domain Eukaryota; kingdom Viridiplantae; phylum Streptophyta; class Magnoliopsida; order Apiales; family Araliaceae; genus Panax; species Panax quinquefolius. Next base: position 141,747,119 of record CM035161.1, on the reverse strand, counting down.
TCTGGCGTGGTTTGCTGAGTAGCTGCGGTATTGCAGTATTGTTGAATTATTGATCCTTACGTGAAGGCCTTTACTCGATAATTATTACGGTGAATTCTTGTTGATATTTTATTTTATTGATTGATAATTCTTTGCGTTGATATTTTATATTATTTGTTGTTTGATAATTGTCAACACTTGCATGTATTTCCCATTATCGGATCGATAATTCATATTATTTGAATAATATTATTAGATAACATTATTGGCGATGTCTAGAAAGTTACATCAAGGAGAGGTTTGGTCACTTTAATTGCTTGGCGCTGTGATGGAGAGATCCTTATTGGAAAGCCCCCTCTTTCTGAGGAGCAGCTGGTTATCATAAATGTGATTACGTAATATTATTTGTGAATAATTAATTATTGATTCATATGATAAGGAAATATTTATTTTATATGAATATAAATGATGGATTTATTTATGTGGTTATTAATGAAGGAATTAATGTTGAGGTGTTTTATCGTATTATTTTATCGGATTGGAGGTATTAAAAATTAAATCGGGGGTTTTGAGATATATTCGGGGTTATAATTTTTAATCCAAATAGTTGGATCGTAGTAATTTTTGGGTATGTTATACATACATAAGTTGAGTATATGTCCACAAATTTTGAGCCGTTAAAAATACGCGAATGATTTGTTGTGAATTTTAAGAGGTGTCGGATTCGGAAATTGGGTTTATAATTGATTTTGGTGGAAAATTCTAGAATTGAGTGGGCCCCACTTGTGGTTGGTGAAAAATGTGCTGAATTTTATTTCAAATGTGGTGGGTGGCAATAGTAGCGAGGTAAAAGCCATCGGTGTGGTCAAATGCGCTTGGCGGGCTAACATTTTCTATAAATAGAGGCTAAGTTAGAATTGAAAATCACACGAAACAAAGTTTTCTCTCTTCTCTCTCTATATTATTGAGCGTATTTTGTGAGTATTTAGATACTTTGAGAGTTCTTTGTTGGTACAAGTTTCATTGACATCACTTGAGCCTTTCCTTAGGAAATCTTGATTCTTTGAGGTAAGGGATATTATTTTTTTTCTCGAATGATATTATTTCTTGATATCATTATCTTTGAAATATTGTTGGTACTTTTTATCAAATTTGGAACTTTTTTCATGTCGGGTTCTTATTCATGAGTTCTTATTCACGAGTTCTTATTCATGAGTTCTTATTCACGAGATTCTTATTCACGAGTACTATTATAAGTAAGCGTGAAAATGTTTTTTTGTGGAATTTCTATCTTTTGGTGTCAGATTCTTATTCGCGTATACGGCCTTTATTCACGTATCTGACCTTTATTCACGAATCACGGCACTATTCATAGAAAAATGAAAATTTTTCTTTTTCGTCAAAATATCTATTACGGATACTAGCTTTGATTGTATCCGTGTTTTGATCATTCTTGAATTTTACACTTTATGATTATTTTTGAGGTATTTTTGGACATGGATAAAACCAAGTCTGAATCCTTAATCCTTAATCCTTGTCATTTTGTTTCCTTTGGATTAGTTTCTTTAAAAATATTTTTCATCATCCTCGGTCTTAAATGATGATATTATTGAATATCTTTGGCACATGTAGTGCAGATGAATGATTTCTGAAGAATATCTTTGGCTGTAGTAAAAGATGAGCGGTGTTTAAATGAACAGAGGTGATGAATATCTTTGGCCTTTAGTGCAAAGATGAATGATGAATATGTAGTGCAAAGATGAAGCGGTGTTTAGATGAACATGGCCGATTGATGAATATCTTTGGCCTTTAGTGCAAAGATGAGCAGTGTTGAGATGAACATGGCCAGATTGATGAATATCTTTGGCTGTAGTGCAAAGATGAATATTTGATTTGAGATGAATATTGATTGATGTTACGGGGATAAAATATTGATGATGAATTTATTAAATTCATAGATTATAGTAGATTTCATTCTACGTAACTCTCTTATGAATTATTATTTCCATTGCGAATATTGATGCGAAACTTGTTATACATTGTATTCTATCGATTTTTCCTGTTGGAGACTAACGATAATTTGTTGTATATTATCTTAGTCGTAATATTCTTTCTTGGGCTAGTTGAGCTCACCCTTTTCCTTGTTGTTCCATTTTTTTTTCTCGGGAGGCGAGAATGTGGCGAATCTTAGTCGGGGTATGGAATGAAGGTTCTAGAGAGAGTTGTTTAGTAGTCCTCACCATTATTGTAAAATAATGTATCGATAAATGTGATGAGGATTTATTTGAGTATAAATATTGTCTAGAAGATAATATTTGTATTTAAACTCATGATTTTATTGTTGTGATAATAAAGTTGTAGTTGTTTACGTACCATGTATTTGGCGACTCGAGAATGGGTTGGATGGAATGGACCTATTTTGGGTCAATGCGTGGTCATCTTTAACCGTGAGCTAAATACAAATATACACTAGATATTATACAAACTCAAACAAAAAGTCCTCATTATAATTATTATCACACTATTTCGAGAATAGTGAGGACTACTATCTTATCTTCGAGGACCATCACTCGTTTCCAGGCTCGTCCCGGTATATTCTCATTTCAAGAAGAGCGATGAAAAGAAGGTGAGCTCACTAGCCCAAGAAGAAATATTATGACTAAGATAATGCGAATAAATTATCAATAGTCTTCAACAATGTTAAGACCCGATAAAATACATATGAACAAGCCCAGTTTAAGCTGCGGTGAAAATTCAATCCATTAAAAATCGAGTAGAAAATAAAATCTACTATCTTTTATGATTTAAAGGTTTTCATCATTATTATATGAGACTTCGACTTTAATAAATAATTCACATCATCGAATCACCTACTGCGATTTTTCGACCGAGGATATTCTTAAGTATCACGACCACAATTATTCACTACTACGGGCCGAGAATAGTTGTGTATTCATTAATGGTCGTGATCATGCCAACAATCGTCCATCAATGCACTACTGACCATGAGGATTTTTACCACATTATTTGTAACATTACGGTCATGATTACAAGAATAATCCACAATCATAATCATACCAAGTCCATCCATGCTCTACTGGCCACGAGATGACTTAAAAAAAATATAAACATGAGGATGATGACAATGATATAAGAATTCAATAAAACAAGTTCAAAATTATTTTATCCAAGGATTTATTAACGTCAAATTATCAACATAATCTTTGCTTTGTAGAGTAAAATTCAAGAATGATCGGAAGAATATTTCCATGAAAAGATCTTTGGATGAAAGCAGCTGAAATATCGAGGATATTCTACTAATTTCATGGAGTATAGAAGTCAAAGTTTTAACTTATTTGGGTATAATAAAGAATGGAATAACAAAAGAAATCACCGTGCATGCGGTGCCCGCATGAGCGAGTTATTCAAGCAGAATAATAATAGCGGAACCCGGTCGGGTGAAATTCACGCAAGACGGGATGTTCCAACAGAATAATAAAGATGGAACGGATCGGTGTAAAACACACAAATAGGATATTCCAGCGGAGAATGATAAAGAGCGGAACCGGTCAGGTGTAAAACACATGAGCGAGGATGTTCCAATGAATAATAATAAAAAACGGAACCGGTAGGTGTAAAACACATGAGCGAGGATGTTCAGCGAGAATAATAGAAGAATGTCACCAAGTATAGGGTAAACCAGCGTATACGAGTTATTCAATGAGAATAATAAGCGCAATGGAATAACATAAAGATTTCACCAAGTATAGGGTATCTAGCGTATCACTGAGTTATGTATAGGGTATGCCACTTTTTGAAAGTTATTCAACAGAATAATAAGTGAATGGAATAATGAAGTTCTCTTCGAAGAAGAAAGAATAACACCCACTACAAGTAAAAGAAGGCTGAATATAGAAGTAGTGAAGTAGCAGAATACTCTTCTTTGCTTTCTATAACTTTCTCTAAACCTCTCTATAATTTCTCTCTACAGAGTTTCATGAATTGTATGAAAATAATGAAGGAATGAGCTTATTTATAGGAAAATGGAATGCATAGTAACTAATCCATGAAGCGGTCCAGATTGATTTACTTTAATCGGCGGTCCATATTTAAAGCAAAATCTTTTAAATAAAATATAATATATTCTATTTATATAAAACATTTTACTATGCAAATCATATAAAAACACTGACAACTTTATCGTAATAAAATATAATATATTTTATTTATAAAATAACTTTAATAAAGTATTACATTTTATATAAAAAGATGTTTTACGATTTTATTACGTTAATAATACTGAATAAAACAAAAAGTCATTATCATTATAATAATTAAATATTAATAATGGATAATGGAAAATGAGTGACTTCTCACATAAGCATCGATAATCAATACAGGTAATGTCTTCTACGCAACTACACGCATTATTCTTGTACTTTTACTACTGGAAGTAGTTCAACGATGTCAGCGGTAAAAACTTAGCCGTTATTTTCAATAAAATATTTTTGTCGTTTTCTCAATCAAATGATATAATTACATTAATGAGGTCCACCTGATGATTGAGTAGTTATGCGAATATTCCTACTTAAAAAGAATATTCCCAGACCAATCGAATATAATATAATAACTTGCATACTTTGCAAAATTTATAAATATTACCCATAACTATAACATTATATCAAATTATTCCATAATATTCAAAAATAATATTTATAGATAATTCATCTTTATTTATAAAAATTTGGGGTCTTTACAACCTCCCTTCTTATGAAATTTAGCCCTCGAAATTAGAATGCGATTACTGGTATGTTGAAGAGGTAAGGATACCTTGATTTCATTTGATTCTAACTCCCAAGTCATTTCCTCAACATCGTGGTTCCTCCATGAAAACTTTGACTTGAGGTATAACCTTGGAGCGTAGAATATGTTCCTTCTTATCAAAATTTGAGCAGGAACCTCTTCATACGTAAAATCTTCCATTATTTCGATGGGGTTCTAACTTCGATAATATGGTTGAGGTCTTTCACATATTTCGTAACATGGATATGTGAAAACGTTATGAACACGAGACATATTTGGCGGTAAAAGCGAGTCTATAGGCCGCGATTCCTACTCGATCGAGGATTAAAAATGGGATAGATGAATCGAGGATTAAGTTTTCTCTCTTTCCAAATCTTGTAACTCCTTTCCATGGAGCGACTCTTAACAACACATGATCTCTATATCAAATTCCGTCCTTTCGATGAAGATCGGCATAACTCTTTTATCGATTTTGTGAGGGTTTTTATACGTTGTCGGATCGTTTGAATCTTTTAAAAGTGAGTCATACGTACCAACTCGGTCCCAACAAGCGTTGCTTCACCCACCTCGTCCCGGTATATTGAGAAGCGACACTTTCTTCCATCTGGCGCTTGAATGGAGCCATGCCGATACTTGCTTGATAAGCTGTTGTTGTAGGAAAACTCCACGATGGTAAGAACTTGTCGACTCCCTTGAAATCAAGAACCACGAGTCTTAATAGATCTTGAGAGTTTGAATAGTCCTCTCCATTGTCCCGTCTGTCCGATCGAGGATGATATGCCGAGCTAAATCGTAAGTCGTGCCCATAGCTTTTTGTAAACTAATCCAAAATCGTGAAGTGAATCTTGGGTCTCGATCGAAACTATGGATACCGGCATACCATGCGATCTTACTGATCGTTTATGTACATCTGAGCAAGGCGTTCAAGTGTATAAGTTTCTCGTGTCGGTAAGAAATGAGCGGACTTGGTCGATCTATCAACAATGACCCAAATCGCATCAATGCCTTGAGAAACCTTAGGAAGGCCGTTAGCGAAATCCATGGTAATGTGCTCCCACTTCCATTACGGAATTTCAAGTGGTTCTGATGGACCTTTTGGTACTTGATGCTCCGCTTTAACTTCGTTGACAAGTTAGACACCTTGAGATAAGCAAGCAGCTTATCTCTCTTCGTATTGCTCCACCAAAATGTATGGCGAATATCATGATACATTTGGTACTCCCGAGATGGATTGCAAATGGTGTGTTATGCGCCTCCATCATGATATTATACTTTAAATCAGGGTCGTTAGGAACACAAAGTGCGGAGTTGACTTGACAAGTATTCCTTCTTCATCGATTCTTGCTTGGCGTAGCACCTCTTGCACTTTCTTCCTCATCATGCGCATCGGCTCCGGTGCGTAGCTTGAGCGACTTTAACTTTATCGATTAAAGTCGGTTCTACTCGTATATTCGCTTATCATCACATGCGTCCACAGAGTCTTTAACTCTATCTCCATCCTTTGCAAGTCACTGAAATGGGACTTTGTGTTGTAATAACGCACTCGTACTTGCATATGATCTTTACTCAATGCATCGGCTACCACGTTAAGCTTTTCGAGGATGGTATTGGATGGTATGATCATAATCTTTCAGCGAGTTCAAGCCAGCGTCGTTATCGCATGTTGAGTTCCTTTTGAGTGAAGAAATATTTGAGGCTTTTATGATCAGTAAAGATCTCCACTTTCTCCCATCTGAGTAATGCCTCCAAATTTTAAGTGCAAAAACAATGTTTGCTAACTCGGATCATGAGTAGGATAATTCCTCTCATATTCTTTGAGTTGTCATGAGGCATAGGCTATAACTTTTCCATGTTGCATAAGAACACATCCCAACCCTTTGCTCGAAGCATCTTTGTAGATGACAAATCCCTCCAGAGGCGGATGGTATTGCCGAGCAGTCTTTGAAATAAGTCTCCTCTTGAGTTCTTGAAAACTCTTCTCACATTCTTAGCTCCAATGAGAACTTTGTATCTTTTCGAGTCATTTGAGTCGATGGAGTAGCGATTCGAAAATCCTTCCACGAATCTCAGATAATAACCGGCTAAGCAGAGAAAGCTACGTCTTGATCATTTGATTTAGGTTGTTCCCGGCTTTGAATAGCTTGATCTTTCTTTGGGTCAGCGGATATTCCATGACTTGATACCCCGTGCCCGAGGAATGCTACTTCTTGAGCCGAACTCGCATTTCTTCAACTTGGCATAAAGCTTATATTCGAAGCTTTTGGAGTGTCGACCTCAAGTGTTGCTCATGATCTTCACGGCTTTTGGAATAAATAAGGATGTCATCAATAAAGAGCGACCACAAAGTGATCTAAATATTCTTGAATACTCGGTTCATCATATCCATGAAAGCGGCGGCGGAGCATTAGTCGATCGAAAAGGACATTACTAGGAATTCATAATGCCGTCTTGGGGAGTTACGAAAAGCCGTCTTTGGAATGTCGTGGTTCTAATCTTCAATTGGTGATATCGGAGACGAAGATCGATCTTTGAAAAGAATTTGGCTCCTTACTGTTGGTCAACAGGTCATCAATCGTGGCAATGGATACCTATTTTGATGGTGACATGATTGACTCCAGATAATCAATACAAAGTCGCATACTCCCATCTTTCTTCTTCACGAATAGAGCAGGGAGCACCCCGAGGAGAAGTCTTAGGGACGAATAAAGCCGATGTACAACAATTCTGCGGTTGGGTCTTTAACTCACGAAGTTGATAGGAGCCATTCGATATGGGGCTTTGGAAATAGGTTTTGTACTGGGTTGAAAGTCGATACAAAATTGATTTCGCGCTCGAGGGGTAGGCAGGAAGTTCTTGAGAGAATCGTCGGAAATTTATTAACAATAGAAATATCGTTCAAAAGCGGCGTATTTTGTTTAAATCGTGACATGAGCTAAGAAAGCTTGACATCCATTTTCGATAAGCGAATAGCTTTATGGCTTGAGATAGTAGTGATTGATTTTAATGGTTTGGTCGTTTGAATTAGCATAATAGGTTGATTAGGAATATGAAAGCTAATGACCTTACGAAAACAATCAATTTTGCATGATAAGTAGTTAACCGATCAATCCACTAGAATCACGTCAAATGCAAGTATTTTTAATGAAATAAGATCGGCCGAGGTAATGTGAGGGTACCGATTTGAACAAACAAGACTTATAAGCGATTGGATGTAATGAAGGTTTCTCCCAGCGGAGTTTCCACGAGATAAGTCAAAGTCTAATTTCTCGAGTCAAATTTAATCGATGGCGCAAGTAGGAGAAATAAAAGAATGGGTAGAACCCAGGTATCAAATAAAGTGTAGACTTCATTAGAGTTTATGATAAGCTTACCCGTGATGACCTCATTCGGGTTCCTTGCTCTCTGGGAGGAGGTCTGACAAACCTTCTCCCTTGCACTTCTAGGTTTTGACTTTTTACGGGGCGGCCTTTGGTGCCTCCATCTAGTTGAATTTGTCTTGATGGCAACAAAATCGAAAGCTAAGTGACCTTCTCTTCCACTGATTATAACATGCTTTGGACGGCGTGGCACGGATTGGATGATGTGTCCCTCTTCTCGCATTTAAGCATATGATAGGTGGTCTTTCTCCTTCCTTAACTTGGTCTTTGGTCTTGACGTCTTTCCATCATTGTTGAATCTCCGTTTCTTGAAATGTCCATTCTTATTGTTTTGGCCACGATTACACAAAAGTGGTTACCATATCTCGCTTGTTGATTCCTCCGCTTGTTGTCACCGCTTGATGACTACTCTCATTTGAGTATTATAACTTTCTTAAATTTGCTCTCTTTTAGTTCGTTGACTCATTATCGGCGCTCCACTTCGCCGAGCCCTATTTACAACATCTGAATACAAACACAGTTTATGAGAAATAAGATGTTGGCGTATCTCGACTTCAAACCTCTTAAAAACATTCGCGTCATTCTCTCTCTTTATCCACCAAGTGGGGCCATAAATAGTGATAACTCGCAAATTTTGCCTCGTATTGCGACACGGTCATATTGTTTTGTTCCGACTTGATAAACTCTACCTCCTTCATGTATGGCGAATACTTTCGAGGAAAGTATTTGTCGTTGAAACGACTCTGGAACTTCTCCCAAGATATCTTTGATGACAATGAGTTGAGTACGTTTTCCGAATTCCCACCGATGTCTGCCTCTCTAAGCGCAACATAAAAAGCGGCGTGAAGGGACCTTTTGCTCCTCGGAGCATCCCAAGACATCAAATATCTTGGTAATCTGCTTTATCCATTGCTGCCCGCTTGAAGTGGTTTTGCTCTCCCTTAAACTCCGGTGGTCCCGGCTCCTTGAATTGTTTAGCGGTGGCCGCAGAGAGTTTCAAGATGTTTCCACCTACGTTTTGGGCGAGAGTCGCTCT